>JAVJGI010000045.1:1112189-1125397 GCA_035590275.1 Ibycter americanus
GCTCTTCCGATCTAAAGAATAGTTACGTGGCAAGAATGAGCACCTATGGAACACCAGAAATAAATGATACCATTTGTGAATTTGATGTTCAATTACATAACCATAGAGTTTTATCTAACTACTTCCCTCTCTCCATGTGACCTGAATCTGTCCCATTATTATGTACATCTGCTTTAAATTATTCTGGATACACTTGAGCTGTTTTTGGAAAATGCCCTTGACCATTTCTGCACATCCTCCTAATCTCAGAATTAATAGAGTATTTTTCATTAGTCTTGTTTACATCAAGAAGATATTTTTAAAAATTTCACCAATAAGGGACAAAGGCTCCCCCCCCTCCACTGCTTTAACAGCTGGTTTTTGTACTGCTGCTCTTCAGATACTCAGTAGTTCTGCGAGAACAATGGAAAATGGTCCCACCAACTTAAATCCCACCACAGACAAGTGGGCAAGGTAAATATATTCTCCTTGTACGCTGCTGCCAAAGCCCTCCAGCCAGCCAAAAACCCAGCGCTGACCCATGCGGGCGTTCAGAGTGCAGCTCTGCCTCCGCCTGCGCCCTGTGCACGCCTGCAGCTCTGCCTGCTGATCCTCTCTGTAAGAGGCTGCAAAATTCCCATCGTTAATGCCACTAAGTCAGTCTCTTGCATGAGTTCCACAGACGTTTCCTCCAAGAAAAAATTCAAACAAAAGAAATTCTCCTCTGCACTGCACAGAAACCCTGCTTCCCCACCAGTCCTTCCACTGCCTTTGCTGGTGATGTCCTTTAATATTCCTTCAAGTAGATTGTCGGAAAGACGGTTATTTTTAATCAGAAACTATACTGAGCCAGAGATAGACAGAAAACGTAATTTCAATGCTATCATAAAAATCTAATTTAATGCATTTCATGTTCCAGATTTTAAAAAAAACCATCTTCTGCATGCACATCTGGGGATGAATTTTCCTGGATTTCAGCTTCCATTTAAGCACCAAAGAAAAGGGAATGGGGAAATGAGAGGATATTCAGTGCACTGATCACTGAACATACATAAAAAAGAAAAAGGCCACAATTATCATAAATATGAGCTGGGGTATGCAGAGCATTTCCTAAGAGTGGAATTACACTTCGATCCCTGAAAATGTTCCCGAGCTCTTTAACACGTCAAGGACAACGTGACCAAGGCAGTACATGCCCCCACTGATGGAAACCAGAGAGGCAATTATTTCTTCCTTTATAGTTTTGGCATTTTATCTCTTAACATCACCTGATGATAAACACGTGCCTGTGCTCCCAGCTATAAACATCCTGCGCCTTGTCAAACACAGCCCCACCAAAGCCCTTGACCCTTAAAGAAAGCTGGTCGGCATTTTTTAGCTCTTTGGACTGACCATTTGTTCCAGACAGGTTTGAGGATGGTATCTTACACTCTTATTGATGCAGAGGGTTTTTTAAATACGATTCACAATCAAATAAGAACAAATGCTCCTTTCAAAGAGTATTTGTCTGCCAAAATCTGTGCAAAACACTTCAGTAGTATTGAATATAATACTATTGAAGTATTTTGCACATGTATTTTGCGTATTAGGCATGTCACATTGCATCCACCCAAACCACGTTTTTACACAATTACACAATTGAAACAATTTCACCAATTGTTTTTCAAAACCTCTCACATTCCCTCCACTTACCATTCTTCACACTATAAACCTGACACCAGGCTCACCCACGCACGTCGGGCAGCACAAGCCCTAAGGACGGGGCAGAAAGCAGCAGCAGCAGCAGCAGCAGCAGCGCCCATCTCTGCTCACAGGCAAAGTCCCCAGTTTCACCCTTGTGGTGGGGTACAAAGAAGCTCACGGTGCACACGCAGTCAGCCGGACGGCGGCATGACTTGAACAAAAACTTGGGAAAATTTCCTCCTCCTGAACTTGTCGGGATGATGCTAGCTGCGGTGGGAATTTTGCAAAGCCGGGTGTCCAGCTGAGCCTCCCCAGGCACCGTCCCACGCGCGGCCAAGCCAGTCCTGCTCAGCCACAGGGGCAAAAAGAAAGTTGCAGGAAACCTTCAGAAATATGTATCATAGGATCACTGAATGGTTTGGGTTGGAAGGGACCTTAAAGACCACCGAGTTCCACCACCCTGCCATGGGCAGGGACACCTTCCACTGGACCAGGTTGCTCCAAGCCCTGTCCAACCTGGCCTGGGACACTTCCAGGGATGGGGCATCCACAGCTCCTCTGGGCAGCCTGTGCCGGTGCCTCTGCACCCTCACAGCGAGGAATTTCTTCCTAACAGCTAATCTGCATCTCCCCTCTTTCAGTGTAAAGCCATCCCCCCTTGTCCTATCACTACCTGCCCTTGTAAGAAGCCCCTCTCCAGCTTTCTTGTTGGCCCCTGTTAGGTACCGGAAGGTGCTATAAGGTCTCCACAGAGCCTTTTCTTATATATAAATACACACACACACACATTATGCATATTTGTAGTATTTCCATTATTGTATAAGATCAGTTTAGGTTTTCATCCATCAAGACCACACTCATTTCCATCCTCAACAGCCACGACAGTGGCAGAGGCTGCCAAGGATCCTTTTATCGTACCTGCAAGGCAGCAACCAGCCACAATTTCAGCATTTGATTTTCTTGGGGAGAAAAATATGCAGAAGGGGATTTTCACAAGTACCATTTTTTTTCTCCCGAGATAGCTTTGCCAGGTCAAAATGCAACTAGCCTATAACGAGACGTAACTTGAGTAAGGCAAATGATTACACTTTACCACAGCCTTTAGCCACTGTTAAATGGGAGGTCGTGAGTTTATAACTGAGCAAGAGGCAACAACAGTTGAAGGCCTTGTCTTTACTAGATCTGTTATATTAGCACGTTCCCAGAATGGATTTTATTAAAAACAAATCAGACTAAATTACGACCTTCACATTTACAACACTGACAACAATCTCTCAAACCTACTACCATCATATACCTAAATAAGATTTCAAAATGACCGTCTGGATATAAAAACTACTACATAGATGCAATAATGTACTGTTACCGCTTACTGGAATACCAAGCATAAAACATTACTGGATGATTCTTCCTTTTTATGCAAGAAATTAATTCACATACAAAAAAATTCCGCCAAGCCGAGACGCAGTATGTCCGCACCACGGGAAGCGAAAGGACCGGGCACGCTTTTAACGTGGTGCAACGGCAAACTGAAATATTCTCAGGTAATCTGGCAGTGGGCTAAAACGCAGTAACTCCATCGCTTCCAGTGCTCACACGGACTTTTGTAAAACTGTTTGAGGCAATTCTAGTAGCAACCACCGATTTAACAGCAAAGGTTCTCAGCTTTTCAGCGCTATTTTCAAACAGAACCAATGTCCAGGGCTGTTGCTAACTAGCACCCCTTCAGCGACTAGCGAGGGAAAACTGTGCTGCCTATTTGGATTAGATCCATTTAAAACTTGCTGTTTCTCTAAAGTGTAAACCATATTAATGAAAATCTTACACCACTCAAAAATAAAATCAATCACACTGCCCTCACAGCGCGCTGAAGTTACACAGTCGGCAATTTCACCCACATCATTTGGGTAGAAATACAACACTGATGCTACCGAAGGGGGGAAGGCACGGGCGGCAGCCCTGCCCGCAACTGCACACCACATCTTCCCTCGCCGGGCACGCAAAAGAGATGCCAGGAAGAGATGGGAAGAGAGCAGGGAGCCCAGGAATGCCACGGTGCCCAGCACGCTCCCCCAGGCAGGCTGGGTGGGCAGCCGGGAGCGGAGAGCAGCGCCAGAGACCCGCTCCAGGTGTCCCTGTGCGGTGGGACATCGCTTCCCCGGAGGGACCGGGACTCCCCATGGAACACGCAGAAGAGCCAGCGGGGCCTTGGCTGAGAGAAAACAGAGACGGCAAGTAGAGGAATCTGAGAGGAAGGCTGCCGCAGGCTCGGACCACATACTACACTTTTGGACCCTGCAATACGTTACCGACACCTGGAGGAATCCGGAGAGAGGGTGGTATAATCGACGCTTCCCAGCAAGGCTGTACTTTCAAACTGGCAGCTGGCCAAAATGTTCACGTTTGGATTCAAAGTAATTATTTTCCAAGTGATTAGGAGTCAAATAATTAGTGACATAAAACGTCAAAAATTCTGTGTAATGAAGTAGACAATCTACAGTGGTACAGGAGGCTGTAAGCAAATTGATCTCCTTTCTTCAGTGTACAAGTGCAGCTGTGCTGCCCAAGAGAAAGGAACAGCCGGGATGGGGGGAATGCTGATGATCAGAACAAATTACAGCAAGGGAAACAATATTCACGCTGGATGAGAATAAAGAAGTACTTGTTCTGCAGTCCTGAGGAGGGTTAGGAAGTCAAGGCAGCTGGTAAGAAAGCAGAAGTAACGGGGTGGCTTTCACAGCACTGCATATTTTCACTCATGAGAAGCTCTCCATAGCATCACAGAAGTTCAAGTACCTTTTGCATTGGACACAAAAGAGCATCTGCTGGCCTCAGGTACACATTAAGACATGGGAACCAGGCTTGTAACAGAATTGAGCAGTTTCCTACAAATGCAACCACCCCTCCCTGCTACTGTTAGAGCTGGTAAAATGAATATTGAGGTTTCTGCACCCATAAAGAGTGGAAGCAAAGTAACAGTATCTCAAAACATCGCAGGAAAAAAGAAACAATTATTGACCACTTCCTCTAGATTGTAAAGCACTTGGGAATATCTGGGCCAGAAGAAAAAAGGGAAGACTAATCAGCACAACCATGACAAAGAACTCCAGCAACCATCATTTCCTTCCTTTTTGCCTCGCTTGGCATCCCAGTATTTCCACTTGTGACTGGCATAAACATAAGGTGAAGGCTAACTTCAAATTAAACTCAGCTGAAAGATCTCCTAAAAAGGAGGGGGAAAAAAAAGATCAATAGCTCCAGGAGCTAAGAAGGAAGATCAGGTTTGCATAGAGACATCAACAGCATTGCAAAGGCAGGAGCCCAAAGACAGCGAGGACAGCACTGTCACAGAGAGGCCAGGGCTGCCACCGCCCCAGGACCCTGGGACGCTGCCCCTGCAGCCAACACCGTGCCCGAGCTGATGCACAGCGACTTCAGCCTGACAAATGCTGAGCAGAAACAGGATTATCGCAAGATGAACAAAGCTGAAACGGTTTCCCAAATCTAATCTGACAGGTAGTATCTTCCCCACATTGGAGGTACTGAAAAGTTTTTTCTCCCGAAGAAAGGAAAATCTGGGGACAATGATTTCATATCAGCTAGAATTTATAACGATAAAAGGCAAGCGCAGACCAGCGCTCCTGTCACACTTCATGAAGACGCTGAGAAACACCAGAGACTTCAGCAACAAGTGAGAGGCACTGCTGGGAGTTCAAAAGGCACATTTCACCAATTCTGTCAGCAATAAATTGAGATCCTGAAGGTGGAGAAGCAGCTGAAGGTTTCAGCAGGATGCTACTGGCAGTAGATGCCTTTGATGACCAAGCATAATAAATAGTCCAAGAGAAATTAAGCAGAAGGCAAGCACGGAGACAGATTTGTTACCTGTTACCTACAGGGCAGAAGAAGAAAAAAAAACTCCATTCCAACTTCTCAATATGAATGATTTCTTAGTCTGAGACAGGATACTTTGTACCTTTGCAAAATATGTTCGGTTAGAGATAAATCAAGGTCCTGTGACCTACGGCAGAACTGGAGCTGCTTCAGACTGAAATGCCAGGTAAGTCATCTGTCACCGCACGGTCCAGGGGCTCTGGGGAAAGATACAGCGGCACGTTTCATCACTAGCCGTGTCTCTGTCCCGTCCCTAATAGGTGACTTTGTTCCACAGACGGGTATGTTAGGCCAGCCACGGGGCTGAAGATGGAGCCACATGCAGACGAGGTGGTACGAGGAACTGGAGCGTGCCAGCAGCACCGGGGCAGCGCGGGAGGTCTGCGCTGGGGGACGGTCCAAGCCCTGCGGCCACCCCGTGTGCCTCGCCTACTGCAGTCCCGCAGCTCGCCCCGTGCTCAGCTCTGCTTGCAGCCACAGCACGATGTTCTACACCCAGGCAGCTCAGCGGCACGGCTGGCCATCACCGAACACAACCCTGGAGTAAGACAGCGAGCTACACCTACACAGGGTGTAGTGACCTACGAAGACAAACCCTACACATCAGCTTCCCAACAACTGATTCCTGACTACTCCTCACAACTCGGAGCACCATGCTTCAACACTCCTTGTGATTTCGCAGCCATACTGCCTGAGCTGTGGTATTTGGGAGCATCACTGCAGGCTGCCCTTGTTTTTAAAAATAATATACTAGAAGAGAAAACTCCCCTGCCGGGAGTCACTCATTCAACAAGAAGTCTGACCTTGTCTGACACTGTCCGTCAGCAACAAAGAGGGTAAGTACGCAGCACAGGAAAGGTCTCCGACGCTCCATCCATACCAGAAAGTCTCTTATCAAGAGCCTGATCACATCTGCTCAGATGTGGAAGACAAGGAGGCTTTCCACTGACCCTCGCAGGCCCAGCACCGACAGTTTCAGAGTCACCAGAGTTGCTTTCCTTGCGTACATATTTACTCACTGGCAAGACAGAAAGCTATGAATATTCAATAAGCCAAAGTATTAGCACAAAAAAGTTACTGTTTCCCAACAGGCCTGCTGAAAGCAAGCACTGCTGTTTGACGAGGCAAAACAATGCATTAGACTCCCCGGGATCCATCCGGATGGGCAGCCAAAGGTGCTCGGTTGCAGGAAATTCTGCTGCTAAAGCATCTGATGTGAGACACACTTTGGGGGCCATCTAGGTTATATGCTTTGGCAGCAGCCACAACGCTTCAAAGTTGGGCAGTTATTCATATAAACATAATTCGGATCACTGAAAGCCTTCCCCTCCTCTTTTCCCTTCTTGTTTTTCCCCCAGAGAGATGAAACCAAGACCCAGGTTGCAAAGGGAAGCTGGCTGTTGATAGATCACAGCAGGAAGCTTCAAGAATATCATTATCTGACATTATTTAACAGTTAAACAGTACGTGGATATTGTATTCTTTTCAGTTCTTCTCCTGAGTACCTTCCCTTTGACCAGAAGGCTCAATAAACCCTAAATCACAAACCCGCCACTGTTCTCCAAGCTGCAACTTTCAGCTTGCGGCAAACCCAACTACTCCTGATGGCAAGTGGCCCATGGCTAATCCCAGACAGACACACAGCCGAAACCCTGCACGTGCCTTCATTACTCCTCTCGGAGTCAGAATTTCAGACCAGGGTGGAGGTTGTTTTGTTTTATTTGGAGCGTGTGTGTGTCAAGTTTTGGATGCTTAATCCCAGAATTTATTCCGAAACTGTCTCTGTCTCCCAACACGGCAGAAGACATGAGCACTGTTCTCCCAAGAGATGCGCCAAAAAAGTCAATCGCTTCCATAGCAACCGGCGTGCCGGATTGCCACGGCTCTCTTCTGCAGTTGGGGCTGATCACAACGATTTCCCATTCCCTTCAGGTCAGTGGGCTTGAAAATACCGGGACAACCACAAGATTCAACAGCAAAATCATTTGTCAGGCCGTGGCTGGTTTGATTATTCCCTCGCCTTCCTCCCAATTCATCACTGTCCAACATGACAGAGGGTGGACAAGGATCCTGCTGGCTGAATTTGTCTGGGGTTTTGTGGGGTTTTTTTGGCTCACTGCCTATATTTTCACCATGAAAAATCAGAGCGTAGCACCGTTTCACGCATCCCCCGTTAAAGGGCTTTTTCCAACACCTGAGAAATGTTTTGCTGTGTTTAAGAGAAGCGTGTGGTTTGTGTGGAATGAAAAAGCACGCATCTCACACGATGGAGAGAAAGAAGCAGCAGCAGCAGCAAGCAGATGTCAACCTCCACAATTCTTTTAAGCAAAGAAAGAGAAAAAGGAGCGATGAGACGAGCACAAACGACGCTGCGATGGTAAATCACCCTTCGCTGTCCGCGGTGGCAGCACCATCGTGGTACCTAACTCAATTAGGGATGGAAACAGATGCCTGCTGGCCTCATGCGGAACAAGCAAACCTCCCCAACCAGACATTTAAGATTTGTGTCCCCAAATTTCTGGAGAAGAATTTAATCAAATTAAAAGATAACGTCATAACGTACTTAGCCTTTGAAACGTAATGACGAGGTAATAAATCACACAAAATGCAACCGCAAACACAGATCTAAGACAAAAGGCAATTACCTGAGAGCACCATCCATCTCAAACTGTTCCATACGTTTCCTGAGCACTTACAAGTCAAAACGTGTTTTACCTACCATGCTAAAACCAAAAAGCAGTTCAAAGAAAGATGCCTTCGTGACAGACAACTCAGCAGAGCCACGAAGCCAGGACACCATCCGCTACACAAGCAATGCCACCAGGCAGGAGCGAGCTGTGAGAAATTGGGGGGGTGGCGGGACTTACGCATTAAATTGTGAATCAGCAAACCGTTACAGAAAAGGTTTAACAGCTGAACAACAGAAGTCTGAAGGTCAACTCCTGCTCTGCCACGTCACCCCCCTTAAAGGGTGACGATGGCCACAAGGGTGCCATCCCCGCGCCCTGCCACTGCCTTAGGAAGCCTGACCAGACGGGAATTGCGAACGCCTCTGCCCAGCAGCGCCTGGGGGTCGCAGCAGATGGGGAGGGAGGGAGGGTCACGCTCCTTTCAGCCCCTCCTAACGTGGTCACCACTGAGCCAAGACACAAGGGACAACTTCCTGGCCACAGACACTCCAAGTCAAAAAGGGCTCGACTGAACTCTGAACGACCACCACAGTCACAAAAACTTGTGAAATATAGAAATATAACTCTGATACAAACGGGCTTCTCAAAGCCACAAACCAGCTTTTTTGTCATCATCTTAAATGTAACACCTACAAAATGTGGGCCAATTTCTGCTTTCACTTAAATAGGTTAAAGTCATCTTACAGAATTTAAAGGCCTTCTTCAGCAAAACAAAGAATATAATTTTTCAAAAAAACCCTCTCCAAAAGCTTAAAGCTTTACTACGACCTTGCTGTCAGGACCTCCCTCAAAAGATACCCACCACCCAGTTCCTCCTGCTCCTGCCTTCAAGTTAAAATGCCTGGAGCGCATCCCCCCGTACAGCGGTCACAGGGCGAGATGCCCGAAGCCAAAGTCCCCGGCAGCCGGAGAGGCCACACGGTGGCCGGTGGTTGCTCAGGAAACCACCTCCCCGGAATGTGCTGAAATTTGCCTGAAGCCTTAAAATAAACATTTTAGCATTGAGCAAAATTTCATCTCTAGGCATCTCAAATTGAAATAATCATTTCTATATGCAGAGTAGATAATGTTCTCTCCTCATTGCTATTTAGTGTTTTAAACTGCCTTTAAGTGTATAATTAATTACATTACTTGTCAGGGATCACTTTACACACCACTCCACCTCCCCTCAATCGCTAGGCTCTAGCATGGCTTCAGCCTTATTTTTTGCCTTCTTTCAACTCTTATCATCATTCCTGGAGACACTTGGGATTCAACACTGTGTGCTAACATCCTTCACAGGATCCACACGTTTTAAAGAGGGTTAAAATCAGCCTAACGCCGAAGAAAGGAGCTATATTTCCTCGGAAAACGGATCACAGGCAGCGCCTGCGGGCTTTGCTGCAGAGTGGGGCTCAGCCCCTCTTCCTCCACCTTCCCATCAGGAGCTGGATGCTGCGCCCAGACTCAGAGTCCTCCGGTCCCCACGACCTGTCCAGATCTTTGTGGCTCTTTACCCGAGGATCCTTCCCCAGCCAAGCTCTCATCTCCTGAGCTCCTCTAATCCAGCCTTCCAGCCCAGCAAACCCTCTAGCCCTCACGCTGCCGCTCTTTTCACAGCGGGAACCATCAATCCAGGCAGGTGAAGCATAATCCATTTCTACCGCAGGAGACGAGTCAATGTCCGTGGGGTGAGAGCCGGGCAGCGCCTCGCCGCAGCTCTGCGCGGGGCAAGAACCGGAGTCGTGTCGGTTGGCAAAGCCCTCTCAGATCCCCGAGCCCAACCATCCGCCCAGCACTGCCCAGCCCAACGAAGGGAGGAGCTGCGGCGCTGCGAGGAGAAAACCCCGCACGCCACCGACCTCCGCACAGCACCAGGAGCCGTTCCCCAGGGCTTCCTCCGCTCCCATCAGCCCGGCTGGGCTCTTCGGAAGCTGCACTCCCCGGACGCAGCAAGTGCGGGCTGCGGCAAGTGCGGGCTTCCCAGCGAGAGGTGGTCCTGGGCACCAAGCACGCACCTTGCGGCCGGCTGAGCCCCTCACCTGAAGCCCCCCCCCCTGCAAGCCAGCACCGTGCACCAGCGGGTACCACCCAGCCCTCCCCCTCCTTCTCATTCCCTAACGATGCTTCATGTTTCTTTAACGACACTTCAAGGCAGTAAGAAACTACACCTTTCCTTTCAGATCCCTACGCTATCAGCGTATTCAGCAAGAGGAGGAGATCAAAAAGGGGGGAGGAAAAAAAAAAAGGGGGAAGGAAAAAAATAAAATAATAATCACAGGTTCCATTGCCAGAGCCTGCTCCTGGGCTTGGCAGGAGTCCTGCCCTTCGGAACACCCTGGCAAGTGAAGCCGGGGCAGGGGGAGCCGCACGTGCGAGCACGCCTGCAAGACATAACACAAGACATGGGAATGTGGAATTTATGCTTTTTAAGCCAAATTTACAATTCAATTATAATTCTCTGTGGATGCAATCATAATAAGTTTATAATTATTAACAATTACAAACATGACAGTAGAAGCTATTTAGTTAGAAGAAGAAAGGGCTGCAACAGCAAAATTTTAATTGTAATTCATGATGACTGAAAAAGCAGCAGCACTTTTCACAGCAACCATGGCCTCAAAGGAGGCATTTCCAAGCACAGGGACCGTCTTTTCTAAGACAACTCCTCTTTCAAACACAATACATTAAAGAAAGCCCACATTCAAAATCTGGACAACATTCAATTAATTCCTCCGATCGTGAGTACTCTGTAAGCTCACCGTCCACAGGAATAAAAGATACCCTGATTTCAGAGCATCATTTATTAATATGACCTTTTCTACTGTAGCTACAGATTCAGGAGGCAGATGTCGCAGAGTTACATGCCATCTCGAAACACTCAACATCCTTGTACCCCATCCAAGGCCTGTACTGAATAGGGGGTCCCTCTGGTTCATAAACTAGGGAAAGCCAGGAGAGGAAACTCTTGAATTCAGCAAAAAAATCCACTGCAATGCTTGCTGCTGCTTTAAGCCAGCGCCGGTCCCAGCCTCCTGTGAGGGCAGCACCTCCACAGCCTCCAGCCCTCCCCAGGCTGCCGCTTCCAAGTTAGGAAGAATCTGGGAAATGCTAGCGAGCTGGCGGCGCGATGCAGCTATATAAAGCTTTAACGGCGCTCGCACATCTGCACGAGCTCTGCCTGAGCTTGAAGGTATTTACGCAACTGCCTGCCCCAACCACCAGACACACACGGGGTTAAGCCAGGGAGGGACGTGACCCGCTTCTATTTATGCTTCAACCAGAGGCCTCTAGCAAGATGTATACTTTTAAGAGCAATTACTACAGGATATATAAATTAAATTTCTTTAAAAAAAAATAATCAAAAAAGCAATATTCTTGGATGCAGGTTAACAAGATCACGTAGTTTTGCATTAGTTGATTTAATGCTATTTCTGAAATGTGGTTTTATTCCAGCTTCTCTGAAGACCAGCATTAAAAATTAAATTTAAAGCACTCTGTTTATTGGATCATTTTTATCTTTTCAAAAGCAACTCTCTAGATCTTCTAAATTATTCTGAGGGCAAAGCGGCCACACACAAAATTGCAAGTAACAAACATAAATGGGTATAAATTAGAAACCAATACTTATTCAAGTTTCCAAGTCAATGAAACTTGGCTGGGGAAGGTCTAGTCAACCATCTAGAAGAAGGAGCCGTACGACACTTAACAATACTTTGGGGGCTGGAATTGCCTGTTCCCCCTCTCAACGCAGAGCCTTTGCATGCAGCTTACCAGGGCAGTATGCATCAACGTCCAGTTTCTGTGCTGAAGAAAGCGTTGGTGAGCCAAGCTCAGACTCTGGGATTCGAGGGCTCTCAACAAACTTTGCTTTCCTCAAAGGGGCTAAGGAGAAGGAGGGGGAGAGAGAAAGAGAGGTCATGAGTAAGGGAATAGCAAGCAACAGATGGAAGCACTTAACTAAACGACACTGTCAGACTCATATCAGGTTACCCCCCCCCCCCCCCTTTTTTTTTTGCCAGGAAAAAAAATTATCTGCATTCTTTACATAGGAGATGGCTCTTGTTAAAACTTTTAAACTGTACAGTCTTACTTTAAAGTGTGCAAAAACCAAGGCACATTCTTGATACTCTTAAACACTTCCTTTTTTTTTTCCTACTTTAGTAATACTTTTTTTTTTATAGGAAGCAAATGGGCCTGGATTCAGCAACTGTAGAAAAGCCAGGATCATAGAGAGGTACACAGAGCCCATCACCGTTTCAGATATTTAACTATAAATATCTAAAATGAACACACAAGGTTCTGTGTTTGGCAATTGTTTCCTTTGAACATAAAATTTCAATTTCAAAACATTCTGAATGTCTGACCAAACAGATTTGGTGTTTGACACAAAAGATCAGAGCAAAGCTATCGCTGTCCAAGACAAAAAACAAGCACTCCACTTTCATCCTTGCAAATCCAGAAAAGATTCGAGAGAAATAAAGAACAGGGAAAAGTTAAAACTGTAACAAAGCAGCGCCGACCAGCAACACTAGAAAAATGGGATTTTTCCACGTTTTAAACAGTCTGAACTCGAAGACACAAAGTGCAACATTTGTTTGTAATAAAATAATTACTAAAACACTTTTGTTAATAGAAGTTTTTAAACAGGTATTTCTGCCAGACCAGTGAAACAGAGCTAGTGAATAAGTTACAGGCAGAGATTATTATATTGCATTTTGAAGTTAAACTCACATGCCCGTTGAAGTGAAAGGCTACTTTGAAAAGCCCCCCTGCAGCGGGTGCCGTGGGTCGGCACGCCTCGTGCCTCTCCCGCGCTCAGCACAATAGCCCTCAGTTACATCATTGGTATTTATAGCTGTCTGTCCCGCAAATTAAATTTGGGATCTGAAACTGAAGATGGGGGCGGGGGGGCACGTTTGTTCTCATGCATCTCCTGTAATAAAAGCGGCGGCCCCCCCCCCCCCCCCCCCCCCCCCCCCC
>JAVJGI010000045.1:1125908-1139780 GCA_035590275.1 Ibycter americanus
CCTGCTGCTCCTCACTTAACACTCGATAAAAAGCTCCCCGCGTGCTCCTCTCGCCACGAGCCAGGAGCCAAGTGCACAACCCCCCCGAGGCACGCGCCAGCCCCCCACCAGCTCGGCGACCCGCCAGCCCCCGTCAAAAAAAATTACTCAGTGATGGTCTTGTGCCAGATACTGATGTAATGAAAACACGTAAATATTGAGGAGATTATTACTATGGCATGGAAATTGTTTAGAATAATAATTCTGCACGGGCCAACCTACTAATATTTCATTTGCAATTACATTTTTAACATTTAACATAATACATTAATTTCAAATGTTTTACCACGGCCCCAGTAACAGTCATTTCTATAATATGTATTAGAAATAGCTCATCTTTTCTTTCTTTATCATTTCTGGCTAACACTAGACCCATCTATCACCTGACGCGACACTTGGCAATGGTCATTTTGTACTGAAATACAGAACCAACATGATTTTTGTAGTTAAAGAGATGCCAATGACTGCAGTGGGATGGTCACCAGACGGTACAGCACTAAAGATTATTTGAGTTACTAACCCAAAGAGGAAGAAGTAATTGGAAAAAGAAAAAAAAACAAAACAGACAGGGCTGATGGTAGCAACTCCAGCGCTTTCTGGGCAGACCTGGAAGTCTGCGGAAGATGCAGAACCCACACGTTTCGACAGAGCAGCACCCAATGGGTCGGCTCCCATCTGGAAGGAATGAATACGGCATCACCCATTCCAGCGTGGGTTTTATTCCTGTATCTCTTCTGGATCTTCTCTGCTTCTCACTGAGAAGCTGACCCCAACACCAGATTAATTTCTGCCTTCTCCAAACAACTGACCTACGCCAGCAGAAGCGATCGGCTCGCAGATTCACCATGCTGATCCACCAGTCCTTCTCTGGAGGGCCAGGAAGAACTTCCCACTAACAGTGCGGTGAATTCATGATGTACTGCAAGTGTAGTCGTATACATCATTTTACAGTATTTATGTTTTCGTTCCCTGGAAAGCATGACTTCAGTCCTAAGACCACGTTACCACCCAACGAGATCCACTATGTCAACATCACTGAAAAGACAACCGTTTACTTTAAAAGGCTCAAGTTAACACAATCTTCCCAGTGTAACTGCAGATCGGGACAAAGCCACAGAGCAACAGTTTCTTTTATTTCAGGTATTCCGAGCCTGAAAAAGACAGAAAGTCCTCCTATGTAACCCGATTACATGAACGGTGGATTTTCACATACAAGAATTAAGCACTCCTGACTCCTGCCCAAATGAAGATTATCCTGACAGATTCCCATTTGGGCATTAGTCTTCTACCGGAATAAATAACAAATGGAAATGCCATAAATTTGGAAATCTGTTTTGCCATTCTTTAGCCAAATGTTAAAGGAGAACGTTGATCTTTTTATAAAATAGACTTTTCACATGCAACAGTTTGCCTAGGACCTGAACGTCCTCCCGTGAGCATAGGCAAATCTTATGACCAAAGTCACAGGATAAGCATTTGGCACATACTATAAAAACTAACAAAAGCATCAAAAAATTATTTGAAGTATTCTATACAGGCTGCCTCAGTCCGTTAGGTCTCTTATTTCTGTAAGATTTTCTGTACAAAACAAATGGACTCTAGGCATTAACTGGCATTGGAATAGCCTTTCCTGTTCCACAACTGCAGGGTTTTGGGCAGAGAACAGTACTGCTTCCAAAAATACCGGGGGGGAAAGCAAGGATATTTGCAATAACCAGTTATAAAAATATAAATAATTAAATGAAGATGGCAGTAGTTAGTAACGCTGTCTTTCTAGAACTGCAAAATGCACGTTACATTCAGAAAAACCCACTGATCACACGTAGCCTGAAGTCCCAAGGTCACCACTTGGGTCCCCAGGCCGGTCCTGGTCCCAAGGGCTCGGTGACACATGGGACGCTGCCGTCACACAGGAACTGACTTGCCACTGCTCATGCAGCAACTTAAATTTAAATGGCTAGAGCAGTTATTTAAAAAGAAAAGTGCTCATTTTGGGGGCTAGTTCCTGCAGTTCTTTATGAGATTAATCCTCGTCTTTATCCAAGCCAGTAGAGCAAAACTGAAAATCCTTCCTTCAGCACCAATAAAATTCCCGTTCAACTTCGACAGCAACTTTTCCTGCGCAAGAAAAGCAATGCTAATTCCAGGGTAGGAATTAACCACGTAATGCAGAACAATTACCAGGGCAAGCACTCAGGAAGTTTAATTAGATGGCTCATTTATGACAGTTTTTGTAGCAGGTGGTCTGTCTTCCAGGGAGGACAAAGATATAAATCATTTCTTTCCTGGCTTTCATGCTGCTGCTTCTTAATACCCACACAGACACTGTAGGCACTATACTGTCACCAGTGACAGAGGTCTTCAAAACAGACAGGAATATAAAACAGTTTAAAAACTGTATATAATGTATTTTTTGGAAAAGCATACATTGGAGAGCAACTGCTGTTCTAAAAAGGAAGAATTCCGTTATCTTGGGTTCGGGATTGCCTGTGGACTGTGAACACGTGGGCGGCTGCTTACACCAGAAGAGCCGTGCAATGGAAGCCACAGTTGATAAAATCCAAAGACCCGCTGAGCCCCCTCAACGCTCCTTCAGCAGCGGAGATGGGAGACGCTCTGTTTGATGACAGAGGAGAAACAGCCTCGTCACCCAGCTCTGCAGCCAGGTGGGAATCAAAAAGCACACAAAAGCAAACGCTTATTCCGAGCAACCGCACAGGGCTGCAATCAAGCCTTGTTAAACAAACGCCAGGGAAAATCCATTAGGAGAAGCTGCCACGCCAGGCGCCCCGCAGACTGGCTTTTTCAGCCTCTTTAAAACCAGAGGTTCAGAGTGGTTGGGAAGTATGCCCACCTGAGAAACAGAAGCCATCACAGCCCAACTCGTAATAGTCCTCAGGCTTGCACACCCGGACGCGTCACTCCTGAAGCTCTCATTCCAGAGGCTGGAAGGAGCCGTCCAGGAGCGCCACGGCCCCTCCGACACAGCAAACACCTCCAACATCAGCAGCTGCTGATGCTTCATCCTTCCGCACATCGTATGGGGCGCCGGGATCAATTCTGGTGCTGTTTGTGATTGACATCAAGTGTTTAATCCACTAACACATAAAAATAAACTGAAGAAAAACCAGGATGTGTTTATTCTTTCAGTCAATCATTTTATCTTTATTAGCATTGTGTTCTAGTTGAGCCCACTGAGCTTCCTAATTCTATTGCATTTTCTACGTTACCATTTCATTGCCACGTAATTTATAGATGAATTAGTATTTTAATTAAAAAAAGGTTTTCTTTAGATTAAAAGGCATTGATAAAAGGAAATTATCATGGATTAGCAAAAGCCTTCATCTACTAAATTAAGTTTCAGCTCTGAAAGGAATGTTTCACTAAAAAAGGGTTATTAACATCTAATGACCTGATTGAATAAAGTGGTTTTTACAGACAGTTATTTCAGTAGATCTGAATTCATTCCATGGTTTGACTGCAATATATATACACCTATACCTTTGTGTATACAGCCATAGAGATACAGGAGAAAGCAATCTATCGATGGGCCAGGAGGATGCTGGAGGAGACAGGAATTCTCCTTCCCTCGCGTGAGCGATGGACTGACCATCCCAGGGTACCTGGGAGCCTCTCCTTGTACGGGCTCCCTCCAAGCATCAGAGAAACGTACAGTCCGGTGCCGTGAACGGCATTAACACAAACCACTGCGGGGTTTTATCACACCGACTCGCACGCCTCATCGTTCTAAACACAAACACAGCCCGGCCACCCGCCTGGGTCCTCCTGACGCGCTGCTCCGGGGCAGCTCCTGGGCAGAGGCTGCCTCCAGATCAGCTTTTCTCCCCAGTTTTTCCCTCTCTCCACCTCACGCACACAAGAACAGCTGAACTTCAATCATGCCTTGAACCCTCCTCTGCCAGAAGAGGTTGAACTAGTGAAACTTGTTATCTTTGGGTAAAAACACCGGTTTTATCACTTGCTAGAGATGTGAAAGGCTGCCACAAACAATGCAAACTAGCAAAACCACTCCGTTTACTGCACGCTCGTCTCTTGTGTCCAGTTCAGCTGAAGAGCAGCTGAATTTTACACTTCAACAGAGTATTTTCAATATTGTCAGCACAACATTTACAACAAATTCTGGGCGGAGAGAACGTAGTCCCCCCAACGCACAAGCTTGTACAAAACCCTGCCCGAGTGACACAGCGGGGGGCAGAGCCCGAGCAGCGGTGTGAAGAGCAAACTTGGGAAACTCGTACTGAAAGAGCCAAAGTGGGCGCTGCGCACATCGCCCGCTCCCCATCTTTACTTAATAACGACGGCTGCCGTGCCAAGGGCTGATTCACGTGCTGGAAGCTGCCCAATGGCTACGTAATGCTGCGGAGAGGAGACTTTATTGAAGTCTCCCTCGTACTAAAATGTTTTAAGTGCTGCAGTGCTATTGATCCACGGAGCTCCTGGAACAAATAACTGTCAGATTCAACACAGCTGGACTACACCCAGAACATGAGAGATGTAGCTTTCAGTGCTGCCTCTGATCCCAAGTGACTCCTTAGTTTGCTGAGGTAAGGGCCATAAAAAGAGAAAATCACAGACCACATGATTATTTTTGCTGTGGCACTAAGATACCAGCTACGTTTAACAAGGATTTTTAGGTATTAAAAAAAAAAAATCATTAAAATTAAAATAGTGGAATTACAGGTTAACATCCTTCTTTAGATAATGCAGCATTATTTTACAGAAAACATTGTTTAACAGTAACAGTTTCTTCCCTTCTGTTATTTGAGAGTATAAAAGGTTTTTAATTGTGTTCTAAAGCCCCTCGCCTTCCACCACACTGTTACCGCAGCACTGGGGGTAGGGCAGAACAGACAAGCAGGGAGAACAATGTGTTGTCTGGAAACATCCTACTTGTTCCAAAACTTTCAGCAAACATGTTTAGTTTAGGAGATAAGGTCCTGAAAAAAGAAAATTGAAGGAAATGAAGGTGGAAAGAGCAACTGAGGAAAGAAAGCAGGGAAAGATTGCAGCCAGCTGGTCATGGACGCACAGCAATGGCAAAGGAGAGCTAAAATAAGCAACTATCAAAAACTGTCTTAATTCAAAATTTTTTCTTTAAACCGTAAGACATATGGAACATGAAGGTTTTGCCTAATACTGCTTCTGAAAATATTTTTTGTAAAAATGAGGAATAACCTTCTCCAGAGAAGTAGATTCTGCAATCCCGTGGGACCACAGAGACCTACTAGAAAATTATTTCACCCTCTGTCCCTCTCCAGATGAACGGTTCTGTACAAAGCACAGAAAGTAAGAGCAAGCCACTGCAGCAATGTTACAAGAAGATGTGCAGGGACATCAGAAAGGAACAAGTCTTCTGAAAAAGTATTTTAATTAAACCAAATTATAACTCACCTTAAATTATTACAACCTCTCCCAAATAAAATCAAATAATTGATCAAAGTCAACTTCTGTATGAATAGGCACTCCTAATCAATTTCCAAGGGAGAAAATAACTGGATTTTGAAAGGTTTATATCTATCTTAAATATATACAGAATCAAACAATTCAGATTTCTGTGTGAAGTGTTCAATAATGGCTAATACAATGATGTTTGCAACAAATTCGCCTGTTCAGAAAGAAAATTTCGCCTAAAATACTAACCTGTACCCCATCTGTCCTTCCAGAAAAAAAATCTAACTCAATTCCCATTTTGCTTATTACTACGCAACTATTTTTTGTCATTTAGAGCAAATGGAATAGCAATTTGTTATCAAACTTATCACTGCTGGAGACAACAGACAGCAAACCAGCCCTCTCCCGGGTCAGCACCAACGTTGGAGCTGTCGGTGAGACCAGCCAGAGCATCCCAGCATGAATCTGTTGAGCAGCTGTTGCCCGGAATACTCTGGCAAGCCTTTAGGAAGAAAGTTGCTCCTATTAATGATTCCAGAAAGAAAAAAAAACCCAACTCTCTTTCCCTGTAGATAAGTTTATTTCCAACGTGGGCTGCCAAAAAGTCTTTATCCCCGTAGTGGAGACAGCTCTGAGGGAAAGCAAGTTATTTAATTAACATATCGACATGGCAGGAGGAGGATGTGGTACTTTCATCTTTCCATTCAAACTCGTCAAACTGCTTTTGACTCCTCAGAGCCGTGTCACAGTAGTAGACTCTTCCACGTCATTTCCCATCCAAAATGCTTCTTTTCAGCATCTTCTCAAGTTTTTTAAAGTTGCCTCTTTTAGCAGAAATTCCTCATGTGTGACTCAAGGCAGAAACTTGTGTATGAGAGGAGGATGATGAAAGAAGAGAAGGGAAGTCAGCATCACTTGCTCCTGCTTTCTAAGTCATCTTGTTATGAAAATAAGCAATATCCCCACTGACACTGAAAAATGTATTTTTCATACATTTCTGTTGCAGTCAGTTTTACTTTTCAAGTTTCAGACTTTGGTTATACTTTAAGGAAAAAAAACCCAACAACCACCACAACACAGAGTGAAAGAAGACCTGGGACTACAGGATGAAATCACATCATCAAAATTTTAAGCCTACATAAGATCTGCTCAAATACCCAAAGAATCCTCCCAAATGGCAGAAACGGGACAGGGTAGAGCTGGAGGGGACAGCGTTCCTCACCCCCCTCTCATCCCTTTTCCCAACAGTTTTATTTCATTAAATGTTAAATTTAAAACAGATGAGAGGAGAACGCAACAAAACACGACTGCTGAATAGCATTACTCCCATTCAATCTCCTACTGTCCTGGAGTTGTTCTTTCAGCAATTTGGTGACTCGAATATTGCACTGGCACTAAAAACGAGAAAAACTTCAAAAGAGACCCAGCTATACTGTAAAGGATATTTATTCTAAAGAAAGCAGGAAAGAGCTTGGTCACTTTAATCAAATTATAGGTAACCCTGTTAATTCACTGTTCAGAAAGAAACCTTCACCATTTTCGAAACACAAAGCCCGACTCATCAAAACACAATGCTCAGATTTCAAGATAAACTTTCACAAGAGAAATCAGAAACTAATTAAACAACCAGGGAGGCAAACATTTTCCTCTTTTCCGTAAGACAGATCTCGGGGAAAAAACACCTGGCTGCTGCTGTGTCCCCAACAAGGGACTTTAGTTTTAGGGGGCTTTTTAAAATTGTGTATGTTGAACAAGTCAGGCGGCAGAAACCTGCCTGAATATTAACACAGCTTAATCTATCTCAAGTCACTAGAAAAAAAGAAAATATGTTTAACTGAAGATTCTTCCCACAGAAGAAAAGAGCAAGCGTAATATAACCACTTCCAAAATCAGGCTAATCTTCCTGGTAGCGTATGTTGTCCTCCTTCGCACAGCTCTTCTCTCCATTTGTATCTACACGGAGATTTGACTGCAATAACATCCGAATCACAACGTGTAGCTGCGAAGCCACATGAAGCTAGGAAGTGTTCAGAACCACTGTTCTCCTACCCCATGACGCCAACATTTTTTCCTAGAGCCTGCGATGCTCCCGGAGAGCTGCAGAGCCGGCGTGCGTGTTCCTTGTGAGCTGCTGCCCTTCCCCTGCGAGCGGAGCACAGGGACAGGAGCGCCCAGCACCATCTCTCGCATCTTCTCATGCAGGGGCTTTGAGTCAGGGGTGTTATTTCCCAAAGCCCACCAAAAATCCATCTTCCATCAATATAACCAGTCACTTTTTGAGACAGATTCTCAACATTCACAATAGCTCGCAGCACAGCTTCTTACAAATTAGCGACACAGTTGGAAAAACCACTTCCCACTTTTGCACTGCTGACCTCATTTCTGAAAACTCAGGGAAACTCAGTGAAAAATCAGCCTGGTTCCCCTCCACGTGGGCGACAACTCTTCTAAAGGCACGCCGACAGACTGGTGGAGCCTAACGCCGCGAGGCAACACTCGGGTTAACTTTTTCCTCGTATATGCTGTTTAGGCAGGTGAGCATTAACCCTGCCCTCCAGACCACTTGCTATTAACTTGCTCCATACAGACGTTGGGCCAACAGGTCTGTGGTTTCCCAGAGCTCCCTCAGAGCCGTCTGTAGTACTTGATGCTGTAACAACCATCTTCCAGCTGCCTGGTGTTAAGGAATTTAGAAATGAGAGGTTACCCAGCACAGACAGTAATTCAGCATCCCTGAACACCTCCTGGTCCTTGTGGTTGTCACAGTTCGTTTTTATGACCTGCTCTACCACTGCTGCCATCCCAGACAGACACATCTCTCTGCTGTTCCTTCCATGCAGCATCTGTACTGACGAGGTCGGTACCCGCTGCCTCTGCTAAGGCTGCCTGTGAGGCTGGGCTGCTCTGAATTCTAGTGCTCCCCTGTTATTATAGCATTAAGAAATTAAGAACTGCACTAGGCCTGGAAGGGGTCTGAAAAAGAACGACAAAAAGGAATTATTCACTCTAGACACTGCTGCGAGAAAGCTGTTTCAGTATTTCACAAGCAGCCAAGAATGATCAAAGGTAGGCATCAATTATACAGCCAAATTAAATGTGAACAGAAGTGGCAGGGGCGAAGGCCAGGAGTAAGCCTAAGTTGCACATCACCAAAATCTCATTCATTCTCCCACCATGCCCTTAAGATCATCATAGCAAGATACCATAACCTTGGGAAGAGAGAAGGCTAAACTGTACAACACCCCTCACTGAAAGCCCCAGTAACACCACGTTAAAGCATGTACGAGACCAGATCCTGATCGCTATACAGGATCATTGTTTATGACCAGGACTGTATGGCACAGAAGCGAATATAAATTCATTACTTGAAAACAGCATTTAAGATGAAGGCAAAAGATGTGAATAGATAAGGTGATGTTATTTCTGCGTCAGTCACTCAAATTTTGCTATGCTAAAACTAATTTAGTTGGTTTAGCTGATAAAGGCAGACCTGTAATTACACTGACATGTATGCATAATTGTTCAATTGATATGAAACTGTATTTAGGATCCATATTTCTTTGCTGGTAGAAGCTTCACTTACATCCTTGAAATGAAGCTGCTTATCTGGCAAGACACAAGCCTGAATTAGCTGAACTTGTTTGTTAACACTTGAAAAACTATTATGCTGTGTTTACACAGTGGTTTTTTACCTAAGGAAATTGCTACCATTCAACCACCTTTAGTTTTCAGTAATTTATTCTTTGCTTTTAAAATTTTTTATTTGCTTGTAGAAGTAAATGAGCTGTTAGAACTTTCCATTTTGAGAAGCGATGACTGCTCAGCAGCCTTGCCTTCCACAGAGGAAACGGGACAACTAAACATGGCACGCCTAAATGATTTAATTAAAATATCTAACGAACACGCGATTATTTGCATGAACACAGACAGAGAAAGCAGACCAACTGGACCTGCCTCTGCCAGCGATGCAGGCAGACACCGGAGAGCAACGCTGCTCGGTGTAACGGGAGTTAAGCCCCAACAACCTCTGCGCGGCTTCGGTGGCACATGCGTCCTGCAGCAGCAGTGAGATGTCCCACGAAGGACCAGGTCCTGTCCAGCCCTTGAAGTGAAAATAAGGTTACCTTTGCTGGGCAGGCAGTGCTCTCAGGGCCCATTTCTAAGCTGAAGGAGCAACAGTCATGGTACGCAACAAGGGCAGTGGCCATTTATTGAAAGAAACGCACCCATCTTGTGACTTTCCTTCAAAAAACATCTTCTCACTTAGACCTATTCGCTTTCATGACTGAGAAGGTAAAAAGGAAAGTATAAAAGCGGGGGGTAAAAAAATTACCTGCGATTTCCTAAGCCTGGCTTCATCTTTGCAGAGAAAAACCGTGTAGAAGTTCCAAGTTCCAAATTTCCACAACTTGCAATGAGGAGCTGCGCTCCTCATCGCAGACATGCAGGACCACAACCACTCAGTTAAAAACCAGCCTGTAACTCAAGAGCGACGCTTGGTCCAGCTCTGACAGCCAGAGAACCGCTGGCGACACCGGCACGGCTGCTGCTCCGCCTTCCTCTGCCGAGCCATTTTCCTACCCGCCACAGAAATGTAAAAGCAGGGCGTTACAATGAAAGGATCAGAGATACACTCGCTCCTGGCAAGCTCCCGAGCGTGCCGTTTTCCACACAGGCAACCCCCAGAACCAACCCTTGTTTCACAACCTGCCTCAGCCCAGCTGGCACCCACCCCGGCCCCCCTCTGCCCCTGCTGCGCCCTCGTCCTCCCTTTGGCACTTCAGCTGCATCCTTTGGCAAACCGAGCGTTCTTTGCCCCCCTCCGAATTGAAGCTTCATTTTTTCCATCTACACTTTCTCCCCATCCCGCCTTCCCAGGACCTGCCAGCTGCCCCATCCCCTCGCAATGCCGATGCTCTCAGCCTCCAGGCTGCCCCTCTCGTACCCCCCCTCGCTCTCCCCTTGCCCACCTTGAGGGCTCCAAAGCAGCCCAGGGGCAGCGAGCCAGGCACCCTGCCTCTACACACCTCCCTCAGACCCCTGAGCAGGTCTGACACTTGGCAGAAAAGACAGAAAGACAGAAGAAATTCAATACAAAAGCTCCAGAACCGCTGGTGAGACGAGAGGAAAAGTCCCCCCGCGTCCGCCAGCGGGTGCCTTGGCCCTCGGCTCCTGCAGCACCCACCTGCCCCACATCCACCTCCGCTGGTGCCGCAGCCCGGTGGCATCTGCCACCGCGGTTTGTGTGGTCACTGGGAAGTCTTTAAGCCAGGTATGAGGCTGTGACAGCTTCCCCAGCTGTCAGTTCTTACCACCCACAGTAACAGCACTGGCAACAATCATAATTCAACAGTTGGAACACACAGGATTACAGTGCTCATTGTAATTTATATAATGATAGGGTTGGGGGGGTTCAGAGGGGGACAGGCGATTGGTTTTGTTGAAGCTGATTTTTCTTTGCATTTGGTTATTTTTACAAAGTAACTGCTTTGTTCATAAATAAGTGGTTATAGTAGAAACTCAGTTTGGCAAGAGGTTGGATTTACTGTCTTTTTGGTAGAGCTCCTTTTGATTTACATAATTTATATTACTGTTACTCTTATGAACAAAGTGCTGGACAATCTTATTCACCTCTTCAAACTGTTTCTAGAAATTTCAAAGCATGCCCTAGGAACAATTATAGAAAGCAAAGTGCTTAGTCATCTTTTTTTCTTCTTCTTCCCATGAAATAAAATGAAGATGCAAACCTTTGACAAAAGCTGAAGTTTAACGGGCTATTTAAATTCACTCAGTAATCATTCTCTGCAGTCACATACTCATTAAATACAAAACCTGGGCATTCTAATAGGGGAAAAAAACCCACAAAACTTAAAACCACTGACTTGCTTAAATAATCTTGATCTGAAAGATTCTACCACTGAACAGAAAGAAAAGAGTAAGTCTTAATTGTTAAAGAAAGAGGGTAGACAGGAATCCGTATACAAAAAATTGGCCTGTGTTACATTTATGGAGAAAAATCACAGAAAGACTGTAAAAGGATAAAACAGGCGCAACCAGAAGAATGCAGAAGAGCGAGCAACAGTCCACATCTCTCACCTCTGCATGAACTAGCGTGATACTCAAACACACCCTGCTGAAAACAAAGGTGCTTAAACAAGTCTTTGTTTTCTTAAGAGGTGAAATTTTAAAATACTGGGAGAGAGCAAAGTTAGGTTTCAATTAGCATCTGCTCATCCAGATTTACAAGAGCTGACCAACACATTTCCTCTGCTTAAATTTTATGCTATCTGACAGTGTAAAACAAAGGGCCCTAGAGCTTTAGAACAAACTTGACAGGAAGCTAAGTTATAACTGCATGATTATCACGCAATGAAATATTTATAGTGCAAAACCACTTATTTATGAAATCAAACTGTAACACAATGCTATGCACTAAGTACTATTTTGACACAAACATGAAAGCAGAAATTTAATCTTTGTGTGTATAAACAAATCAAACCCGCAACGTTTAGATGGTTATTGCATAGCAGTGCTGGGTCTTTGGCAATCAGAAAGAATGTTTCAGCATAACAACGTATTTATACATGCATAAATGCCTTCCGTCCAAATATAAACTTTTAACAAATATGGCACAAGATCAAACTATGCCCATATGTTCTACAGCAGTCGTTCCTTTGCTAGGAGACAACGCAGAGTCAATCCTTAGCCGACCTGCCCTCAGATTAAGCGGGCAGCAAGAATTTGCCTATTTTCCAGAGCAGTACCAGCAACAGGTACGGATCCACATCGCTCATTTGTCTTTCACAAAACACAAGAAAACAGAAAAGCTTTTAGAAGTGTTCTAATACTTCAAAAAGTTTTCATTTCCCATTGCCATGCCTCTTGCCCATATAACCAGGCTGATTTGGGAACATGATTCCAAAAGCATCTTTTCTAACTGGGTGTGTGTGTGGCAGTGTGGGTGTGGGGGTGTGTGTAGAGGGAGGGGATAAAGAAATTATAATTGTGTGTTAAAAAAGCATCCTAAAGAACCATTGACTCTCAAGATGTAAAGTAGGTCCTGGTGAGGCACCAGGCTCAATGAACCTGCAGCTGCTGTTAGACACAGAGCTCCTGCAAACGAGCCAGCAGGAATGCTTTCAAATCCCTTGTGGAACCAGGCGCTGGTGCTGCAACTTTCGGCCGAGCTGCCACCCACAGCTACTCCGGGGTCCCTGCACCGGCACGGGACCAAGTCCCGCGGGAAGCGGCGCTGGGGCAGCCATCGCACACCCCCACCAAGCTGGGCTGTGACAGACACGGACCAGACCCGTGGGTCCCGCAGGGTCAGCTACAACACAGCACATGGCAGGACCCTGAATACCTGGTTTAATAAACACAAACGTACCAAACCAAATAAATATTGGTTTAATAAAATTGGTTTAATAAAAATTAGAATTATTTTTTTTTCCCTTCAGTCAAAGTACCATTTCAATACCGTTTGGGTTACTTTGGTTTTTTCTTTCATTTAGCTGCAGGACGTTTATTTGCTGACAGAACAAGTGCCCATCTCCACGTGCAATATAAAAACCCCAGGCTGTGGTTGAACAGACGGGGTACTCTGAGAGCTTTTGCTTAAATTGCTAAAAAAAGCTGATGCTGGAATAGGAAAACAGCTCATTCAGAAATGTATACGCACAGTATGTACTTGGAAATAAATCAAGAATCATCTCCTGGTAACAAACAATATGTTGTCTCTTAATGAAGTGCATGGAAGAGGGATGGGCTGTGCTATTGCGTATTTTGAGGTGCCAGGACCATTGGTAAAGGTTTGTGGCAACAGAAGGCAGGCAGGTATACAGGAATACAGCCTGAATGTTGGCCAAAGACATCTTCGATACAACTCCAAATCACATGCATGTGGCCAAATCAGCACTATATCCAGGAATGGAATTACGCAGCATCAACAGCTGCTCAGGGCAAGTCACTGCAGAGCAAGGAAAGGTACAGCAAGTGCCAAAGCAATGGGCCGGAGCCAACGATCAATCCCAATTCTCAACTTTCTGGCTGTTTTGGGCATCGGTCATGGACCTGGAATGAAAACCCAGCACAGGCAGCTCTGCAACAAGTGGCCCCGTGACGCTGCCGGGCACGTGCGGCAGGAGCTCGTAAGCAGCGGCGTCACCCTGAGCTCTGCGACAGCACGGTGCGCCGCGCAGAGCGGGGCCAGCGGCAACCGGGCACCGCACCGGCGATGAACAGCCAGCCTTCGGATCAGCAACCCAACCCAGCACCCAGCGATGAACGGCCAGCCTTCGGCTCAGCAACCCAACCCAGCACCCAGCGATGAACGGCCAGCCTTCGGATCAGCAACCCAACCCAGCCCCCGGCGCTGAACGGCCAGCGTTCGGAGCAGCACCCCAACCCAGCCCCCAGCGATGA
>JAVJGI010000045.1:1139880-1149961 GCA_035590275.1 Ibycter americanus
CCAGCCTTCGGATCAGCAACCCAACCCAGCACCCAGCGATGAACGGCCAGCCTTCGGATCAGCAACCCAACCCAGCACCCAGCGATGAACGGCCAGCCTTCGGATCAGCAACCCAACCCAGCAACCGGCGATGAACAGCCAGCCTTCGGATCAGCAACCCAACCCAGCACCCAGCGATGAACAGCCAGCCTTCGGATCAGCAACCCAACCCAGCAACCTGGTGTGACCACGCAGGGCACGGGAAGGAGGGTTCCCAAAACGGGCTGTCTCGCCACTGCAGAAGTAGGAAAGGACGGGAAAGCGAGCGGCACAGCTGGAGGCAAGGGCTCATTCCCAAAGCGGGCACCCTGCTCCAGGAGCAGCAGGAGGGAGGATGTAGCAAAGGGAAGAGCCATGGCCTGATTTAACTCCACAGGAGGCTTCCTACACCACCTCCTCTCGCTATAGAAACCTCTTAGCTATCTCTAAAAATTAAAATTCTCACACACCAGAAGTGTAATCGTGACAGATGCTCCATTTTGTGCAGCACCAGTGTGAAATAAGGACAGACTTCCAGCTCTCAGCTTCTGAAAAGCCATGGAGGTTCAGGGCTACTTTGTTTGCCTTTTTAATACTATCTGCACGAAACGTAAACCTTTGGGGTTCTCCCTTTAAGCATCTATACAAATATCTGAAAGGAAAAGCTATTAACACCTTTCCCCAGCTCTAGAGCTGCGATGATATGTTTAGCTCATCCTCGGCAAGTCTAAGCAGTTCAACAGCCTCGGTGAAAAAAAAAAAAAAAAAAAAAAAATATCCTGGGGAAGAGCAAAGTGTAAAGGTTCTGCATTGCCTGGTGGGCAGGCAGGCCACCTCACACAAACACCAGGGAAAGCGTGTGCGATTTTCTGCACCTCTCTATTACGATTTCTGTTCTGTCAACATGGAAGGCAGCTGTGTGCCAAAACAAGACAGAATAGGGCTCATCTTGTAAAGCAGCGTTGGGGAAAATCCATGCTAAAACCGGTTAGTGATTTTCAAAAGCCAATAAATATGACATGCTGGTTTTTTTCCTTCCCTCCATTTAAAAAAAGTAAGAGTTACATCCAAACTATCCTGAAATTAATACATAAACGTCAAGAGTTTTGACAGGTTTCCAACAAAAGAAAAGCCCTCAACACAGGATTTGGTTTAATTCAAAAAGTTACAAATAGACACACTATTTATCTGTATATATTTCAGGGACAGTTTTGGAACCCCAGAAAACTTAAGCAGGAAATTCACCGGTTTCACATCAAGCGTTATGCTCGTTTAATAAAGATCAATGTACATATGTGGGTAGCACAGAGACACCTTCATCCACCTGTTTTATTTCTGCAAGCCCAGTTGGTTTCCATTTAAGTATACGCCTGTCAAAACAAATCACAAGTCCAAAAATAATGGATGAAGCACCCCAAAAATGGATAGTAAGAACTGACACAACAGGAAAAAAAAAAATTCAGCATACATCTTTGGAAATGAAAGAGGATCCTCCTTCTCCAGCAGCTTTCATTGCTGGAGGCATTAGGCTTTGCCACACGAGTACAAGGCAGGACTGAAAAACGCAGGTGCCAAAACCACAGTGAAATGCTGCTTGCGTGTGTGTTTTACGTCATTTTTTTTTAAACAGGGACAACTCCATAATTCCGACAAAATGCAAGATTTCTACTTGTTAAACCTCTGGATAGCCACAGATCGCAATGCATCAAGAAAAATTAATTACGCCCAGAAAAAAACCCACGTTATGCATCTTGAAACCCCCCCTGCATCTAACGGCACTTCACAGATAACTCGGTCCTTGTCAGTAGTGTGCAGTTCAGAAATGCAAGAGTGGGCCTCCAACCAGCCTCCGCTCCCACATGAAAAACATGAATCTCAGCTCAATGTCATGCTGACAGTATGACAGTTCAAGAAAGCAATAAAAAGAAATGTAAGCACACTGCAAACAGCATGATATAAAAAATACCTAAAAAGGATGAAGGTCTGTCCTGACACTAACAATCTGAAGCACAACACCCCTCAAAAATTAGATGCAACATGAGCAATAGGCACTTGAATAGCTTTTCCTTAAATAATACCTTGAAAATGATTGCTTATGTATTTGTATTTCTCCTGGTAACATTGAATTAAAAATCTCACTCTTTTAGCGAGAAGCTAATATACCTCCCCCTCAGCACACAGGGGTTTTATACTCCACTCAAACCTAATTTGTGGTCATTTTGCAATACGAAAGGAAAACCTTGTCTCAATGCCATTGTTCTAAAATGTTAAAAACAAAACACTCTTGATATCTGTAGTGTTTTTCAACTCGCTCCTCAGCGGTTCTATTTCAGCAGTGCTGAGAAGAGGAATTTTTTGCATTGCACATTCATTTTACATTTTTTATGTGAAATTCCGCACACCCTAGCAAGCAGGTGACAAACTCCGATTATGTAAAAGTGTTGCAACAACAACTGAAAGAAAAATAACGCAAGCAGCATAACCCTTACCGACACTAAAAACCTTGTAATAATGCCTTCCTTGTAAACTAGGAGCATCAGAAGCCCTTAGCCTACATTGATTTTCGGCGGAGTTAAAGAGGCCGCGGAACGCTTAACATGATTTAAATGAAAGTCCATGCAAGACACATTGTCCAAATACTCACGAGGCTTTGTTTTCTCTCCCCATCACCTGAGCACGGGCAGCCTTGCAGCAGGAGGCCAGCAAGCCCCTGAATTCAGGGGGAGCGATGCCTGGAGCACAGCACCTCCGGACAGACCCTCCCCTGGCGCACACCTCTCCCCAGCACCAGCTCCATACTGCTGCTCCCCACGTCAGGATGATGTTACAGGTGACACCTCCCGCTGCTGATGTCAGGCTCGGCTCCCAAAAGCACAGCCACCAGCTCCCCGCAGTGCCGGCTGCCCCGAACGAGCATCACTTCTGCATCTTCTGTCCCCAGGGAGGGGGCTTGGAGGTGGTTTCAGAAAGGCTCACAGACACAGAGCACCCTCTCTGCCTTACATCCTCGGCATTAAAGAGCCTTTCCTTCCAGAACGCTGCAGCAAATGCAGACTTTACGCCTCCCTTGGGGGGGGGGGGGTTTGAAGTATTTTTACAGTTTCTTTCTATGGCGCAGTTTAATTTGTTCTTTTGTTAGAGCAAACTGCTGAAAGAAGAGGTAAATAATGGTGCAGACACCGGAGTGAATGATTCACTGATGCTCTCCCTGAACATTTTGGAGTAAGCCGAGGGGCTAGCAATGCAGCCCAGGACCAGAGCTGATGAATGGTGCAGTGCTGCTGTTGTCATGGCAACCAAGAGAAAAAAAAGCAGCCCCATATAAGGAGTTGTGACATGGATTCTGGGAACAATTTATACTAAAAGGCTGTAAGCTCTCGGATGCTTTAAAGCTGCAGCATCCCCTTCTCGCTTGGATACAGGTTTCATTGTTCAGGCTGAAGCAGTCGGCACAAATCACCGCACACACAGTCGCAGCGATCCCAGATGCGTTTGCATCGGCGGCGTTGTACCAAAACACAACAAAACACCACGATTTTGCAGCATTTTCAAATAACTGAAATTGAGACAATCAAAATTCTTAAGTAAGAAAAATGGCAGGACACTAACAACGACCCAAACCAACACCTGACCTGGGAAAAATGAGGGCACCAACGAGACCCACGGATACCCTGCAGCTCCGTGCAGGTGAGATGCTCTGTCTGCCTGAGATGAACCAAACTGCAGCACCATCAGGTGGCTGACTGCCTGAGCGGCAGTGCCACCAACCAGAGATCCAGCCACTCCTCCTGGAGACAGGAAAATAGCCCCAGATTCACCTGCAGGCCAGTCGCTGTCAGCAAAGGAGGCTGGCAGTGCCCCTCAAGCATCTCCAGATAAAGCAGTGGGGTGAAAGTCAACTCCTACATGGAGTTGCCATAGCAAGCTACAAACAAGACCAAGGTTTACATCCCATGCTGTAACACAGAGATGGCAAACCACATCATTTTACACAATCATCATCAGATCCTTTTCACTCAATGCATGTGCTCCAATAGACAATACACCGCGATCAGGAGAACTGCAACTACTTCACCAAAAGCCGACACAACACTGCAGTTCTGAAGTCTCTGCTCAGAAGCAACATTTGAACTTTTAGAAACCCTGCCTATGGATTACCCTATTTTATTTGAACAAATGGACCAGCAGGGCCAGCTCCTCCCCGGCGCACACACCCAAAGCAGGAGCCTCATCATCTCTCACATCCACACCCAGCTGAGTTAGTGCGTTAGTTTCCAGAGAATAAGAGGTCCCAGAGGGCTGCAATTATTAATCTGGGTTTGTCACCATTAAACAAGAAACAAAGTTTTCAAGCAGAGATATCTCAGGTTGTTTACTCCCACAATTCCAATTAACATCCAGAACATTTAACCATCTGCTGAAGATACAGAGAAGGAAGAAATTATAATCCTGTGGCTACTCCCAAGAGATACAAAGGCGGGTGCAGAGGGACAGGGTGATGCTAAGACCCCAGCACTACAAATGACAGGGGTGATGGTGGCACAGGGGACACTGTCCATGGGTGTCCCCAGCCCAGCTGGATCCGGAGGGTGCTGAGAACCATGATGGTGTGTCCTACTGGTGTCACAGGGAGGAGCGAGCCTCCATCCTGCTTGGCTCTGCATGGGCCATCTTCGAAGGATCTAGTGAAAGAGTAGGAGTTTTCTTTAGCAAAGAGGATGCTGTTAATTGCCTGAACACACCTTGGAACGTTCCTACTCGTTTCTATGAAGCTTATTCTTAGGGAAAGCTGTTGCATTCCCAAAGTGCAAGGGAGGAATGTTCTCAAAGCAGGAGATTTGCAATGAAACCAATTCCTCAGCCCCATGTCTTCAAAGACACTGAAGCATCTAATTCACACGGGATAGAGGAGGAACAAGGCCTTTGAGAATACAAACCTAAACATGTAGGCCACTTCTATAAAAAACATGATTTCTTTCCTAAATTTCTTGATAATATTCTCCCCTCCCCCCTCTGTGCATGGGCACTCGCACACACATGCTCTTTCTGAAAGAATCCTAAAGCTTGCAATCTGCCATTCCATAGGAAAAAACCAGAAATAGCCAAGTGACAGTGATGAATAAAATTATCCCTGTGCATATAAATTTACAGCATGCAAATGAAAAATCTGTCCTGAGGAGGAGTTAGGTGTGGCACAGGGCTTTGTGCAAACCCTTTGCACGTGGTGGGTTCCACAGTAACCGAATAAAGCATCGGTAGCAGAGTCTTTCAGCCCAGTATCTCATATATTAACCTAATACAACACTGGGTACTATTTTTTGGCATTGATTCAGCAAAGCACTTAGATACATTCATCTCTGTAAGCACCCTCCTGAAAAGCAATGCTTTCCTGAATGAAGGCATACAATGCCATTGTGTTATTTTCATTTCAGCCATGCCTTTGAGTCATCAATAATATACTTTTGATGTATAGTACAGTATTTAACCCAATGGTTTTGTAAATGGTTCTCCTCTTTGCCCAGCAAGATTGGCAATTTTTGAATGCTAATTTTATTCCAGAGAGAAATCAAAATGGTGTCTTCTACATACTCATCCTGGGCTGGCAGGGTTTGGGTTGGGTCTTCCTTCTTTCTTTTTATTATATATTTTTCACACTACACTTGCTAATAAAGCCACCATTATTAAAAAAAATAAATAAATTATTAAACAGCATAAACTGAGGTTGAACACACTGATTTAAAATATGTCCTTAGCCACTGCTAAACAATAGGTTATCCAGGCAGGAGAGGGAGAGCTGATTACTCATGCTTACTATTATTTCACCCTTTAGAGCCACAATGACCTTAGTTTTTCTTAATCACCAGACTATTCAGCAGAGTGAAAACTGCGACCATACTGAATATTTATCAACCTCCGAATCCAGCCAAGTCTCCATCCACAGAAAACCCAGATATCAACATGTTAGCAAGTGACCTCAGTTCCTCTGGAAAGAATACTAACGCTCTGCATAGTGTGTTCCGATGGCTTTGTACCAAAAGTGGACGTTTAACTTCTCTGCGGATGAAAAGCTGGCTTGTTTACAACTCAGCCAGGTTAAGAACTTTAAACGATTCTATTATAAATAAATGAACAGATGGATAGCACCGCAGTTTCTACTGGGCAAGTTTCTCTGCACCCTAGAGGTTTCTTTTCCTTTTTTGCGGGCAAAGTTAAACCCCAAATGAACACGACACCCCCGCTGCCCATGAGAAGGGGCCATCTCAGCAACTGCTCTTCCCTCCCCGTCGGAGCTGACAAACCCACTCTCCTACACTGGGATGGACCGTGCAGATCCAGAACGATGCAAGATACCTGAGCCCTCGAATGTGAGCAAATTGTCTCATGAAGAGCCTAAGAAGTCTTTTGGATTTAAATTTTCATCTCTGAAGAATTCTAGAAAGTGTAATTGCAGACGCTGGTACAGTCATGTTTTGTTGCAAATGGTCTTAGGAATTAAATCTTTAGGGGAGGGGAGGGGGGGGAAACCAAACCAAGACAACAAAGTTTTTTGTGTAACAAATGATACCATTCCGCTACCCGACCACTCCACAGATATGGAAATTATGACATGAATGAGTTAGTCACACACAAATGTATGTAAGAAGCAAACAGCATGAAAAAGCCCCTACAATTGGATAATTTCTCAACAATTTTCTATGCTCTGAAGGTCGCTTTGAAAAATCCATGTGGCAACTGTCAGACGGACAAAAGCCTCTCTTTGTAATACTTCGGTTTCCCAGAATCACCCTCATCCCTTTTCCAAAAGGAATCACTGCTGTTATTGTGCAGATTTAACAACTGGACAGCAGAACGAGACAAAGCAGAAGAGGAAACCATCACAGCCAGCGAGACGTTGTGAAATGTCTCCATGCATTTACTGTCACACTGCTGCCTGCTTATCTGAAAGCTCCCACAGCCACACCAGGATTTCTGAACCAAGTTGCTTATCGATCCCACCAGATTCTGAGCACGCTACGACGGCTTCAGTAAAATCAGAGAGGGGTATTGAGCAAGACTGGGGAGAAACACATCAAAAAATAGTGCAAGCCTGTGAACTTGTCTTCACAAATCTGATGTTCACTCCAAATTTTCTTTATTTTACAGATTGTGCTGCTTTACTAATGCATAAAAACTGAGGAGGATCTTTACAAACTGCTGGTCCATGTCCCCCGGCAAAATCCTTTTTATTTGCCGATAGAGGCAATGGTCAGTCCGCCAAAAGCCACCTCTTTCTGCTGTGGAGGGGTTTTTTTGCTTTTCAGTTCTCTCAGATTAGTAGTAAATAAGAGACAGATGATAAGGAATAGTTGAAGAAACATAATAAATACTATGAATAACAAAGAGCGGAAAGCATTACTTTCCCAGTTCCTTCACATGTTACCTTAATGAAAGCAAACAAATCCCTATAATGACTGCACGAGGAGGTAAAATAAACACCTTCCTTTTACAATATCAACAGTAAATTAAACTAATAATTTAAAAAATCATGCTAATCCACCAACGCACTGAAACACACTTTAAATTCTAAGCATATGAGAAGCTCCACTGGAGTCATCAAGACATGTACGTGCAAAACATCAGCATGTGATTTCATGCTATACCGGATCAGGTCGAGCTGGAGCATGATATTGAGCCAGAGCATGATATTTAAAACATATTTTGTTTGGTATTTTTTGTTGCTATTTTGTGTGGCCCCAAAACGAGCCTCCAAACAAAACCAGGAGCCTACACTTTTCTTCTCTTGCTTTTGTGTAAGAACAATTATCAGCGTTTTATTGCTGTCGCCTTGTTTTGTACACACCCTGTTCAGGTCTAGGTTTCATCACATGCAGTTTCCAAAGCAGACTGACAGAGGACTATGGATTTCCACCAGCTGAACATCTATAGCGTGGCTCTACAAGCCCACCCCACTGGTGTCTGAGCACACGTTTCAGCGAGCTGCCCGCAGCCCTGAAGTCTGCATGAATCCCCATCCCTTCCTTTGAATCCCCACCTGCCAAAGCCACTGCTGGAATTCCAGTATCTGGTCTTTTGAGGAACTAGCGGGACTCTCCAAACAGCAGCCCTGCCAAATCCAATGAAAGCTTTCTGAGTTTGGAGCTAGATGGGAGTCTGATCTGTTTCCACCTGGAAAAAGATAATCATGAATACATGGAGCTTAATCGCCCGGGACGAATTGTGACTTTGAGAAGTGGGAGCAGGTTAATGCCTGTTGACAAGCCCAAAGTCCCGCAGACCTACACCAAGGCAGCTTGCTGAGCAGGCTGGGAGGTGTTAGAGAAACGGAGCCGTGGTGGCGTAAGAAAAACTTCTCTTTCCATGGGGCAGAGCTCAAACCCTCTGCAAGTATTTCAGAGAAGAGTAATGAACTGCTCAAGTAGATACATGAATATAAAGTTACTCAGAGCTTCGACAGGAGAACATATAAACACAAAGGATTACGGCCAAAAGAAGGGGACAGAAGGGCGAAGAACAAGATAAAGACACTACAGAGGCCTTACACTATATGTAAAATATAATGCTTTTTATCCTTTCCCAACTGAAAAAAAGGTCGATGGAACTGGCTAGTATTACCTGCCCCTACCCAAGGAAGCCACACAGAACAAGGAAGAAAACCCCTGTGAGTACCTCAAAAACTAGGAGGAAGAGGAAACTGGATGAATGTGAGGAACACGGGAGAAAACTGAGGAAAAGCAGGAACAAACGAGCTATACATCACACTATAAATTAACCAAGTGCAGACACGCTGTGAGAAGAAAAAATAGCCTTGATTTATTTTTGTCTTTTTTTACAACCTATGCTTTTCATGGCAGGAAGGTTGTGGATTCCACACCTACCCATTACTACGTGGCACCATGGGGAGGGGTGGGGGGGAAGCCAAGCACACACAGAATTTCCACCCCATGAAGTGCCGCAAGCAGTGTATCCTTACTGGAGAATAAAAAATAACAAGGTTTTAGAGCCGCTAGGCTGAAATGGATTGCATTTTGAAAGTACTTTTGTAATCTGCTACTGAATTTTATGATTCTCAAAGTCAAACCCAACCTTTGGGAAGTGTAGCTGGTTTCAGCAGCGGCTCCGGCAGAGCGCACCACGCCGTGCTCCCGGCCGGCCCGCAAAGGAGAAGGCAATGCCAACGGACGGAGAGACAGCAGGTCTGAACATCCAGCTGCACAGCCCCAACTCAGGACCGCAAACTGAAGGATGCTCCTAAGAAGGAAGCGTTTCCAAAAAAACCCCCAAATCCACAAAACCCCACGAATCCCTCCAAGTGTCACATCACCAACCCTCCTGAAGGACCAGCCTCGCAGCTACAGAGCCACTCTCAGTTCCACCAGCAAGTCCTTTCAGGCCTTCTTCACATTTTAAGACAGCCCTTCAGCCACACTTTACAAGTTCTCAGTGACAGGAAACTCACATTGAAGACAGCTGAGTAAGGCACTAAAACTTTTCTTTTGAACTATTTTCATATCCTTTTATTTCTTTATCTGCCTGATTCTCTTGTACCTCTGGAGTTCCGCTGCTACCCAGAGGGCTCGGACCATCACGAGACCCTGCCAAGTGACTCCATCACGATTCAGGAATCTCCTCCTCCTGTCTTTTTCAATTTCTCCTTTCACCAGAGGGCAGGGAAAACAAAAGGTACAAAGTGTATCAGAGCTCCCTTTTGCAAGCACAGGTCAGATTATACTGGGTACAAATTCTTTTTGGCGGTTCTCTCAGCACAAACGCAGGACACTGGCTGATGGTTTTTCAAGACGGGCACGGAGGGATGTCAGATTTTAGGCAAGAAGCAAGTTTTTCTAAACTGCTACCAATAGAAATACGACATCAGGCTTTTAAACAGATGTTAGACTCCAAGTGCTTTTAAAAATCCAACTTCTTTACAATCTCTAGGTGTTCAAACCACAATCCCAACACATTAGATAAACAAAACAGTTTAAGAATATGCATGAACTACGGGGGGTGGGGGGGGTGGGGAGGAAATTACTTTGCTGTATGAGTTTATAATTTTTCTAGTGTA
>JAVJGI010000045.1:1156555-1169860 GCA_035590275.1 Ibycter americanus
ATATTCTCTGAAATTGTTTCCCTTCAAAATTATTTGTCAGCTAAAAAATGGGAAGGCTGGGAAGAACAAAACCACTCTCATTATATCCTCTTGAAACTGTTTAGGAAAGCAGCTATAGCTAACAAATAACAAATCCATCTGGATAAATGTAGAGTGGGACATTGTGTGCAATATTATACAATTAATTACATGCTGGTCTTCATTGATCAACTGACCAGATTAGAAACAATAGATACGCACATCAATATAGATGCTTGAGTACACAGGGTTTATGCCAGCTGAAAGCAAAAAGAAGTCCAGCTATGCAGATTGTGAAAAAGCAAAACCAGACATTTCAAAGGCAGGATCTATTTCAGCGGTTATTACACCTTATGGCAGGGGAAGGGGAAGCTTTTAGAATCTTTAAAAATAGTTTTGAAGTAACTGAATTCTTAAATAGCTGTTTAAAAACTCAACAGTCTATTTTAGCATTTTTATTTTTTGATTATACTAAAAGCAGCTGCACTCCGATATGTTTATATACATCTATCCCCAGCGTTATTTGTTGGGCGGGCCCGTGATGCCATAAATTAATTCAACCTTATCAACTCATATGACATGCGAATTACATCTGTTAGTCTGGCTCCAAAGGCAAGTCGTGTATTAGAGCACCACAGCAGAACTGCTATGGTGACCCAAAACTGAAGCCCACCCCCAGCCCCCCCAAAAGCAGGGCCACAGCCCAGGCCATGGAGGGGGGTTTTGTTCCCTCCTCTCTTGGCAAAACGCTTCCAGCCTCTGGTTTCCCTGAAGCACCGTGCAGGCGCCCTGCGTGGGTGCAAGCAATGCTGTTTGCTGTCACCTCTGCATCCTGCCCTGCTCACGCAGCAGCCACGCGGCACGGCCAGCCTCCCAGCGCCACCGAAAGCCACCTAGAAATCCCTTATACCAACAGCTCCTGCCCCGATAAGCCACCACAACTGCCAGGTGTCCCGGACGCTGCAGACCATGACACCTGCCTTCCTCACTTTCCTGTCCTGGTTGCAAGAAGGATGTGACATTGCAAATATGACTGCAATCCTGATGTGCTCGCAGGAGCCCTTGTTAGACTGGAGGTACCCTCTTGGGATGAGTTGCATTGAGCCTTCCTACAGTCCAGCTGGCATAGCAGAGTATTAATAGATCACTATCTCGGTATTTTCACTTGTACTACACAATGTTGGTTTTGAACATGGCTTTGCACACAGATATAATCATCATCGCTAGATGCCCCTGGCTACAAGACCACGTGGACAACCTCTAAGTTAGGAAGAAAACAAAAAAACCTTTGAGTTCCAAACATAAATACACAAATGCAAGATAATTATAAGGACTGAAAGTTTCAAAAGACGAGGGTTACAAACAGAAAGTCACAGTCATAAAGCCAGGAGTATAACCCTGTATTTTATCAAAAGCCACATAATCATCACCAAAAGACTAACTCAATTGTTCATAGCTGTTGTAAGTGATGCTAAATAAACACCTTGCCAGAACAGCCCAGCTAATCCACAGGCGGGTCCTGGCAAACCTCTCCCTGCTGGCGCAGAGCCAGCCAGAGGCTGGACTGGTTTCGATGGAGGTGAGCTCCACCTCGATGGAGGTGGAGAAGATGCTGCAGGACACGACCTCGCCGGAGCTCACACGTGCAAAGGTCCGGCTGCGTGGCAGAGACGCACCACATGGCCCCTCCTGCCATGCAAACAACCCAGACGTCCCCGTGGACAGGACGATGCAACACAGTTAGGTTAAACCACATTTAAAAAAAAAAAAACCCTCTGAAATAAGACCTCAAAATCTAATGCAATTTTTGTTTTTTAAATTATGGTAAAACAAAGGAATGTTTGGTGACGTGAAACTGCTAAGTTTTTCTTGAATTCATAGAGTAACTTTTTCCATGGTGCTTTGCAATAAGATCTAGACAACAGCTTAACTCTCATTTCAGTTAAATACTTCTGAACACCAAAGGCAGCTAATATTTCATCCTGGTAATAATACAGTTTCACTATCATAAACAGATGTTCCAACTTAACTTTAAAGTGCCCTTATTCCAATTGATCTGAAAGACCTACATAACACCCCAAAACTCCAATATATGCCCGACAGAGATGGAAGAGTTTTGAAAGTTAGGGGAAAAAAATGAATAAAGGACTTTAAGGACTAAATTGGGCTTAAAACCTAACAGCACAGGGATGCCTGACCTCCTCAGTCAGCATGGCTGGGTGGGATGGATTCTGGAGATGAAGGGACAGACCAAACATGAACCTGTGCTCACTCCTACAATTATTATTTTTTTCCATATAACTGGACTCTTTTAAAGAGACATGTTGCCCTTGTATCCTCAGCACGGTTTTGCCTTAGCACAGCCCCATCCCACTCCTGCAGATCTCCTAAGGTCCGCCCTCCTCACCCAGCCGGGTTTACGCTCCCACCTGCTCCAGACCCGCTTGTTTCAGACAAACGTGATCCAGCGCCATTCCCCTGCCTGCTCCGTTCAGAAGATCAGGGAAAAAATAAAAACATTCTGTGGGAACCTGTAACCGCCTCAGCAAACAGAGCCTCCGTCACCCAGTACTGGGCTGCAGCCCGAGAGCAGGAGAGCATCGCCTGCTTTTACACCACGAGGTACAACAGGGGAAGCAGGGCACCGACACGTCAACCTGCACTTCATCACAACTGCTCTGCAGCTCTTCCAAAACTTGGTTCCCCCACTAACAGGAGCAACAGGTTTTTCCTTGACACCATTTTCGGTAGGGAAGAAAAGCCAGCTGCTGCCTGGAAGAGAGATTCTAAATCCTACTTGGATATTCTACAATGGAATAACTGTAAGAGACAAGCATGTTCTTTATTTTAAAAGAAAAAACTATTAGCTTTTAGCCCAAAATGTGTAGGTTTGGGTCTCTCAGAGGTCAGCTTCCCTACTGAAGTGAAGCAGGTATTTTCTAAGCGCAGTAGATTTAAAAAATACACGATGGGATCTTACAGAGCCGCAGTGCCAGCCCACCAGCAGCAGTACTGCTGGAATACTTCATGCCCAAGGAGGAATTAATCCATTAACATCACTTGGAAGGACAAGACCTCTCCTGCACAGTCACCTGGGTGGAACAGAACCAGTAGTCGTGCTTTGAGAGCCAGCACCAGCCCCGGCCACAAAGCTGACGGCCGCAGAGCCACCAGCCCTGCTCCCTAACACCCTCGGGACGCCGCAGCAGGGAGCGAACGGGTGGCAACTGGTGGCCAAAGCCACCGGCTTTGAGAAGAGGAACCACCGCACAGGAGCTGGAGCCTGGGATAGATTTCTCGGGTAATTTGCAGGTTACACAATATATTAAGGGGAAGAGAGAGATCACGGTAAAGTAACTTCCCGTATCAGTTTAGGAGGGTGGGAAAGGAAAAAAGAAATCTGATGACTCAGCATACGCTATGACTTTGGTCGGCGGGCGGTTGCGCTCACCCGTTGCTGCTGCATTCGGTGCAGTTGCAGCAGAGGCTGTAGCTCGGGTTAAACACGGCACAATCCACTGGGCGCTCTCCAACCATTCAGTGGCTTTTACCGAGGAGTATTTTGAGAACGAGCACAGCCGGTGCAAAGCCGCCCCTCTCACAGACGCGCACACTCAGCGTGCATACACAAAATGCAGGTTCGCTGTATTAACGGGAGGCAGCCTGGCGGCAGGGGCTGCCCCAGAAAGCCCCTTACCCTCCACCCTGCAGACCACCCACCCTTCCCATCTGCCGTGCCCTCCCTATCCGAATAAAAGCAGCAGAGAACAGGGAGCATCCCGCAGGCAGAACAGGGCCTCCAGGGCAGCGCAGGCACCTTCTCCCTCGCAGGCAGGAATCGTGACGTGATGGATACTTGCAATAGCATACAAAAAAATACAAATAAATCAATGCCAGGTAGTGAAGAAGGCTGGTACCTGCAGGATTTAAAATGCATGGCGAAAAGGCAGAGGACTGGAGGAAGGTAAGGAACAGCCAGCAGTTAAGAGTTGAACGATTGAACTATTTAATTTTTTCCTCTGTTTGCTACAAATCAAAATTTTGAACACATTCCATTCCCTGCAGTGGAAGAGCAAGGTTACTAGGGAACAATACCATACATAATTAAAGAGTTATCTTAATATACATGCAAAAAAAAGGGGAAATTACTGTTGCTAAGGGAACATTAATTCTCACGTTTTCAAACTTCTGAGTGCTCAAGTTTAAGGTCTTGATAGCGTTCACCTCTGCATGCCTCTCAGGGCTCTGATGTTCCAACGATACTGTTACAGTTATTTTATTTATGCGTGATTTTAGGTAGTTGTTAGTATTTGCTTTAGCAATACCTATTTATAGGTATTTATAGGCACGACCTACTATTTGGACAACAGTTTGCCAAAAGTATCGCTGATGGAAGTGCAATCAACTCTGCTGCTGTGACAACTGTCATCGTGGTGAGACACCACAGTTATTGACAAAGCCTCAGATGCAACATCTAAAAGAGGTCACCAAAATAAATCGATTGTAAAATCATTGCTAGAAAACACAGATATCCCTGTTAATTTAAAATAAAAGATCAGAACAGACCGAGATACACCTGGTTAAGGAGCTTCTACAGAAGTTGCCATGAGAAACAGAATATAGTTATTTTTTGCGAATGCTGCAAGGGAGGTGAACGACATAGTAAAATATTGACTCAGTAATCCATGTTCTCTTCTACGTAACAATAAGAGGGAGGAAAAGTTTTGTGATTTTTTTTTTATTTTTAAATATCTCAGTGATAAAAAGGTCCATTAAGATTTACACATTAATTTCAGAAAGATGCTGCCTCACCAGCACCTAACATCCCTCCAGCTGGGTTGTTAGACAGAAACTGGGGTCAGAAATCCAGAAAGGGCTGTCCGAGGGGCTGATTATGTGGCAAGCACACAGCAAACAGCAATAGCTATTAATTCCTTCTCTCAATTACAAAGACACTAAGCAAGCTCAACAATCATGTTCGGCAACAGCTCCAGAAAAGCAGCCTCTCCTACTGTAAATGGGTCTGAGAAACGCCTGCTTCCCCCCTCTTCTTCCTCACCCGCTTGCCTCCCCCACCCCCATTCCACCAGCTCTCCATTTAAACCCAATGACACAACAAATCCTCTCCAATACACGCAGCAACTGTATTCTTTGAACGACCACTCCCTAAGGGAAAAGAAAACCCCAAGGGTTTCAGCAATGCTGCCCAATAAATCCACAGCACAAAGCACTGCATCGCAATTAGTAAGACCGGTCTGCAAATACGAGCAAGATGCATCTGCAACAACATGACCCGCCGTCAGCACCCAGCACAGCACCCTCAGCAGCACCTTGCTGCCAGGTGTTTGCATTAAAGGCAAAGACAACAAGTTTTAAATAAAATAACGTGCCAGCAGCCCAATAGTCCTGTTCCCCTATTTAATTCAGACAGCATCTAAAACACACAACATGACTAAACGTCTTGTCACGTCTTTTATCTGACAAAGCAATTTTTAACGCGGAAAAATAAAAGGGTGGGTCAGCCTGCTTTACGCATGCTGGGAAATCTGCTGCAAGAACCGACTGCATTAGATGTGCCGCTGCTCTAACAGCGACTGACAGAGCGTGCTCCGCTGTAACAGCTAATAAATCAATATTTCAAATCTGCACCGTCTCAAAATTAAATTTGCAAAACACAGAAGACTCACACAAAGCCAGTCCAGCAGTTAGGAACTGCTCTGATCCCAGCCCAGCCTGGCATCCCTGCGGAAGGAAAGGTCTGCCTTGTGCACGGCAGAACGTAAGGCGGTATAGCTCCCAGCTGCCATCCTGCTCCAAAAACGCAGACACAGGCAAAAACCACCAACAGGAAAAAAAAAAGGGGGGGGGGGAATAAATCACACAGCCACCGGGGGTGAAAGCACGCCGGATCAATGTGTGCGGTGACGGCAGCCGGGCTGGTCCCAGGACCTCACGGCATCGCTGTGGCTCAGCCCGGCGTAGGAGAGGTAGTTGCAAATCTTGCTCTCAGCAATCCCGATGGATTCCAGCCGGGCTAAGGAATGACATGTGCCAAATGCAGCCGCCTGCTGCTCTCCCAGGAGTGGTCTGTGCCTGGAAAGAGGCAAAACGTACCCAAATGGAGCTGAAAGGGAGCGTGCACCGAGTCTGGTACTTAAAAGAGTTATTTCAATCAAAAATCCTTCCTGGTTTAGTTTGTGAGGGGGTCTTCTGCTTCAGAAAACAAATATAAATATTATTGTTCTAAAATTAGTATTACAATAACGTTTAACATAACAATAAAGAACTGCATTAATTTACTAACAGAACAAAGCACCTGCCCCCGCCAGAATAACCTCCCAGTGGGGGGGCTGGGGTGCGTGGGGGTGTGTGGCTGCTGGTGTTGAGGGTGGAAGACTTTTACTGATGGAACTACAGGACAGATCTGGGTTATTGATCGTCATATCATTAAAAAAGAACTCCCCGACTGCTTTCCAACATGTTGAATCCCCTACGAACAGTTTTGATAATTCACACAAATCTTAAAAGACACACAAGGCATACTATTTGGGTGCAGAATTATTTTTCTGCAATTAATGTTAAAGGTGATGTTATATAAATTACTTCAAATTCCCAGACTTCCACAGACACTAGATGAACAGACCTTCATTCTGTAGCCGAGAGCACGCCCCAAAAGCAGGTATTTTTCAGAGGTCAGCTAAGCAGGGAAATTTCAAAATGCCAAAAAGGAAAAAGCCCACCTCAATTATATCACTGGCCTGATTTTAAAAAAAAAAAAAAAAAAAAAAAAAGAAAATACCCAACAAAACAATAAAAGCTGTTCAGTTGTGTACAGTTTATTATGCAAGGCAATGGGAGCTGGAAGTCACAGCAATGCTTTCACAAATACAATATCGCATTTGGTAAGTGTTAATCCATGGGCCATCACAACTTTCTTCCTTTTTGCAAACAAAATGCTGGTATTTAAGAAAATGGAAATTCCAGGCTGTGTTTTGAAATATTTCAGCTAAAGTGGAAAATTAATACAGATTTAATACAGATAAGGGGTTTTATCTCATTATATATTTAATACAGTCCCAGTGGACATTGCAGCAGTAAGCAAACGCGGCATCGGTACTGACATAAGCTCCGTGCTGCCTCCGACCCAGTCCCTGGTTTGAAAATAACATCGAATATCATAAAATGTTCAACATTACGAACAAATTACTTCTGGAGTGGTGGCTGTAACAGGGCACGATGAAGTGCAGAGCCCCAGCGTTACTGCCACTTTGTCAGCACATCTAAAGACCAGAACACGAGTCCACACACTGGCTGGGTTATTCCACTAAAGCTTATGAAATTACATTACAGATTTTATCCATAACTATAAAAATACGTGTGCGCTTTATACTTCGTGCACTTTAAAATGGCATTAATAAGTACATTATCTCAATTTACATACAAAGGCCAGCTACCCTCAGTACTTATGTGGTATCCCAGCTCATTAAGGAACAATCTCAAGGGGAGAAGGCAATCTGCAGGGAAAACATCATTCTGTAATTTGCCCAAACGGCTGGGAGAAAGGGCAAAAGTCGGGGACTCCGAATAGCCAAGGTGAACACAACAGATCACCCAGAAGTCAATCTACCCCCACTCCATTCATAATCTCAAGACTGGTTATTCAAAACTGTGTGTTGAAAGCACGCATTTTTTTTGCACTGAAGATTTCAGTGACTTTTAATTTTTATTCATAGCCTTTTTATTTAAAAGAAGTCTGAAACATCCACAATATTTTACACAGAACTTAAATTCCCCATAACTCAATTTCTCTAATGTAGACACCCCTAAATGGGTCAAATATATACTGTAATTCTTCTCCTTTAAAAAAAAGCCTATTTGTTTAAAAACAATATCAAGAAAAAATGACAGGATACAAACTCAATATAAAATTAAGATCAGTAAAGTAAATTTTTAAAAGAATTGGACTTATTCAGACTCCTGAAGTTCCTTTCTCTGTCAGTGAGGTTTGGGTTAAATCACATCAGTGTTTCTAAAAATTCAGCCAAATAAGCCATCTAAGTTCACTGCATTTATCCGAGTAATTTCGTTCAGATTTACTGTTCAAATTCTCAGTACTTGTCCCTAAAAACTGTTTTGATGAACAATCTTTCAATCTAGTTACTGAAAGGGGTAGAAATAGCTTCACTTGTTCACTATTTTAATCATTTAATAAATGTAAAGCTGGTCTTTTTGGAAACTACATAAAAGTTAATGGGGCAGTGTAGGAAGTAATCAGCTGAATGTAATGTTTACTGTCACTGAATCAGAAAGGTACTAATTTGCAGCAATCTACGTGCATCAACTTATAATTATTTTTTCTGAAATTATGTTTCAAGCTCCTATAGGGGCAATACAGAGTCACCCAGGATGAGCAGATAAAAGAGCCACGGTTACAACTTTCAGAGAGGAGAAAAATAAAAAGCGCTCGCCTCTTCAGAAGTCATTGTAAGGAAACACAAATGCAGATTCAAGAGGAATTTTATCCACCCACTCAATAAGGGCTGAGGAACCTCGACGGATGGTTTGGAGAAAGCTGATCAAACCACCAGAGTCAGAAATAATCTCCCTGACGTGGGATTAAATGCAAGCATGATCTATTTTACAAGACAATAAATAGGTTTAATAATTGGACATAATACTGATTTTATGTTAGAAAGCATGTTTTTCTCAGAATTTGTGAGCAAACACTTAAAACAGTATTTTGATAACTGTTCTGGAGTAAATGTAAAATTTATCCTTATACATAGGAGATGGAAAGCACAGTCCATGATAAGAGATTTATTTCAGACAAAATACCTTCTTCGCTATCACAATCTGAGGACCTGATCACTCCCTCCATCTAGCACAGTATCATTACTGCATCACTCTGCATTTTACTTCTAACTTTTAATTTTGTTCTGACAAGTAGATGAAGACCTTTTGTTAACAAACCACGTGACACCCAGAAGATAATGAGGTTAACAGCTAAATGAGGTACGTTGCCTCCACAGACTGTTAACCTTCTTTCCCCAGAATTTTTTCTTTCTTAAAAGCAAACTGCACCGCCGCTGCCCTGGTAATTTCTCTAAGCCCAAGGGGTCTTTCCCAAGCATTTCTCTTTCACAAATGACAGGCTCTTCATCAGCAAACCAGCTTATATCATACAACAAAAACGTAACTCCAACCTGAGGAACACACCTTGGAATCCAAACTTCCAACATTTGCAGCACAGACAACTCCTGCTGGAGAAGTGGTACGGAAAGACACCGCTTCCGTGGTGATGCCGGTGCTCACGCCTTGTTCCTTGTCGCGGGTACCGACCCAGCAGGCAGCCTGACCTGTAGCCGGGCATCTTTATCTCACATGCTAGAATTTGTAGCTTGGAGTTACTAAGGGTTATCTTACAAGGAATTTGTTACCGATGCCCATAATTTGGTATGTGGGAAGAACCAGCCAGTTGCAGAGGTCACTCTGAAGTAGTTAACACCTGGACACCATGTCAACCCTGCTCCGGTACAGAGAGAAAAGAGATGGGCACAGCCCTTCGCCCTCTCCGAAGTACAGCTTCTCCCTCACCGCCGTGACCAGCCCTTTGATATTTCAGCCATGGTGAAATGGAAAGCCACCTTCCGAGCTGCCTGGAGAGGCAGAAGCACACCCCTCCAGCCCTGCTCCCACCCTCCCAGCAGCGCTTTCTCCCCAAGCCTTGCCACCTCCCATGGACCTCCCAGCTGCTCCGACACGTACGTGGCGCTCTCCCGCTCTGCCCAAACACGCCTCAGGCTTTCGCCAGCTCATCACAAACATGCCTCAGACACAAAGCCCAGAGGAGCTTCCACTGCAGGGAAACGGTTTCAATTATCCTTATTCGGTAACCCAGCAGCTCCTGTGAGGCATCATCTAGAGCTAAAAGTTAAACAGCGAGACATGAAAACAAACATGTTTTCATTTACATTAAAGCACAAATTGTTTCTTTTCTTGTAGGAGAACAAAATACCATTCTAGCCATTAGGAGGTATGGTCTCCTGTATTTTGGGACAAGGAGGTTTTACTTTCAAACTGAATTAACACAGAATTAAATCTGGTGTTAGCACACAGAAGCAGAAAGAGTTATGAATTTTTACCCCTTCCAATCTGAATAGATGTTATAATCAATAATATGTATCGGGAGGAGGAAAGAGGTAGGAAGACAAAAATAACCATTATATTTCAAAAGGCGATCAAAGAACGACTCTACAGAAAGTACAGTCATTTGTTTTTCAAAACTCATTACAAGGTGGGAAAACCCTTTGTTCTGTACGTGAGAGCTTCGGGTGGCTGGTGGGGAAGCATACGCATGCCGGCGACGGGGGAAGGGGACGAGAGCGAAGGAGAATCAGCGATGACTGACTTTCGAATTCCCTCCTTGTCATCACTGACTCAACATGCTTGCACTCTCCATCTGTAAATTATAAAATACTTGTATACTCTAATAAGGCTGTCTGGGACCTTTAGCAACCACAAGCATTTTCAGCTTTGAATAAAAAGCATGACAGATATACTAATTATTCCAATTGGCTGAATATGTTAAAATGTAATTAACTAAAAACAATTAACACTATATACAACTTATGCTTTTCTTAACAGTTACAACAAGAGTTACCTATTTTGTAGGGCAAATTTTGTCTTTGCATTTGTGTGCGCTCCTCTGACTACAAGTTCAAACAGCATTTTTAGAACAGCTTAGTGGTCATCTGTCCTAAAATTAGTTGAGAAATTGGTACAAGTGACTGAAGCTCAAAATAGGTTAGCCTGATGACAGGCAGTCTGCTGCTAGCACTCAGCAATCCCTGAACGACGACAGAAAGAGAACAGTGGAAGGGATTTATTACGGATTCAAAGCCCGATTGCATAGGAAAAAGGCTCCAAAATCCCCCAAACCCATCAGCGACATGCTGAAAATATTATTTTGGCCTTGGCTGAACCCATGGGAATGCAAATGCCATCCAAGCTCTTTTCCTGGGGATTAACTAGGGCACCGTCCCCATTCGGACCAGGTGACGCTCCCCATATGCCACGGCCGCACAGCACCTGGAGACAGACGGCTGGAACTGCACGGGAACGCAAACCCGGGCACGCAGGGCAAGGCTGGCTCCTGCTGTCACCCCCGAGATGCTCCGCTCAGTGGCTGTCCCATCTCCCTAGGAAAGCAGAAGCACAGCCTGCCAAAACCCCAAGCAAAACACTTCAAGTACTTGCAAAGGCTTAAGTGAACCTTGTTTTCAGGACTCAAAACTTTTTTTCTTGTGTAACGGTCTTACATCTTATTTTACAGTTAGAGCTGCTATGGCAAGTGTGCCTTTCCTACACCTTGAATTAGTTTCACAGTGCCCCAAACGGTAATTTTGCCACACAGGCGTAAGGATAATGCTCCTCAGTGATTTTCCCAGGATCACAGAGTAAATCAATGGCAGTCAGCAGAGCTGCTCGGACTGCGAGCCCCTGCTTTCACCTGCCGCCCGTAACGCTTTGCCTCCCCAGATCTACTTAATTCAATTACCTTGGTCAACTCTATCGATTCATCTACAACTTACTACAGGGAATTGATTTTTGGCAGCGCGTACCAGCACTCGGCATTAGGATCCATCACAATTAACACGCAGTTTGAAAGGGAGGTCTTCCAGCCTTTAGTGTGTATGTGATAATCACCGCGGTATTGTCACAACTAACGTACTTGCGCAGGCTGGTATGAAAACTGTTATCACTCTCCGAACAATGATGTGTTTTTCAGTATCGAAGGAAGTCATTTAACTACTGTCTGAGTCTGAATGTGCGAGCAAAATGGCAGTAAGATAACTAAGGAAAAACAAAAGGGAAAAGGAAACAAAAAATCCCAGCTGAAATCTTTGTATTTCTTAGCATTTCATTGTTTTCTCAAACAGATGTAACACTGAGTATTATTTTCCATCAGCAGCTCTTGTTGCATTCTGCACTCTAATACTGCAGCTGAATTATTTCTTCCGTTCCATTTCCAGCAAATGCACTACCGATGTTTTTAGAAACACATTACAACTTTTTATCAAAGGTATTTCCACCAAAAGCAACCAAACTCCTTCTTCCAGTCTCTTACCTCCTGGAATCCAAATAACTAAATTTTAACAGTTATGCTTGAACACTGAAGTAGGAATAGTGCAACCCAAACATCCTCAGGAATCACCTTTCCCGTGGCTCCTGCGGCTCTCAGTACCACATTTCCCATCCACTGAACTACTTCTAGACATTCCTACATTTTAGATGGTGCTTCACAACACCACAGTCTAAAGTTCCATAGCAATCCCTGCACCATTATGAAAGGCTTGCCTCAAGTATTGCACAATGCTGAATTTAGTTAGCAATAATACAAAAGGGTCTAAAAAAGAAGGAAACGGAGGAATAGCTAAGCATTGGTACATCAACTCTGGCTGCCCAGGAACAAGTTTGGCCATGCCAAGGGATGCCCTGTCAGCCTGCCACTGCAGCACCGGCCTCAGCAAGCTGCTGCCGAGTTGTACGCAGAATCATAAACTGCTTTGCAGAGAATAGACATAAATCTCTCTAATTAATACAATTACAGAAGCTCTTTATAGTATTTTTTTTTTTTATCAACCAGGAGGTACAATCAATCTAGTGCTAGCACATTACGCATGATGGCTTATAAATATTTTTTGCCAATTAAAATGACATTGTGGATTACTTGCACCCTAGAAGGTAAGAATACATTCCTTTCTCCACCATTTTTAAAGGAGAAAGAAACATTCAGACAAGGGCAAAAAGCTGCTAGATCAAAAGAAAATTTTAGAAACCAAGAACTTATCTTACATCAATACTCCGGCAAATTCTGCTACGTAAGCTATCGATCTGAAAGAGCATTTTGTGAAGTAAGAAACCTACTCCTCAAAGAAATGCAAGTCACAGAGCACAGATCAATAACCAACCTGTCATCCAACAGAAACGGATGTTTGCCCTGATCATATAATGCTACTGATGCATACAGCAACCAAAAAAAATAAATGCTTTCTCAATTAGAGAGAAGATAAAAAAACACAAATAAAGCTTCTTGCAGGGATAGACAATGTCATCAAGAATCAATTCAGAAGTTATTTATATGGTAAATAATCAATAGCCTAAATGCAAATTGTTTTAGAGTTACTGAAAGCCAAAAAGAATTGCCTTATGGTAAAAAAACTGCCATTTTGGGGGGGTGGGGTGGGGGGTGGGGGGGATGGGACTCATTTAACAAAATTTTAAAAA
>JAVJGI010000045.1:1169960-1233550 GCA_035590275.1 Ibycter americanus
GGGGGTGGGAATCATTTAACAAAATTTTAAAAATTTGGTAAAAACAGCCTGATGCTTTGCTTTCACATGCTCTGCCTGTATCTTACCACCACAGAAGCAAGCATCCGACAGATGGCACAAAATTCAAACCCAGAATCCATGTCAGAGGTCAGCTAAAACCTTACAATGTCAGGCAAGTTTGCAAGGAAAAGACAGGAGAAGCAAGAAATCGCACGGCTGGGGTGCCACGCCAGCAGGCAGCAGGGGTAAGGAATCACGAACAACCTTCCTCTGCAGAACGCCTTGATGAAAATTTACTTAACTAGAATGTGCAACACGGCAAAGAGCCCGTACAATCTCCAAAACGTGGTCTGGTCTTTCACAGGAGAAACAAGACTCAGCCCGGGACACCCAGAACCACCAGCCATGGGGCGTTTCACCACATCTGCTCCTCTTCCAGCCAGATGTCCTCCTCCCTTCCTGGGGGGAGCACGCAGCGCCCGGCACCCCGGCACACCCCAGAGGGGCAGAGCTCCAAAAAAGAGCACTAGGCTTCTACAGAGAAGACTGGCAGGCAGGCTGGAGTCTTCTAGGCAAAATTAAGATCTACCAACCAATGCCTGAGCACCCAAGGACTGGTGCACCCTCAGCGCCCAAGGACTGGCGCGCCCTCCGAGGCTCATTCAACAGTATTTCAGCAAGGTACAAATTTTTTCCTCCACGGGCCTCAGTCTTGGTCACACTGTTGCTTTCACACAGCAAGGTCAGTGAGCTGGGACGTTGCATTCCATCACTAACGGGAGGTCACCACCAACAGCCGGAGAGGACTCCTGTGGATAAAGCGCCCGGGTGCCTCCGTGGCTGCAGCAGAAACTCCTCCTGCTCCATCACACTTGGGTTCACAGTTACAGGCAGGACTTGGCAAGGAAAGGAGTGTTAATCCAAGGATTTCATCTGGGAGAACTTTGTTAGGCTAAGTGATTTCCATTTTCTCCTCCAAGTGATCTCCACACATGGAGGGACCTGGAGGAAAGCCCTTGCAGCCAGCCAGCAGAGCACGACAGCCCCAGCACACCCACCGTCGAACCGGGCACAGCGTTACGTGAAGACACAAGAAAAACCGCAAAACAGGATTGAGCTTGGCCAAGGAAACCCACCTGCAACGCTACAAGTGAGATTACATCTCAGAGGGGAAACCCACTGGACCACGGACCCTCAGCAGAGCGGCAGCCCCCGCTCGCCTTGCCGTGCTGCACGTGGACCACTGCATCCCATCTTACTTTGTGGGTAACTTTTAATTTTGTTCTTTATCCTAGCCAGCTTTTTTTCCAGCATGACTACATCTGTTATAGGGTGTAATTTTTTCACCGGAATCATTTTGCTGATAACCTTTATGGGTACAGACACGTTTGCCAGCACTGCTTCATTCACTGCTGTGAAACCAAGCTGTTTTCACCTGAAAAAGTATCAAACATAACACAAACCAATAGCTTAGGATTTAAACTAAATCAAGAGCACATGCAGAGATGTATTCCACTTGTGTGCTGATTTATATTGTTAAAAATGTTTGTAATCTTGCCTGCGACCAGGCTCAGCAATGACTTTGCATTCGGTTCATCTGCCTTTGCTATCACTACTTAATTAGCTGTTTTGTTTCCCTCACGCTGCCCCACTACCTGGATGAGGTGTAAATTATCTGCTAAAAAAATTGTTTATACTTATCTTTGTTTTGCTTGGCAATTTAAAATTGAGACTGTTGAGCATTTAATTTAATGAGGCCAGGTTCTGCATAGCATTACATTATGTAAAATAATTACACTTTAAAAATTACTGCTATACAGAAGATTATGGAGAAACCTGTTAGTGCTAAAATTATTCCATTTATGTAGACAAACTTTGAAGTTTATTAATGAAAGTTTGCAGCGAAACAGCTGTTCTCCTGATTAAATAAATTATGACTAAGTTTTCGTGTTAGCTTCCTCAAGCAGGCAGCTATTAAAAAGCTAGACAGACTAATTGTATAAAACTCATGAAATGCAGAAAGATGCACAGCATATTACAGAAACACATGAAATTATAAGCAGAATTCAAACCATCCGTTATTTTAAGTGGCATTCAGACTTAAAAAAAATACTTACTGTTTGTTTGGAAGTGCAGATGAAAAATTCTGCAGAATTCCTAACATTATGACCTGTTTTAAAGTAACCTACAGATTTCACGTAGAAGACTAATGATATTTGAGTTTGACTTATCAGAAAATTTCAATGCAACCAAATTAGCAATGCAGAAAAAAACCTGTCCTTTATGAAATTAAAGGAGAGCTCGTTTTTCAGCTTTGTACCCCATTTCCAAATTCACAGTAGGCCACAAGCGGAGAAGGAAAAGGTGGGGAAAGAAAGAGAAAAAAACTCAAAGCCAACCCCAACTGGCTGCATTTATTTCTCACGCTCCCCAAACCAAGCTCCACAGGCGGTGGCAGTGTCGAAGGCAGAGCAGTACCAGCCTCTCCTGGGCTGTGGGCATTATCACCCATCAGCACAGAGCTGTAAGCCGTCAGCCAGCGCTGTACGGTCAATAGAAAAAAAATGTAAATGCCTCAAGATAGGCTGATGAGCATTTAAGCTTACCTTAGTCATAAAGATGAAACAAGATGTGATACAGCAGTAATAAACTCAAAAGGTTTCCAGCAAAGATGGAGCAGAAATCAAAAGGAGGGAAACTTAACCCGAATACATAATGACCAAATCACACGTCAAAGTGTTTCGGCTTTATGGGCAGGTACAAATTCATCTCATAATTGAATTCTTTTCAGGCTTTCACAGATCCAGCTTCTTTAGAAGAAAGAACACACAATAACTCAAGTGCTTTGCCTATAGGAAACACTGTACCTTATTCTCCCAGATCTACAGAGGACTGCAGAGCTAATGCAAACAAAAATTTGTTTTCCAAGAGGCAACTTCCAAGCTTCTGGGAGACAGCAGGCACAGCAGTCCTCAGCCAGACACCAGCCCATGCAACGAGCACATTAAGATCAGGCAAGACACCTTCCTCATAGGCAACTGAGTGATAATTATTTTTTTATATATATATACACACACACATATATACATAGACAAATATTGCTGGTTTTCTACTTGAGAATTATTTCTCTCTTAAAATAAGATTAATGTTGAAGCCCAGGAGGGCCCATTAGATGACCTAGCCTGACTTCCCGCAGCATAGAAGCCATATATTTTCATTCATTTATGTTTGACTGAAGCTATCTGCTCCTCTGCTGCCAAAAAATCACTTCCATTCAGTGAGCCTCAATGATTATTCATCCTGTTAAAGCACTGTGCCTTTCTTCATCATTTCAAATTCTCATTTCACTTTGTGCTATATGCCGCACGCTATATATCCCTGTCTTAGACTGAGTGGCCTTATGGTACCCTTATTTTCATCGAAGTGTGGTAGGGCACAGTTAAGTCAGCTCCTCCCTTTCTGATAACCTCCACACCAACAACGTTCCAGGGTGTGACGTTTCATGCCCTACACCCTGCAGCCTGTTGTGGCTTTCCATATTCTCCCTAATTTTGCAACCCCTTTTAGAAATGCCAGCGTCAGCACTGACTGTAGCGCAGCATACTGACCTCACCGACGTCTTGCATAAAAGAAAACACACCTTCTCTCTCACCCTACTTAAGAATGTCTTGCTCACATACTCATAGACTTCATTAGCCCCTTCCATCACCGTATCGAACTGGAAACGCAACTTTTCGCCACCACTGCTGTCCATGACATTATTTCCTGATTTCCAAGTACATGCGTGCATCCCTGTGTATATAACCTCAGATCTGATTATCTAGTATTAACTACCCCACTGATTGTATATCAGATCAAATAGTTGGCACCCCTTTGCGTTCAGCATACTCTGAGTCTTTGAAAACCAGGAATTTTATCAAAATCAAACCCATACACAACTCCAGCAAAAACTCCATGCCATCCTCACTCAGGCTTTGCCTTCACTCAGACTTCCCAAGGTCTGTTTAAATTCAGACCGCAGCTCATGTAAGACCATTTGAAATACCTTTTTATTTAAAAGGTAAAGCCCTCCACCGACAAAAATCCCACAGCCCACACATTTATGGCGAACTACCAACCCCATCTGCCTTCGGAGGAGTTTTATGCCCAGGCACTCGAGCTGACCCCCCCGGCGGCTGCCAGCACCCCAGCCTGCAGCACGTGAATGTGCAAGGAGCGTGCAAAAGTTAAAAGTGGAAGAAAGTGAAAGAATTTAGCTGTGAGCTGTTAACAACCTGCACTACACTGATCATTTGCATGACACTATAACCACCACAGAAATGCAACCGTATATGTGAATACAAGCCAGCAGGCACAGCATCGTCCCCCGTTTCCCTCCTGGTGCATGCCACTTGGCGCGTAGACACGTATATTTAACGAGGCATGGGCTGAATGGGAAGCTGTGCTTAAGAAAAGAACAGGGGAGACTTGGTAAAAGCCTGCAAGTGCCCAACCAGCAGCAATTAGCTGTGTGAGGTGGGTAGAGCGGGAGTTATCTATAGATCTCTGTGCTGTTTTACTCTGTTAGAGCACACACATCTTTAATCAGTTTACACAGGCTTTAAACACAGACGCTGACAAATAAAACCCTTCTTTCATAGTCATATCATGGCATTTCTGAGTTTAAATAGCATTGAACAATCAAAACTGAAGTAGTTCATACTATAAAATATGAGCACACTGCCGCTTCTGCTCCTGAAAACATAAACTCACCCAACTTCATGATCTTTGTGGATGTTAGTGGCAAAAAGCTGGGCAAAATCTCAAGTAAATAATATAGCCCCAAATAACGACACAGTTGCTGTTCTCCCAGGATCAACAGAAAAACCCCAATCCTTTTAATGGAACTAAACTGCTTATACAGTAAACATGCCCTGTAATCCCACCGCATCACTGTACTGATGCGGCCCAACTGCTTGCCTGGGAGAATTCAATTCTGCAGAGATAAGACTTCCCACACTTAATCCCTACATCGGCATTTATGGCCAAAACAGCAGCCCGGGTCGCCTGGCAGGTTGAGCTCTTTGCCTCGCACACCTCGCGGAGCACGGACCTGCTCCTTTGCATCCCCGCTCTCCAGGCAGGAAACACAGAGCAGGCTATGAGCCACAGCCTTTCAAAGGAAATTACCTGCTGCTTTTAAAGCTAGTTACCAACAAAGAATCCAAGCCATTTTGGCAGTCTTCTGAAGTATCAGTACTTGGGTTAAGATCCTGTCAGCAGCTGTGGTTCAAGTTTAAAGCAGCGGACTGTAGGACCACCACTATCGCTGCATCCAGAGCTGCTCTCTGCAGCATCGCACCAGGCTCAGCGTTCAGGAAAGCAGTTGCTTCTCTTCCAACGTGCTCTTGGAGGCTACAGCCTGATTTTATAAATACTCATTTAGCTGCAGAAGTCTATTCTTGCAGACTTTGCTGGACTTCCACCCACAGGGCTCCAGAAACATCTGTCCTACACATCTGACTCACAACCCAAGAGGAACCGAGCATTTTTCGCAAGCCCTGCTCCTCTCCCGTGGTTAGCAGCGACCTGGCACTGTCAGGTTTACAGTTGGACTTGATGATCTTAAAGGTCTTTTCCAACCTAAATGAGTCTGTGATTCTATATGCAAATTTTGCTCTCCAGATAAAAGTGCACTTCAAAATATACTTATTCTGAGAACAAACAAACAAACAAACAAACAAACAAAAAATCCCTTCCCTGTGGTTTCAGAAGATCCACCCAATTCCTAAATTCCACACATAGTGTAATACTACTATGTGTTCGGTTCCATGGGGGGGTGGAGGGGAGGAGATAACAAGGAAAAATAATAATTTGTGCACATTCAGTTTTAGTATGATCTGGTTTTACATAAAAATAGCATCATCTTTATACCAAACTCTTCTTGCATTTGTTAAGTCACACAGCTGCCTGAGCAATTAATGAAAATTAAGTCTTTCCAATAGCTACATCTTGTATTTAGGTTAGCTAGAACACTCAAATCTGTTACACAACCAAACTCAATCCTTCCTTCTTAATTGACATCAAGCATTACCAGGCCAGTAATTATATTTATTCATCTCCATTGAAGGACAGAGGGATACTGACTGGCTGCACAGTTCAGTCTACAGATTCCTTATTACTCCCAGTAGCACAAGAACAAATCAATCCCCGAGTCCTTTCCTAGAGCTCCATTTCAGTCTTTAAACAGTAAAAAACACGGGGGGGGGGAATAAAAGTTTTATTTTAGCAGATCTCCATTCACCCCCTTCTGAGGCACACACAGGAGAATTCAGAAACGCACATTGTTGTTATTTTTTTAACCTAAAAGTTTTTTCGTTTGTCTTTTAAGTACTTTGGGACTGTGTCTCCTTAGCCTCAGAAATTGAGGCTCACGGAGCAACCTGCGCTGGGACCTCTGGCCTTCAGCACCTCCAACCCCTCCTACTCCAAGCAACGCTAATTTAGATCAGGCCACTTAGGGCCTTACTCTTTCTAATTTCGATTCTTCTGTAACATGTTTACGAGAAACTGCACAAAGCACAGTTACCTGCATGACTCACCTTTCTCCTTGTCATCCAAAGCTGAAAGGAAAGCTTCAAACTATGTCTGAAGCTGCGACAAAACGAACATAAAAGGCATTAAAGCAGACAGCATCACGTCACGGAGCTTCGCAGCCACCTGCCATGGCCCCTTATCTCTTTATGGATCAAGTCAATACGGGAACGTGTACCAAAGGTAAATCTATACAGCAGAAAAACACAAAGGCTTTCACAAACGCATTGAAGCAACAGCAGAACAGCCTGCAATGTGCCCGAGTTACCGAGTGCATTAGCCCCAGGCAACCGAGCTGCATTCCACCAAAAAGAACTCATCTATATTCCGAGAAAACTTCTTATTTCAAAGGAAATGTTTTGGTTCCCATGATGTAACTACGTGTCACCCGTAATGACTAATAGCAGGAATACAGACAAGTGTACTTGTTAATTGTAAATGGAGCACACATCAATAGCCAGCCCCAAGTTTAAAGGGTGATAATACATCTTTCAGTCTGTCAGTAGGGATAATCTAGGTGTCAACCCCACTCCAACATATCTTTACGAAAAGACAGAACCAGTTTTGCTTTAAAAACATTTCAAAGCTTAAGCTACATTTTGATTACCTTCCAAAAAGACAAAAAGCTTTTCAGAACTTTAAAGGGCTCATCAGCAGAGAACCATCTTTAAACTGGGGTCTTAGTGCATATAATATTCCGAACAAAACATAATGAAGCACGTTCTTTAGAAAGGAGATGACTAACTAGTGCTTTGGTTTGATTTAAACATTTCTTAAAGAGTCTTCTGAGCCAGAAGAACCTCCTGCAGCCACCTCTCTGTGCAGCAGCCGACACCACAAGGCACGGCTGGTCCCGCTTCGGTGACCTGCACTATCAAGTCTGAGCCCCTCGAGCTTGTCCAGGGTAGGTACGTAACTAGAGTAAATCACTGTCAATAAAACAGCCTAATTACAACTGATTTTTTTCTAATGTCTGTATTCAAATTAGCAACTCATTTTAATGTGGCAAAACCCAGAAGTGTGTACTTCAATTCGTTTATTCTTAAGCCCTTACAGGCCAAAGGGACGTTCTACATAAACACTCTGCCCACTAGAGTATGGCCTTTTAAATTAGCTCCAGGTTAAAATAAATTATTCCCTTGCAAGATTCCCTGGAATCCCCCCAGACAGACTCATTTTCAGCAAAGAATCACTTCCCCCCACCTGCCCCACAGAAAGAGGGTAACGGCGCATGGTGCCAAAACCAGCTGTGGAGCTAACAGCACACCACGAGAGAAACACTGGATGATGCTAGAAATGAAGAAACTAATGCCTCAAGTTGCTAACAGATGCTTAAGCTGAATCTCACACAAGAAAAAAAAAATTGTACCCACAATGCTCTATTTGTCTGCACCACCACTGCAAAATATTGCATATACCAGGGTTTGCACATATTGGGGTTATTTAAAACACATGTTCACCAACACAGTGCTATACGTGAAGCCCTGTGTATACTCAGCACGTGTTGTAACTTCTATATAAAAGTTACGTTGGCTTCCTCTGGAATTGGCTCGTACATCTACCACATTTGTGTTTATATAGTGCCATGTGAAAATACAGTATTCTAGTTACACCAGCAATATGTTTTATTACTTTAATTACTTCATGGCATGTAGTGAAGTATCATTGACGACAAATGAAGGGGCTATTTCCCCCTCCCCAAAAATGGAGTTTGAAGTTTGAACCCTCTCAAGAAGGTGAGAATTACGAACGCGTAAAGACACAGGAGGCAATACAGCAAAACTTCTATTTACTGCTTTTCAGTGGTTGTGCCTTTGCACACACACCCTTCCAACCCCCCCCCAGAAAAATGCTGTTTATACTACCCAGAGTACATGCAAGAGAATCTACATAAATAGCAGCAAAACTATGTGCTCAGACAGCTTTTCTGAAATAAATTACTTCTAGGGAATTTCTTTTAGAAGAATAATTGACCATCATATATTGTAACTACAGTATGCACAGACATCTGTGCTGTGAGAAATGTTCCCCGGCAGGAAAGACCCAGACTTGCCTGCTAGAACACATACGTGAATTTTAAGAACTTCGATATTAGAATGCCACGGTATAGATCAGTGTTTTACTGCTTTTTATGATTTTTATTATTTAGGATGGCTGCTGTTCTGAAAGGAAAAGAGATGGTTGCAAGACTTGAAGCTATTGGGGAAAAAAAATTTCAACTGACGCAAGAAGTCTTATGCTGGAGGGCAGATAAAATATGTATAAGTTCTACTGAGTTCGTTGATTTTTATTTTTTTGTCATTATCAGCTCACCACATTTTGTTTGGTCTGTTTCTTTGCAAAATAAAGTGTTCTTCTGGCCCCGGTATAACTGCCCATACTCCCGCCTGTTATTTCCGAAAGAAGCACAGCTTCTCCAAGCTACCACGTCACATTCTCCTCTATCCACAGACTTTCTCCCAGCTGGATTGCTGTTCCACACGCCCACCTAATGAATAAGGTCTAAATGTTTCTAATCACCTCCCCGCTCTCTAATATTAACAATAAAGCCTGCACACTCATGCTTCTGGATCTTCTGTCCAAATGGGAAGCTGTGAGTAAGATTATGAGCTCTCGGGGACGCCACAAAAGCCGTTTCTCGGGCCCCCATTAGTTTTTACTGCTCAACCACAAAAACAAACTTTTCGACAAAAGATAGCAATAGGCAAACCCCTGCAACAACAGTGCCCGATACAAAAAAGCCGCAGTGGTGAGGGTTTTTTACTGGGTGCTGTTTTCTGGCAGGGAGCGTGGTTTATTGGTGCAGCCCCACTGCACACCTGTGCCGAGCCCCTACTCATCTTCCACAACACCCCCCAGAAATCAGCATGGTTTATTTAGTCCAGTGAAGGGAAACAGAGATGGATTATTTGGGTGTTTCTTGTCCAGACTTCCCAGAGCTCCCCTCGAGCTCTTCACGAACAGTATCACCTCACCAGGACACTGCGCTGCTCGGCTCCCCACGCTCATGGCGATGCTCGGGAAGGAGGCTGCTCTCCCATCCTCCAGCTGCGTTTTCTTCTGAGCCAGGTCATTCCGAGCACAATCCTCGTCCTACACAGGGAAGCCTGAGACCACAAACCCGTACAGAACATGATGTTCATAATTCTCTACAGGCACTACCTGGGCTAGGATACAACGTGAACTTCATCACTGCAGGCACACGTCGGTGGGGGAAGGCATCCTTCTGGGTAGCTGCTTATCCCAGCGATGCCCTGTCAGCAATGAACACACGATCTCCCCACGTGGGCTAATAGTACTTTAAGACTGTGATATCTTGAAAACATGAACTTTTACTGCATAAGATTAAACCCAAGACTTGTTTATTACCATAGCAGAAGTGATGTTCTCTAGGTTACAGCAGCCACCAGGCAACAAGAGGAGCATTCCCTTATTTCAGCAACTTTTTTAAAGGAAGTCTTTACCTATTTTGGATTTTTGGTTTGGGGGTGCTTTTTTTGTAAGATTGCAGAGTTATCAAATGCAACCATACATTCAGATTCGCCATAAAAATGAAGTCTCAGCAAAGATTCAACATCTTACCAGATAAACAAAATAATTATTTCAAGTCCAAAACCTTCTTGAGAGACAAAACTACACCCATACAATTCAGATAAGAGTCTGCACTGCAGGGTAAACAGGCTGTCGTCTTGGTTGGCCATGAAGCCCAAATAGCTTAAACACATAAATTGACCACATGGGGAGAGAAAATGAAAGACAGTGACGGAAATCCTTCAGCTAAAGTTTTAAGAGGTCACAGAAACACAATCTTAGCGCTCACACAGGCACCCTGAAACCCGTTAACACCATCACTCTGGATAAACTCCCTAGAAAGCACAATCCCCAAAGTTCGTAGCTAACACTGGTCAGGCAGACGGTCTGAGGACACTTTTGGGCAGTCAGAGTAAAATCTGGAGCTGTTTGTGGCATAAGGCTGAGCCACAGCTCTCTGAATGAGGAAAAGGAGAACAGTTACACCACCAACGCCATGCTAAGGCTGTGATTCTGATCCAGACGATTAATTCACAACCAGGAAACACCAGACATAAAAAATACCTCTCCAGAAATGCTTACAAACATCCACTGATCCTGTTTTGATCATTGATCATACTTTGTGCCTTAAGAGCCCCTACGAGAAAGGCTTTTGGATTTGTGTCTTACTGGCTGGTATTGGATGATCCAAACCGAATCGGGCCAGCTTCTGCAGATCTCCAGGGGGAGCTGGGGCTGGGTTCCCCTGACAGCACCTCCGTGGTCTCTGCCCACAGCCCCCCACACCACACTACAGGGAAGATGAGCAGGTTTATCTCCTGCCGAGTGAGCTGGCAGAGCGACAAGGGTGACATGCCAAACTACTCGCAGTCCCAGCTGATCCCAATTGCAATCCTTCACTAGCTACTGAGCAAATTAAGTTTTATTTTTATCAAAACATTCCCACCTCCCACCCTGGTGTGCTATATTGGCCACCCACAAAACTCTCCAAACAATACTGTTATGAGGACCATGGAAGGATGCAAAAGAAGCTTTTTTAAAAAACACATTTCAACTGCTAAGAAGGAAGCATCCAGTCTGATGAACAAGTCCTTTGATGCCATTTACATCCGGTCATAATAATCGCAGAAACGCAAAATAACGAACATTTGCGTAATAAATCCGGCTCATCCCTCGTCCGCCTGCACTGCAGCAGTGTGGGCGAGCTGTCCTTCCAGCAAGTACCGTCACAGCAGGAGCTGGAACACGTAGTGAAGGCACCTACGTGTCACCGAAGGTCAGGGCTACGTGGGCACCACCAAGGCAGGGAGAAACTTTTCCAAAGAGGAAAAATAGCTGAGGTCACTGGAAGTACCGAATGTGCGTGATGAAGAAATAATGAACTAAAGGTTAATCCTTAACTTGTACACTTCGAAATGTTCAAGCCTTGCTCCCACAGAACGTGTGCTGCCGAGTGACATTTCGGCATATTACAGTGACATTACGTGCTACATTTTTCATTTCAGAGATTAATTCCACATGTTGGCAACTTTACATCAAATAATAGGGCCACTGCTGACCAGAGAGAGCTGTTAAAAGAACTTCTAGACAAGACACCTCAATTCTTTTTTTTTCTGTTATAGAAGTCCTTGCACTTCTCAGAAAGCAGACATACCCATTTTCTCTCTCGCAAGTACATCTGAAGTCTTGAAAACAGTAACTTCTAAACTGAATATATTCTGTTATTCTGACAGAATCTAACTAAAGAAGAACTTAAACATATAATACCTAACATCGGTGTCTTGATATTTGCAATATGTTTACTGGGGTATATCCAGCAACTATTTTTCAATGACATATGCTTGATTTATCCTTACAATGGCACTATTATAACATAAAAGTTGAGGTTTTTGCCTTACATCTCACTAAATCAGCATCTCCCAGAGAAAATAATCCTACATAATGGCTTTTATTACTAGACCTTAAACATTATTTAACATATTGGACATTTACCTAGCATTACGCTGACACTACATAGATTGTGTTTTTACATTAAGTATCAATGACCTTCTGAGCAGTCTAGCTGTTGGAATTTTTCACTGCACATTACAAGTCTTTGAAAAATCTCCAGTTTTTATTTTATTACTCACAATTAAAAAATACTGCCAATATAAAAAGCCATTATTGGACCAGCAGAAAGCAGTAAATCAATTCCTCAGAGTGACAGTAAAGACATAATCCCTGTTCTGATAGTCTGTATAGAAATATTTCACGGAAAATACTAGGGACTGTACCTCACTTCCCTAAATCCCGTATCGTTCTCACAGTTCAGTGAGCATCACACCTAGGAAATCATTTCACCAAAAACTACAGCGCACCCTATTACTAACAGGCTCTGCTTCTCCTGTAAACATGCACAGCCCTCGAGTATTCTGAAAGAAATTAAAGCTTGCAGTATTATGAACGTACCATATTAAAACATTTAAAATGTAAAATCTTTATATAGCCTGTACTTTTCAGATCAAAAGGGATAAATATCAAAGGCACCGTGAGAACCTCCGCAGTTTACATGACAGGGCCCATTATAGGAAATATTATTACAAAAGTCTCAATCGGTCTTGTTGACTTCACAGTCCCATAAATTTTGTGGCCATAGTTTTGCACAAAACAAACTTAAAAATATTTCATCACAGTTCATGTTTGGAAACACTTAAACTTTGAAACATTTCAGCCTTAAAGCCACAGAACCCACCTGGCGGTGTTTCACAGTGGTGATACCTGGGATTCTTTTACCTTTTTCTATTTCTCCTTTAGAAAGCTAAATATGTTTCCTTAGACTAGGATAAAAAGACACTTGTCACCAGATTGTGGATAAAAGCATGTGCAAACACCAATGTATTTATATACTCAACCAATGCAGTGTTTACAAAAAAGGCCACTTCAGCTGAGCACTCAATATATGGCTATCAAACCAGATTTTCTTTTTTTTTTTTGTTTTAAAAGCTTATTTTAAATCAAATTAATCTGAGATGGACCCAGACCAGGGCCTAACATTAAAGGTACTGTGAAGTTATTCATCCAAAACCATCCAACAGCATTCCAACAAAATCATCCTCAGTACTGCAGCTCAGTGATGATCGTTCTGTTTCAATGGATGAAAAATTACCTCTTCAGAAGGCAGCCACGTAAGTCTCTAGGTAGAGGCTTCTCAAAAGGGAAGACAATTATTTGGAAGGGAGAGTTACTTTAAAAAAATGCATTGAAGCCCTTTTTATACATACCATAGACACTATCTTTTTCACAAGACCACCCAGCTCTGAGCCTTGGTCAACACAAGTTTAAAAACACAAACAACATTCCATAATTGCATAGCTGAAAAACACATCTACGATCTATTTTTGAATAGAAAAACTTTTATTTTTCAGTAGTAACTGCAGACTTGTTTGCAAATTTACTTAAATCAAGTCTGTTTCCCTTTCTTCCATCCCAATAACAGCTGCCCAACAACCAGTCAAAATCATTGTATTTTGCTTAATTTCTATTCAATAGAAATAACTTAATTGCAGCTAGCTCTTCAACTGCAATTTTGCAGCGCTAATATATACCAGCCATTTTGTTTTCAGCATGTAACACCAAGAAAAACAGCTGTCTCCAGCCTACTTCTCTATTAGCATATGAGATAATTTAGAAAAACCAGCTAAGAAGCAGAACACAGCAGTAATGGCTGATTTTTGTTAGGGAAATACACTTGCACAGGCAGGACCGTTACCTGATCCTTCTGATTCGCTATTGCTGGCTTTCATTCAGCAAGATGATTTCTCTTTTCTTATTAAATCATCATCACTGATGTACCCATGCTATTTTCTCACTTCTTGAGTAGTTAACTGTTAAAAAGAAGGCTGAAAATGCTGTGATTTCAAACAGATTAAAGTAGTTGCACTGTACAGCTAGTATTTTTTATATTCCCAACTAATGGGAAGAGGGCACTCGTTTGATCAAGTCATTACAGCTGTACTTCGCTGGACCATCTAACCACTAATAAGAAAGACATGAAGGCTAACAGGCACTATTCTCCCCTTTTCAAGGGTGTCCACAACAGGGAGCAGACAGAGAACAATTCATCACCTGTTTTGACTGCAACGTCCTGCTGTCCGAATGCCAATTACCAAGTGTTCTCGTAGGAAGTGTCACTGAAGTCCAAAATGACAAATTTCTAAAGCCAAATTTAAATACTTTTGAGACTAATGGTGAAAATTATTCTCAGGAGCCTCTGTCTTTGCTGCAAGGCTTTTCATCAGCCCACGCTTAAAAGAAAAAAAAAAATCTCAGGGAGTTGTGATTGTTTCACGCTTAATAGACTAACTTGAATTTCTGTTTTTTTTCCTGGAAGATTTCAAGCCCTTTCTCTGTGCTTTGCCCATATAACACGGAGAATACATCTGCTAGAATCTGGTCATGCAGAGCATGCTAGGGTTGTGCAGTGATACCATTAAGGACTAAGGTGAAAATTTTCAGGATACTCTCAGATAAGAAGAAACTGGGAGATGTACCAGTCTGACGGAGATATCCAACTGAAGCCATTATTGCTGTTAAACTTCATTTTAGCTCTTTAATAAAACTAGTCCATTCATAGCCTTGCTGTTACCATTCCTTCACAGTGCTGAGAGAGAACAGAGATAAACTCATTATTGCTGTACTCTGTAACGGAGATAATTCACCTTCTTTTGTTTCACCTGCAAATTTCAGTTACATAACAACAGAGAGACAAGCAATGGCTAAGAATAAGGGAAAGCAGATTTCTAACAATACATAGAATATACTTTCAGATGTATTCTTGCTGCTACTGTAAACTATTTTAGCACCTAAGATCTGATGCATCATTCTAATTTTGCACCAGAGTTACTAGTGGCATCTGAAAAAATATGATTTAGGCATAGAGAAGAAGCAGGAATGTCTGTCTTTTTATTCAGAATATTTAACTGAACCAAGAAATATGCACTATAGAGCATTATAAAATCCAAACTGGGGCTTTCTTCCTTGAACTATAGTTTACACTGCAATAAATAAGGGGTGGGGAACAGGTATGCGTGATAAATGAACCAAACAGAACAAAACCGAATGAATAAATAGATTATGATGCTTCTGTAATGTAAGTAAAAATATTAAAACATGTAATCATCCACGTATAAATAAAGCAAACTTCTGAAATACAATTATTAAAACTGTCTGGCCAAACATTAGGCAGACTCAAAAAGTCAACATTTTCATCATAAAGAACCATTCTATTTTTTCAAGTTCATGAATACACACAAACCCTCATGACAGTACTCCCTCTGCCCTGCTTCCCTTCCCTCTCCAGGGCCAAGGTTTAACAGCCTAAATGCAAGAGCATTTCCACAATAAATACGTATGTCCCCCTACATTTTGGCTACGTAGGTACTGCATTTTCATATATCTTTCAGATAAGCCATCCTTTAGCAACCTAAGAAGTTTAACAAGTCAAACCCAGCACCTTCTCTTCCCTAATGACAGTGTCCGACAGGTTAAAGCGACTGCTCCGTAGGTTTTGGCTGCACCAGCGACACATCTCAGCCTGTGAAGGAAACCCCAGCTGTACCGGGGAACCCGGCCCCTTCTGCACCCCCCCTCGGCTCAGCGCACCCCAGGACCCAGGCCTGACAACCAGCGTTACATCAGTCCAAGCACCCCGCATACCAAATCCTCTTTGAAATCTGTGTATTCATAAAATAACCAGCTATCTCCCTAGTAACAACACAATACAAGAACAGACCTACCGAGGCCATAGAACAGAATTACACTTCGACTTGTTATTAAGTTTCACAGCCACTTTATTACTACCACTGCTTAGTAATCTAAACAATACACAGTTAAAAACATATATGTATAAGTGCATCATAATGGAAAAAGTCAGCTTCATCTCTCTGTGTCCTTGGCATCCTCATGACCCCCCATCCCAATCCCTACTTCCTTCCTCAGTGTGCAACGACATATTTCTGTATTTTATTCGAAAAAGAAAAGCAGCAATAATTTAAAGCCTTGTTATTCACAATGCAAACTAAACAGTGTACTGTGCTTATCAATAAAATATGAAGTGTTCATTCCCATGATTTTCCATGTCTCGGCTGAGACTTCCCTGTTAATGCTCTCTGGCATTATTATACACACAAAACCAAACTAACAAACAAAAAAGGTGGAGGAGAGGAGGAGGATGAAAGGATGAAGACATATGCAGGGTGTGTTTCATTTTAAAAAGGAAGAAAGAAAAAAAAAAAAATCTTCTGTTTGATTGCCATAACTAATCATTTCAAAGGTAACCCTTTTCTACATGCAAATCAACACTTCAACAAGACATTTTATAAACATTTAAACACAAGAGACATGCACATTTTCATGTACTTTTAAACTCCGAAAAAGGCCACAAAGCTTTTAAAAATTTTAAACCTCTGTGCTCTAACACCTATAACTGCATCCCGAAGCAAACAGGGAAACAAAAGACCCCCTAAAGCAACACCAACCTCTTCAGCTTTCCTCATTGTTGCCTCACTCAGTGACGCAAACCCACCTCCGAATCACACCGAAGGTCGCTGTTATTCCTTTCTGAACTCAAAACCTGCTGCACCATTTTGGCCGGTGTCCAGGCAGCCGAGGCGATGCCGGAGCCGGTGGCAGGTGGGCACCACAGCCAGCTCCAGCGCCGCCAGCCCCGGGCGCTGCTGCAGACCCTGCAGCCAGGACCTGGTCCCCCTGCACGGCTCCGGGCTCTGCTCCTGCCTCCCCTTCCCACATCGCTCGGGCACAACAGCAGGCAGCTGCCTGCCCGAGCTGGATGTGCCGCCTCCTATCCCCACATCCCCGGCAACTTGCAGCTTCTTAAATTAACAACACTGAAGATGACTTCTAAAAAAACAAAACCCCAAAAAACCACACAAACAAAAAAACCCAAAATAAAGCTAGTAAACCTTGCCACACAAAACCATTTCAGGCAGATTACTGCGTGATTTACTTTTTGTCCTTCGCCCTAGCTGCTGAATTATTTAAAATGCAAGCTGTAATTTTTCACGTTTTATAATGGAAAAGAGATGCAAACTCACTCAATGTAAAAACATAAGTAAAACTTTAATCAGTGAATAGCGCATTTGGTATTTTCACGTTGTTAGATTTCCTACGGAGCAAGCCATCTGTTTTGGGATAAAACCATCACTGTTTGCAATATGGAAGCATTCTAATTAATGAAGTAAAAATAGCAATTTGGCTTAAGAGGCTTTGGCAATTCATAAACATACTTAAGTCCATCCATTTATCATACATCTTCCTCTCTCATCAAGGAAGGTCATTTGAGCAGAGTATGAAGTATGGCTTTGTTTTGTTTATTGAGGGAGCTGCAACACGGATCCAGTGAAGCATCACCCAGCAAGTGACTGTGCTGCTAAAATGCCTCAGCACCTTTCAAAAAGTTGGCTTTTTTTTCCCCTCCTCCCGCTACATTTTTATAGCAGTAACTTCATCTTTTCAGGGGCACAGAATGGACGCTTGCTGGAACTATGTATTATGGTCCAGCACTTCATAGATGGACTTCAAAATGTAAAGGTGCATTGCCTGCTTGTTTGATATCCTAGATTACCTACCCATGTTGCTTATCATTTATGAAAAACCAAAAAAAACCCCAACCCGTATGGCCAGGGGCCACAAGGCTACTAAGAGCAACTGCAGATTTAAAAAAGAACTCTCTTCCTGTGCAAGTGTTTATTTTTATTACTGCAGTGCTTGGAAGCCTGAATTGAAATTAGGGTCCTACTGCGTTGGCAGCTTGTACAAAAACACAGCAAGAAAAAACTCCTGTCATAATAAATTTATTAGCTTAAGTCCTACTCCTACAAGATACACCGTCAGCATTACTTTCCATGAATTTTAGTCACAAGGACAGCTGGGGTTTTTTTCCAGGCCTGTACAGGTACACACACTGCTTAAGTAATCATACAAACCAGTATTTGGGTTATTTTGGAGCAGAATGAATCCTAAATAAGCTTAAGTATCAGTGATACAGATCTTTACCTTCATCATCTCAAACCTTTTATTTGTCACTGAAAAGAAACAGGTACATCCAATCTGGGATACAACTCATCTCACCTATTTCATGTGGAAAAAGTAGCATCTTTGTTTCTATTGATAACAAATCACTATTTTGTCTAGAGACACCTATACTGCATGAAATGTATGTTAATCAGAAGCTACACCCTTTGCTTTTTTTTTTTTTAATGTGGGAAGATTATTGAATGACAAGATTAATACCTCCAGTAAAAAACTGTTTTGCTAATAATATTTGGAAATTATGCAGCATGTTTTATTCATGAATTTTGAAAGCACCGTACCTACATAGTTAAAACATAGATAGTGATTATACAGCTGGACACAAACGGAGGCATACAGGAGCTTCCCACGTAACAGTAGGGAAAAACAAGGGCCATCAACAAGCCCACAGGTTTCTGCAAACAAGGATATCAAGGTTATCACTGGGTGCTTCCCACTCAGATCCTCTCCAGACTGAGCAGCGGGCACATCTGTCAGCTCTTCTCACCTGAACAACTCCCAACACCGAACGCACAGTTTAGCCTTTAGCTGCTAATTTCCTACTAAAAATGTTCCCAAGTTATAAAAATCCCTGGCCGCCACACTTCTGAAACATGAAGCGGTACCTCCACCAGCTGCAAGTGACTCCTGGGGTGCTGGGAGACTCCTTGCCCCGCTTCCCGGAGCGGGGTGCGGGCGCTGGCAGCTTCCCTCAGAACAACACTGACTTCCCTGCTTCCCACCTCCTCTCCCATCGCTCCAGTTGGCACCACTCCTTCATTACCACCCAACAGAGGATCTTTCTTTTTTGAAGCTCTGATTTCCTTTCAACTCTGCATTCACTATGTATCGCCCCTTTGGTTTCAAGCGAAAAGAAAGCCACAGACAGCACAAAAGAGAACAAAACACAAAGTTATTCTGACCTTTTTTCAGACTGAAAAATAATTTGTAGAGTTCTGTTACCTTCTGTACTGGTTTAATGTAATAATTAGTGCAAGGTAAGTGCTAACAGGGGGGCTGACACTCACTTTGCCAGCAAGGTATCACAAAGCTGTTCCAGCTGTTCACTGAAGCAGGTATCAGCCTTCCTATCGATCGTGATTACCCCATTTAAAACAAAGTGTATCTAGGTATTGTATTGAAGATTAGTAATATACAATTCAGTTTTGATCATCACCCAACTCCATTATCTACCCTGCATTTAATCACCACGCTGTCAAATGACACACCTCAGCTATGGCTCAACACTACAAACTTTATGACCAGGTTTCACTGTAACTGCTGTTTAAAACTGCCCCAAGTCTGAAAAAAAGACGCTGAAAGCTACTGAGCAGGTTTCTCTATACAGAAAAACATTTTAAATTCTCTGTGGCTAATCTTAAGTATCTTTTTTTAATCCACGCTTTTCCTTTTTTTAGAATTACAGAACACGCTTTATAGCTTACTGTAAATAACAGAAAACTGACAATACAGCACGTAAAACGGCATCAAGACTCTTGTGCATCCTTTTCACACCAATAAATCCATTTCCATGCACATTTTAAAGATCCTTTCTCTGCCATGGATTGCTCCTTACTGCGCTAGGAGACTTGGGGACTTCTTGGTGACCACCTCAGCAGACTCCTGGTTCGGTACATGGCACTGGCACCACAGTAGCACATACATCCACACCTATCGCTCAAGCCTACTCATGCAATTCAGAAACCAAGCTTAATCTTAACCTCCCCTTTAAAAGTTTGTAATGTAAGTTCGTATAAGTAATTTTTAACTTGAAACATTTATTTTCAAAATTCAACAGGAAAATAGATAAATGAGTTAAGATTTTTACATATAAAGCAGATTGACAGAGATTGAATTACTACTTTAAAATAATCATAGCGGCATGGCTCCTCATATACTCAGCTCTTAAGCACTTCACATGCTGGCAGCTCAGGAACTTTTTCAAATCTCATTTTTATGTCAGTTATCTACCTCCTTTTTCCATCAGTTTTGCTGAGCAGAACTCCCCAAACTCTGGGCTACAGATGTGCCCAACGGTTGCAGAGGTCTGGGGCACTGGCTGAAGAAAGCAGCAGTGTCATCTTAGTCAGCCCGCACTTTATTTACATTCCATTAAATCACTGTAAAAGTAATCTTCCACATTTTACGAACATTCCCAGCATCACTGATGCACATAAGCAACGGCTGCAATTTTAACATCAGTATTACACGACATGAAATAAAAGGGGTCTTTGACTACGACCAAGCTGGCAGCAAACCACTCTTGGCAAAGGTTTCTTGGCTTCACTCCTGTCTCACAGCTCAAATTGGTATCCGAAAATCACAACGTTTTCTGGAATGTAGAGGTTAAATTAGGAGATGGGGTTTTGAATTTATTTCCAGAGAGGATGTCTGGTGAATTATCATCATCTATGTCATGAAAATGGATCATTTTTATAGGTTTACCTCCTCATTGCCCCAATTTACATGTATTTTACATGTATTTTTACATTACTGCCCAACCATAGCCAAGTACCGCAGCACAAAACACTCGCTGATTAGAAGAACACTTCCAGCCTGAAAAACTGCTCATGTGACTGAGCATTTATACTACAAATAGAACACGTGATGAGCACAAATGTGTAACATAATGAAATATTACTGACTTCTAATGCTGGAAAATGCACTGGGAATTTAAAATTACTGTTAACTTCAACTCAGAATATTGATAATTCATTAAAATTCCTTTAAAATGCTAAGACTTTGGAGAACTCCGCAATGCTACTTTAAGTTGGCTGTAACTTCACAAATATGCTAAATACTATATGAACACTAGTTAGATCGTAAGATTTTATGTCAAGAATGTACTGGTTACTTGGTAATTATGAATTTTTTTGTTCATACCTAACGAGAAATTCACATGCACATCAATAGAAGACTGCAGACCTACATTAACTTGTTCATCTTAATTACAACTCTTATATAGAATTGTTTGCAAACCAGCTTCCTGTAGAGTTAAAAAAAAATCAGATTTCTTCAGATCCCTCCTGTTCAGAAATAAGAGGGAGCCATTCTGCTGTTATAAAGACACTCACCTCTAGGATTCAGCCAACAGACTTCAGAAGATACTCCCCAACTCACCTGCAAATACGGGGGAAGGCAGGCATCAGCACAAAGAGACCGTGCTCTGTGAAGAAGTTCTTTAATCCTTGATCAAATCCGCAGCCAAGATCTACGGACATCTTTGACAGTACACAGTATTGACTCAAGGAAGCTTATCTGCACTCACTGAAAGGGGCTTTTACAGTTAAGGAAGTAAAAGGCAGGAGCTCTTTCACAGTGTTCTCTTGCTGCACTGGCCAAGAGTAATGGCCAAGCCATCCTCTCTGTCATCAACACTGTTTTATCCACAGCACATGGCAAAGGCAACGGTGCCAGCAGCAGCACAAGCCAGAAGGATACCTTGCACATAGCCAAGGCGAATCTACCCGTCTCCCTACTCCCTGGCTTCTCCCCTCCGAAGCCCAAAACACCTCTTCCTTTCACAAGAGATTAATCAGGCTCCCTGGCCCTGAGCTGCTACGTTATTCATTCTCTCTGTTGGAAAGGCTGGAGTAAGGCCAGCCGCCTGGATTTCTTTCATGCACAGTGTCCTAAAGAGACACATTTGGAAAAAGTACCCTGTGATAAATCATTACTGTTGCCAAGCACAGTTACAAAATACTAACAGACTTTCTGTCTTGAAAAGAAAGAAGAAACCCAAAGTTGACGTTAACCTCTTGTGCACTGCGATGCCCAAAAACCTGCAAGCAAAACCCTTACCCACTGACAAAACTACCAAGACACAACCGTGTAACACGTACACTACAACAGAAACGCATTAAATTTGCATAAATCAGAAAAAAAAGACACTGTTTTGATTTTCCTTTTTGTTATCCCATAGAATTTAAAACGAACTTGGTAGAAGACCAGGTTCCAAACTAACCTAATCTAGTCACTTAAAAACGCGGGATTTTTAGAAGTGTCCGAGAAGCCTACGTACTCCTCCTCATTTGATAATAACTCCTGGAAAATCTGACAAAAGTTATAAATACTTTTTTTAAACAACCCTCATCCAAAGAATTTATTTATTCCAACTCAAAACTGGATCAATTTGTTTAGTAAAATAAAATTTACTTTTTCAGTTTAAGCTTGTCAACTGTGTATAAAACGGCCATCCCTATTTTGTTAAAAGCTGGCCTTATAAAACATAGAATCAAAGAGCTCAAAGTCAGTCCATGATAATTTTCTGCAACTATAACACTAGAAGTGCTACGATATGCGCGGGGGAAATACTTTTCTTAGGAAAACAGGTAGAAAATTAAGAAAACTGACTGGAATTAATAAGCAAATTATTAGGACGAGGCCTGTTTTGCTGTCATTACGTACTTACGAAGTAGCCTCTGTTTCATTTGATTTTTGTCTCACTGTGCCCTAATTTTAGCGAAGTGCCTTCAGGTGCGGCTCCCGCAGTCACCCTGTCCCAGCCTCCCCAGCGCGACGCTGAACGGTGGGAACAAGCAGCACGCTCCCTCCTGAGCTGCTTCAGAAAATAAATGAAGAAGGTTTATTTTCACGACTTCACATCTATTTTAAAGCGATGATCTCCTCTCTAGAGTGTGTCAAGAAAAGAGGTAAGCTTGGTTGGTGGTACAAAGCACAAGCAGCAGAAATGTCTCCGTTTAATAGCAAAGATGTGTCTCAGGCATATGCAGGGAGCACAAAGTTCTTGCTTTGTTTAATTGTCAATAAAGAGAAGATAAAGAATAGCTCGATATTCAGCTTATAAACTGTTTGTGGGCTTTTTATCTTGCAGGTCAGCTTTCAGGGCACCATTTCCCAGCTAAGGATCATTTATCAGGCATTTGGATCTGCAGACAGTACTAAAAGGCAGACGGGATGTTTAGACACCTAGAATTCAAATCTTTCTTATGTTTGAGACCTTTGATCTACTGAAGCCTTTCTAGACGTCTGTATTTAGTAACACAGCATTGTTGTAAACTTTCAAACAGGTTTTGTTCAGGTAACATACCAATTAAAAATACACACATATTTTAAAACTTGAATTTATAAATAAATAAAAAAAACTTGGAAACACCACCAAGAATGCTTTTCATAGCTTTTTATTCCTTTTAATAAAATGGTCTTGGAAACTCAGTGATCAGAAAGAGGTATTTCACTGCGAACACCTTCAAGGAGTACTTTTGAAAGAAAGAAGTGTAAGTGGATGACTCAATTGTTTAAATCAGACAAGAACAACGTGATGAATATATCATTTAAATGCACTATTAATTCTTGTGGTGTCAGTGAAAGAAAGTGTCTTAATATAAGTTAAAAGCAGACTAATTTGTATTCAGTATAAAAATTCATGTATTAATACTTCACTTGAAATTGTAACAGAAGAAAATTTAAATATAATTTAAATGCCTCTTTTTAGATTAGTATATTGGAATCAGGAGATACTCCGTGATCTTCATTTCTTAACTCTAAGAATGGACTAAAGGTCCAGTTCACTAGATTATTGTTTGTCAGGAATCAGTAACAGAGCTCTCAGAGGAGAGGTGATGGCCGATAACCACTCTGAAGAGTAACAAACTGCTTCATGCACCACTTTATCATAACTCACCTAACAGAAGATACTGATTTTCAAGCTTGTTTAAATGACACAAAACACCTTCTGCTAAAGATCTGGACACCTCATCAAAGCTTCTTGTAAAGTCATGTCCCTAACTTGCACAGATTTGGGGGGTGGGGGTGACCACTAAGTGAGTATGGGTCATCACAACCTCAAAAAGAAAACCATGATATAAAAGGAAAAATAAATCCTTCCACATCAGAAAGATCTTGCAGCGAGAATTTCCACAATCCCCTCAAACAGGTCATTTAAAGACAGAAGCTTTAACAAATATTATCCATGAGTTATCTAAAAATATATCCAGAATTTTAAAAAAAAGTCCTTACATGCACGTTGAGAGTAAAATTTCCGTGCATGCAGTAGAACCAGTCTGAAGAGGAGAAACTTCTAAAGAGATGACAGCTTAAAAATCAATCGTCTTAAAGGTATCTTTTCCATTAAAAACATTAGTAAGTACTCGACACTTACTCTTCCTTAAGGAAAAAGAAAAAAAAAAGTAAGAGCAAGCACAACTCCAAAAAAGAGAATATAGTAATGACATTACAGACTGACGCTTAGTACTGGTACTTCATGCGTCAAAGAGATGCCTATATGAGTAAACTTAAACATATGCCTTGCAACACCAGTAACTTTACATACATAGTACTAACGGGGAAGCTACAAAAGCCACATTAAAAAAGCCATAGCAAAACCTGGGAGGCTGGGAAGAGGCTGCAGGAGGGAGCTGATTTTAACTTTTACTGAATTGCATTCGATCACATTTGTATACCTCACGCATTAGAACAACTCTCTATAAATCAGTAGGTTTTATATAAGCTGGCCAATATTTAGCGCACAAAAATCCCTCAGAAATAAAAATATGCATCATACATCCTAGAATGTAATTCTAGGATGGAGCAATAAGTTTTCAACATCTGTCAATGTAATAAACAAATGCAAGAATCTGTATCAACACTTCCCATTGATGAGTCACACTGAATATAAATAATATTTATTTTTAGGAACTGGGTGGAAAAAAAAAAAAAGGTGATGTAGAAAAATCCCACATCTTTGGTGAAAACTTAGTAAAGGCATGCTCAGACTGATAAGGTGGGGGTCAGTCCCTTCTCCCAAGTAACAAGTGGCAGAAGAAGAGGAAGCTGCCTCGAGTTGCGCCAGGGGAGGTTTAGATTGGATATTAGGAAAAATTTCTTCACCAAAAAGGGTGGTCAATTATTGGAACAGGCCGTCCAGGGAGGGGGTTGAGTCACCATCCCTGGAGGGTTTTAAAAGACGTGTAGATGTGGCACTTAGGGACATGGTTTAGCGCTGGACTTGGCAGTGCTGGGTTAACGGCTGGACCTGAGGATCTTAAAGGTCTTTTCCATCCTACATGATCCTAGGATTCTATGACATTGTAATATTGAGGAGAGTATGATGAAAAATCTTTTGTATGTGGAGCACAGAATCAGTGTGCAGTCTCTGTGTTTCATTAGATCCCTTCCTTCTTGTGAAAGGTTACAAAACTGCAGATTGTTTCTTAACTGTGATTAAATTCCAAAATTAAATTTTAAAAAAAATAAAAATCAGCAGCACTGTGAAGCCCCAGAAACTTCCTCACTATTATCTGACATACCTTTACTAATGCTGCTTCAACTCCTATCACAACAGCAACAGCAGCTCTTGAAGGTTCGCGTTTCAGACCCTATCACGCTAGAACCACCGTGGGACGCAACTTCAGCTCGCCTCACAGCCAAGGAGTACATTAATCTCTTCACTCAAAGCTGTCACTGATGTACAGAGGTATCCTAACGCTTCTTTCAGAACCATAACTACAACTCTCCTGACTGTCATCACACCTCATCCATGTTTTTCTATATTCTTTGCTGTTTATAACTGGGTAGTTGAAAAATCAAACATATTGAAAATGGAATTTAATAAAGTAACAACCTAATACTACCTTCTGCCATCCAGTTACAGTCTCATCTTTACTTCTATCGTCACATTTAGAAGCTTGAACACAAAATGAAATTACGAGGCAAGAGGCTCACTTTGCATTCTGAGATTTTACAATAGAACTGGGAATACAGGATCCCTCTTTCCCACACAGCAATTAATATTTCCTCCTTCCACACTATTTCATAATATTCAAAGGATATCTAGAACATATATCCTTTGATATCCTTCCCCCTCCCCAAACAAATATAAAAATCATGACTTTTGCATTGTAGCATCTGTGCCATGTGCTCTGCCACTCAGAGTTTCTACTTTATATTCTTTGCATAACCTACACTGCATTAAAAAAAAAAAAAAATCTGTTGCTACTAAAAGATTTCTCTCTTGTGGTCTCATGGAACCTATTCCTACAAGTCAATCAGAGAAAAGACACTGAACTATAAGCCTTTCACAAATCTCTTGATAACGTTGACTCCAAAAAAGCTAAATTTAGTACTAAAAGTTGTGAAAAGCCACCTTGAAAGAATGTTTTCCAAAGAGCTGAATTCATTCCTAAGAGAGTAATTCAACTCACCTGCCCCAGTGATCACAGGCTCCTGCTGTAGTACTGCACACTTGCATGTTATACAATGAGAAAAAGATCTGCCCAGTTCATCTATTGATGGCATTTACTGCTTGAAAAATCTTCCTGAAATTGTGCCAAGCCATGTGATATGAAAATTCACAAACTAATTAGTAAAGAATATTACCTACGGCTTTCCATGACTGACATAGATTAATTTGAAATTCATGCAGGCAGAATTTCACTGCAAACAGAAATTACAATTTCAACATTCAAAAAGAACAAAATACAAAGCCTGCTATTTAGCTTGGACACTTCTCCATTTTAATTATTTTTCCCACATATGAAGATGCTTGCTTATTGTTGTGCCACATCAAGTTCTGATGACAAGAAAACAGACATTATATATTCAATACACTAATGTAAAATGGCAAAATCAACACTCAAATGTTGAATATTTCTAAACCAGCTTATTTATTTAGAAACATTCAATGCTTAATAAGTTTCCAGAATTGCGAAAAACATTGCTTTTAGTTTGCTTGTATAAAAAACAAAAAGCCAGTTTTACAGATTAAACTATGCATTTTGTTTAAATCTTGCTTTAAGTTAAGGAATCCAAGTTTGTTGCTTACATAAGATCTGGGGTGAGGCTTGTTCCAGTAGAGAGAACCCAAGATAAGTCATTAGACATCACACTGTTTTCTTACTGATTTTCATACAAGTGAAATAGTTGAATTCACTGATATAAACCTTTTTTCTAAATTACCTTGTTTGGATTTTTAAAACCATTACAGATATTCTAATTATTAAGGTTTCCTCAGACATCCTGGAAAGGACATCACTTTCCCAACAGTCTGCTTTAACAAATCCCTCAAATTGATTATCATTGTTTTCTTTAGAAGCAAGCATATGTATTCTTTCTGAATTCTGTATGAGAATCCTTTTTTTTTTTAATAAGAGAAGACAAGGTCATTTGACATGGAAAAATGTAACTATCTCCTTTGCATATCAGCATGGTGCATTTCAGCAACAGCTTTTGATAGATGATTTGTCAGAAAACTTCTACTCCCTCTCCTGGTTCAGCAAGAGTAAGACAGCTACAGGAGGTTACTACAAACCTGCTAGTTAGTCTATGTAAGTAACACCACAAAAACCTAGATGTATCCACAATTACATAGAATATATGTATTATATTGTTCCCCTTACACACCTATGTCACCACAGTCTTGCTGTATCAGTAATACTGATACATTACTTTCCTTAGCCCAAAAAATTCTGCTAGATTCAATAACAGAATTGATGCTTCTGATCTGCTCAGCACCTGTGCAGTATCGCATTTTAAAGCTCAACATGTTGACTCACCTAGTATCCAGTAAGAAGATTTTTGACAAAAGCTGTAACTGCTGTGAGCTCTTCTTTAGTACTCGTCATCAAAAATCCAAGCATTGTACAACAACAGACAGCTCATTTGCAAGGGTAAAGGATGAGGTATTATCCCCATTTTACAAACATAAATCTAAGGCACACAGATGACAGCATTACCAATTTCTGGCACTCAGCCTCAATCATTAGAGGCAGTATTTGACAGCACTGACCATTCTTCGCTCCTTCATACACTCAGCGACTGCTTTTTCTCTGTCTTCTCTTTCTTTCCCTGCCAATATGCTTCTACTTCTGTACACACTGCAATTAAATACCCGTCAGGAGAAGGTCTGGGACCCTGATACCGCCCCTCCTGGGGAGCACCAGGCCAAAAGACCACTATCCATTATCCATCCCCTGCGCACAGGGTTAGTCTGTCCCACGAGCGTGACTTCACATTTGTCCTTGTTGACTCCATAAGGTTCCTCCAGTCCATCAAGATCCTTCAGACTGGCAGCCCCTGCCCTCTGACACATCAGCTATTGCCTCTAGGGCAGTGCTGCCCACAGACTTGGTGAGGATGCTCTCTATCCCTTCTCCAGGCTGCTGCTAAAGACGTTTTGTATTACTGATGCCAGTATCGACCCCTGAGAAATGTTCCTCATAACTGGCCACCAGTTATGACTTTCAACTTTTGATCATCCTCCTTCCAGCCTGACAGTCCAGCCAGCTTTCCCCTCAGGCTCCAGTCCATCTAGCTAGCCCACATCATCTCCAGCTGGCCACAAGGGTCTTAAGCTGAGTCGAAAACCTCACTAACGTCAAGGTAAGCAGTGTCCACCACCCCACTCCCATGTGCAGAGCCAGTCACTTCATCACTGCAGGCAACTGGGCTGCTCAAGGACAATTTGAAACTTGATAAATCCTTCTGCGTCAGCTTTTTCCAACGACCTTCTTGTCTTTCATGCCTGGAAATGGCTTTGAAGAAGTCTTCATAATTTTTCACATACTAAGCTGAGGCTGTCAAGCCCGTATTTCCCCAGACCCTCTCACTTCCCTTAGATGGGTGTAACACTTGCGTTTTCCTAGTCCCCGGGGACCTCCTCATGCTTCTTGGCACGTACCTTCCAGCTTCCCACATTCTTCTGTGAAGATACAGAAACGTCAGAAGCGAGCTCTGGTGGAAAGCATCTGCAGAATGACTGGGGAGCTCCAATTCATAACAACCTTATTACAGTTTCATACTACACTATGTACACTGGTATTCTTCACGTGAAGAGGCTGCTCAAAGCTCTTTAAAGGTTTATTAGCAGTTATCAGTACAGTAAAAAGCCAGTTGTGTTCTTTAAGCAGCATTCAGCAGTTAGTCAACAGGGATTAAAGCAGCTAGATTGCACAACTGAACAGTTCTGTTTCTAAAATTACCTTTTGACAAAAAAAAAAAAGATGATCTACAAGGAGATTTACAAATTCTTTCTAAAACTTCTTACCACATTCACTACGCAGTTCCATTAAAACTGTTGGCAAATGCAATAGAAACAAACACCACGTAATATTAGGAAGAAAGATATTCCCAAAATCATTTCTCTCTTTTCCTCCAAGCCTCCTACCCTCCCTTCCCCAGTAAGAAGCCAGAGCAGCTTTCACAGCTATAGTCACAGCCCCAGACATCCACCACCAGCATCCCTGAGCTTTCTCATCTTGCTCATTCCTGCATGAAACCAAATCGTACACAGAAGACGCTGAATTCCTTGAGCTCTGGTCAAACACTGCTTTCTGCCAGCACAACACTCAATAGAAAGTATTACATATAATCCACAAAGGCAAATCATTGTTACTGCAGTTTCTGACAGCTCCAAACCGAGCGTGCACAGTGAAGGCTTTCAGAGAAGTTTGGAGCGAGGAAAGGTGGCCGGTGCAGGCAGCGGAGCCCAAGGGCAGAGCTCGGAAGGGGCAATGGCACAACCTGCAAACAGCACCGCTCCTTGACCCCTTTAATTTCAAAAATCGATTCCCTTGTTTGCAGAATGGATGCCCACATAAAGGACTGGTTTAAAAAGCCTTTTTCTTTTCTCTAGAAGAAACTCTCTGGAGGTTAAAGAGCCCAGAACAGCATATGAGGGCCGCAGAAGGGGAGATGGCTGCTGTAATGGAAGCAGCGTTCAGAGCAGAGCAGGACAACAAATCAACCCCCGCTATTAGAAGGGACTTTGGTGAATTAATCTCAGCAATCACATCTGTAGAATCGCTAAGGAAGGGGAAGGTTTGAGAAGGATTAAAGCTGGTATAGAAGAACTTGACAATGGGCTCACTGACCTAGAGATAAATCTTGGATAAAACCCAGCAAGTAGGAATAAGTCTGAAAAATAAAATTGGATGACTGAGGAAAAAGGAGTGCTTGTAGATGTGCTGATAGAAATGAAAAATGGGGGAAAACACCAAAAGAAAAGAACTAGCTCCCAGCAGCTGTAAAGGAGACAATCTTGTCAAATACATGACGCATGCCTTCCTCCCTTTTTTAGCTGTTTGAAACAAATAGAGCAATAGGCACAGAAGAAATACATCAAACATCTCTCTCTCACCTCCCCAAACCCATGTATGTAATTTTACAATTTAACCTTTTTGAACAAATGAGACCCAGTCAGAAGATTCTTTCATTCCTTTTGTCTTGGGGGAGGGGGAAGGGGAAAAAAAAAAGAAAAAGAAAATGTCAAGCTCCAATACCGGCTATTTTAATGAAAAGGGAGGAACTAAATAAGAACTGCACCTGGATCAAAACACTAAATATACCTGACACACAGAGCCTGCCTTTCAAACAATGTTACATATTGAACAAAACAGTACAACGTCATTGGGGGAAAAGGATTTAGAAGTCTCCCAAATTTAAGCCTCATAGTAAAGAGCCCAAAATACAGCATTTCAAAGACAGGGAGATGATGCTTTATCATAAAAATCAGACATTAAGAAACATGGCATTCTCCCAATTCCCCCACAAAATATAAAGCCAAAAAAAATTGGGAATACTGAGATCTACAAGATCACCAGTATTCAAGAAAATTTAACTGAAAAAGAACATAGTAAATTGAAATATTCCAGATTCCAGAAATAATGCAGTAAAATGCAGTAATCTGGTGAGCTGAAATGTTGAGGAAAATGGAGGAAAGTCATATTGTAAGGTCTGAAAACAGGAGCAAAGAAAAAAGGAGTTTTATAAGTGTACCACAATAAGGGAAGTTAGAAGAGGAAGGCTGAAGCAAGGCGGAAGGCTCAAAATATGGCTCTGAAAAACTTTGCATATGCAAATCATTTAAGAATACCATGCAGCACCATGAGATGACAATCGTGACACACCGAGAGAGGACTAAAAACCCCTCTCCAGAAAAAAGATTAGTATATATGTCTGTATTTGATGAAAACAAAAAAGATAAATAATAAAACAATAAATTAAATTTCAAGAGGGTGGAAAGCGCCACAAAGAGGACATGGGAACAAAACTCACTGAGTGGTGCTTCAGGTAATAAAGTCACTTTTAGGGCTGTGGAAACACAAGAGCTTGGGTGAGGCTATCCATTGCTTGTTACTCAAAGCAGGATGGAGGCAGCCTTAGTCAACACGCTTCTTACAGCTGGTGATGTTCAAATTTGTGAAAATATTGGCAAGGCTTAGGCTGACAGAGCTGGATTACCCCCCACTGCCCCCACACGCTCACACACAGAAGCATGAAACAATACAGGTGGATAAACTCGAGCGGAACAGTTGAGTCAGTTAATAAAAAAAATTACGCACACAGTAAAGGACTGAACAGACCTGTCAAATAAGAATTATGTATGAGCTATAAAGCAAGTTAGGTTAACATCTGTAGTGTTATAAAAACAAAGAAAAAATATTTGTGGATCAGAAGTGATCACAAGAAACACATATTACAATAATATGGACACTAGCTGCTAAAAGTCTTTTTAAAGTAGCTGTAGAGGAGAGAGGCAGAAGTTTTACTGTCCACACATCTTTTACGTGTCTGGGAAGAGAGCTTGGTATATGAACAAGATATATTCTGACCAAATAAATATGCCTTACTAAGAAGAAAAATACGTGCATGTGTACACACACATCTTCCCCATGTACTTCCTTCTTAAGAAGAAATACCCTAAATTACATCAATGAAAACCAAACTTTCAGGAAGGGTCAGTTCATTCTTAATACTCAAAATACTTAAAACTCAGGGACAGTATTTCACTGTGGTCAGAGGAGCTATGGATTTGTCAACATATTTGTGACTTGTTTAAAAATGGATTTATGAAAAAGTAGCAAACCTTCTGGAAGAAAACGGCCTGAATTATTATTTGGATGTAACGTCCTGAACATGTGGATACAGTCAGTATTCAGAACCAGAATACATTCAGCAAGTCTGACAGGTATTAGAAATAAGGTATTATAAGACCTTCTTAAATTAAGTTATCCCAGCATCTGTAGGACCCACCAGCTGGATCTCATCACTAAGCAATTTCTTTCAGAAATGAAATCCAAAAAGCAGTTGTGACCCTCAAACTCTTCTGGGGTAAAAATTATGCTTAGACTTCCAAAAGAGATCAGATAGCTAAGAAACTGCATGGAGTTCTGGCAAAGCAGTGATGAGACCTTCACAGAGATGCCTTTTATCTTAGAAAGGCAAGAATCAAAAGAGAAGAGCATTTGACAGGGGCTCTTTTAATCCTGGAATTAAAATATAAAGTGGCAGGTTCCAAAAGGCTCCATAAATACATTGGAAGTTAGAAGTAATTGGCTCTCCTGTGAACCAGGGAAAAAGAACAAATTTTAAAAACCGTACACCAAAAATATTATGAATGACAGGCACGCTCCTAGCCAGCAAGCTCGAGATAAAAATTGCGTGCATTGGATCAGTTAAGAACAGGTAAGATACAATTCCTGACTAACTCAGAAGAAAAAAAGCAGACCCTTTGGGCTAGTCTATATAGGATTGCATGCCTCAGATGAATTTAACATTAAAAAAAAGACAAGAGTACTTTAAGAATTTACCTCAACCTCCACCAGAAATAAAAGGCACAACTTCCTGGCCTTACACCTCACAAAGTGAAGAGAAATATACAATCAAATAAAATGTGCAGTTTTGCAGCTGAATTTTACTAGGTTCTAAAGGGAATCGGAACTCTTACAGTAGTATTTATTTGATGTGATAATGTAAGAAGGAAATAGTCCATCTGCTAGGAAAAGAAACAAGGATAACTGTAATAGGTGGAAAGATTGGATCCATTACATAGGCTATTTCACAAACATGATACTGGAATGAATATATTAGTGGATTGATTTGATGTAGACTAATTAAATACATAGCCAGATCAATGAATGTTTAATATAATCAAGCAAACTGCAGATAAATATGAGACAGGTCCTTGATAAAACAGACAGAAACAACAGAATCCCTTATAGTCTCTGGATGCAGAGAACACAACAGAATTGTCCTCGGAAGGGCTGAATTAGGGGCAAAAAAACCTCAAAAAGAACCTCTTGACAAGCAGCAGCAGGCAGGAGTGCCTACCTGCAGATTTTAATGCCACTGCTTGCCCAGGGCTTCTGGCCACAATACTCAATGCTGAATCTTCAGTCAGAAGAAAAAAAAAAAAAAAAAAAAGGATGGAGCAAAGCACAGTCCTCTTACACTTTCAAACAAACATATCCTAAGCGAATTTAGCCCTGGATACAAACTTGAGTCAGAAAACTTACATGTCTGCATATCTCTGTAAATTAATACAGAATAGAAAAATAAAGGTAATATTTAACCATATTCAGATCACATTTCAGCTTCACAGACACTGTTATCTGGTAGCTTTGCGGAATATCCATTTATGACAGAAGAAAATACAGCCTAATCAAAATACTACTGCAGTCATAACGTGTCCTCAAGGCATTACTGTAAGATATCTTGAGTGCCCTTGAATCACAAGAGAATTTTTGTTACGACAAGAGATTAAATATGTGCACAAATACACATGCACAGAGTCGTACTGCATACAGTACGCCGCTACAAAATCCTATCAGTAGAGTTTTGAAAATACACACATACACACACAAATTTAACCACGGGAGATTACACAATCTGATGCCAGTGTAGAAATTCATTTATTTTAATTGGCATTACTGCATGTAACTGTACATTCATACACACATACTTGGTATTCTTCTTTTATAAATATTTTGTGTGTTTCTGAACCACAATAGCATAAGTACCAAAGGAAAAAACCACCTACCCCAGGTGAGTCAAAATAAATTTTAACCACAGCTCTTCAGAGAAGTTGCTCAGCAGTTTCTGAAGGAGGAATAATAAGGCGGCATTTTACTGTTACCACTGCCAGGTTCTTTTAATCATGAAGAACTATCAAAACCACATCGCAACACGTAGGGACTCTTAGCTTGACTTCACTGACCCTGTTTTCTAACTATGTTACTGCAAACGAAAGAAACTGCAAAGAACTGTCATTTCAAAGGCCAGCATGCTCACTTGGATTCCCCAAGAAAAAAACCACAATAGCTTTAACCCCACTTTAAAGGTTTAGTCCCGCACTGGAACACAAAATGACCGAGTGTAGGAAATTAAGATACACACACTGCAATTTCATCCAAACCCACGCACACCAGAGACACCGAGTGGGCTGTCACCTCCTCATGTAATTTAAAATCATTCCACTGAAGGTGAATCAACAGCAGACCTGACACCTCTAATAGATTATTTTCACAACACTTATGATTCTGAGTTTGTTCACAGTTCCCAGAGATAGGTGTAGTTCTGTGTTAGTCCCCCTGTGATCACAGGTTGTTCTGGAAACATCTGCCTCTGCTGTGGGGGCAGCTCACACCCCCCCCGCCAGGTCTACCCTCCAGATCACACTGTGTCCCCCACGGTGGGACAGCTTCTGAGGCCACAGGCAAATCACAGCACCAAAACCATCACGGAACCTTCATTTCCAACATCTGATTAGCAATCTACATCATGTCAATGATAAATACAATTTTAAGAATTCAATAAATACCTAATCTTTTTAAAGCACTTGGTTGAAAACATCCAGACCCACCAGCGTCCCACCTCTGCCCCCACAAAATCCTAACAGCAAAGGCAACAGTGACAGAGGTGACCTAAAGGTATGCACTCACCACATGAAAACCTAGAGAATGAAACGCTGGGACCTAGGGTTTATTCAAGGGGGTGGGAGGATCCCTTAAGATCTCTTCCTTGGTATATCAGGAGACCAGGAAGGAAGGGAGGATGAAGAGAAAGGGAGCACGGAGGTTCGGGTAAGCAAAGCAAACAAGATGAGGAGGATCAAGTCAGGTTGTTCAGACCAGCGCGGGACTGCTCTGTCACCTTCAGTGATAGGGTGACAAATTCCTTCTGTATATTATTAGACAGTACTCTCCTTTTTTATCAACTTTTAAAGCATTCAATTTGTAGTTCACCAGAATTGCAAAGCAAATAAATAAAAGCAATTTTCAGGTTTAGTACTGTATGCTACACAGAAATGTACATGGAAGATTTATTATTTTTTTGTTCCTTACCGTGTTGCAAAGAAATACAGAATTAAATATAGTTTTGAAAAAAAAAAATCTACACAGCAATGAATTAATCTAATGTCATGTTAGAGTTTGATAGACTAACACTTATCTGAAAAATTATTTTCAGTCAAGGGATGTTTTGCATTCACACACTGTTAATTTAACAAACCTTACCATCTCCTTTTTTCATTCCCTCTCCTCCCCTGAACAACGCCAAACAGAACTTGTCAATAAAGCAACTTATTTCAAAGACAGAATTGCAATAAATTAAACATACAGTACAGTCATTAGGCATTACAAAAATCCTCATCTATTAAATACTGTCATATTATTTTCAAGAAGACCCATCTCTTTTTCTGTTTTGCTCAGAGACATAAGTACAGCCATATTAAATCTTGTTATTTCAGAACCAACATTTTTCATTCACAAAATAAGAAACACGACTTGCAATGCTCTGCATATACAAGATCCTTAATAGTGTTTTGGGAGATAAGCCGAAAGGAATACTAGGGACTGATAACAGAACATGTGACAAAGATATGGCTTTGTAGAGAAATGACAATTTAAGATCATTTGTCTGTGTACAGTTTTCCAAAGGTTGTGAGGATCAGCAGAGGACCTGGGCTTCAAATTGTAAATGAGATGCTTCACAGAGATACAAAATCACAAGACACAAGAGCCAACTGCTCGTGTGTCTTCCCAAACCTGTCTTTTTAGGCAGGTACCTCCCTCAGATTAACCACTCCCGCAACAAAAGACTAAAGAGTTCATAAGGAAAGAAGAACTCCGGAAAAGCAGTCAGTGACAACCACGACCTTGGGCTCCAATTACTAAGGGCATCTCTGCAAAACAGACATTTTCCCCACTGCAGGAGATACACACCAAGTACAATAACTAATGCAAGGAAGTCAACACCATGGTGCCATGCTTAAACTTTTCAAGACAACTATCTTCAGTATCAACCAACACAAACTGGGACTCTCACCAGAAATCAGACTTAACAATTACTGATACCTAAGGGCCAAAATGAAGTCAGCACTGCTACCAGGCAGCTCCAGGACACAGCAATGCTTACTGCTGAAAAACACAATTCCCCTTCCCCAAATAAAAGTTGGGGTAGTAAGATATTAAGGGGGGGGGTGGGGGGTGGGGGGGGGGAGATCCAGCACAGTGAGAAATACATATTAACTTGTTTCAACCAGGGAAAAACAGCTGGTTTTTTCCATTGCATTTATCACCATTGTATCTCTACATCTTCACTTGTGGTTTCCCATGGAATATACATATGCACTATTTACACAGACACACGAGCACAAATAAACACTCTATCCAAAAATATTCAAAATGTGCTGCCAGATGGCTTTAAAAAGAAAAATGAAAGATCTAATTAAAAGCTCTTACACTGCCAACACTCCATTTTTGGAAATAAATACAAAAGTTAAATAAAAATGTTTTTAAAGCATATCAATATTTTTGTAATGTTTTGCTTCACAATTACAATCTCTCCTAACCCCCTTCATGAATCAGACAGTCCAAGCCATATGAACCCGGGCTAACTGTAAACTCCTTTCTTGGGATGGTGAAAAAAGGAGACTAAAAGAAATGGTGACTAAATGTGGGTAATTCCTTCTTAATTCCATTTCTTCCCATTCCTCTCTCTCCCTCATGTTTAAAAATAAATAAAAAAGTTGCTACTGCTAGCACAAGTACTGTCTGTAACGAAGAAGACTTCACTGCCACAAGTTATCACAGTCATTTTGGAGGAAAAAAAAATTATTTTCCTCATTTCTATAATTGAAACATAAACCTTGATGTTAATTTACTACAGGATTATGTACAACTATTATTTGTCTGTCCCTACATCTTATCTCCCCAATAAAAACAGATTACTGTTTACATACATTTTAAAATAACTATACATATATTTTTAAATATTAAATCACAGCACAATATTAAAATGACCTATGATTATGTTTTGAGTCTGCAAGATCATCAACTGAGTACACCTATTCATTAAAAAGAAGAAAGACCCAGTAAAGACCAAAACACACATAAAAGGTGTACTCTCAAAGGCTGTAAATAAAACACATGCATGAGGAGTTGACATTTACTTACCACTGGACCTGTTTTTGCGGTTTGACTTCCCTCCTGTAAGAAGCATCTTGAGACTGTTTCGAAACATGGCGATCCTGTTCCACTTTGCGTATCCCAAAAACTGTGTAAAGCAAAAGAACAACAGATGTAAAAAAATCAACGGTCCAATTTGGTCAACAGGAAAACATGATAGAGAAGTGGTTAAAAAGTGCTAAAAACAGGATAAAAACTTAGGAAGATGAAAAATTATTTTGCCAATACATTTTCTAGCCATATAAATTAACGTCCATATAAAGCCTACCATTCTGTTTGCTTTCATTCGTCAAGGCTAATTCCAGCACTGCTAGTTACCCACCTATTTTGCCATATGATCTGACAAATTATTATCACACTAAACTGGAAAAGACACAGCATTTAGCAAACTGCTTCCACTTCCCATTACTCTTAAAGCCAAAACTATCAGAAAGAGTTGCTTCCCTTCACATTGCTCAGAAAAAGTCAATCTTGCTGACAACAACCCACAGACTACAAAAGCTGTTGTCTTTAGCTCCTGGGCTAGTTGACTGTCAAATTCTTCTGTGAGTTGAATAAATTGTCATGAGGAGGAAAGCCACTCGAACCCAGAGTTAAATGATGCAAAAAATCAAACAGAAACATTACCCATATGTTTTCCTTGCTCTATGTGTCTCTGGGGGGGGGGGAAAAAAAAAAAGAAAAAAAAAAAAAAAAAAGTTGTCTCTGCTGTTGAAGATAAAAGAATGAGCTTCTGGGTTCACCAGACACACTGACAGCTTGTTCTGGTGGAACATCCTCTTATTAAAGTAGGTAAACCATCAAAACAGCAACAACAAAAGCAGCTCCTAACTAGACCAGAAGAATAGTAAAGAGTCTTTGATCAGGACATACAATAAACCACAACTTTCCTTCTATTGTACACATAATATTCCGCAGTTACAAGGTAACACATTCATCTTGCAGAAATAGATCATGAAACATTTTTCCTGCAACAATATTAGATTCTTCTTGGAGGATACTCAGTAAATGTGATCTTGAGTTTCTTCAGATTTATCTAATTCTTTCAAGTATTTTAACAAGTTCTAGCAACAATAACACCCAGTTCAAAGAACTTTCTATGTATATTTAAAGCCACCCAAAGTCCTTTTAATACGACTTACTGAGCCATACTAACATTCCAAGGCAGCAATTCAGAGCACACACACAACAAACACCAGCAAGCCCACACAGATGACATTAGCCTTTCCTGACTTTCAGAAGTTCCCATACACTTATTAGATTCCACAGACAGATTTTGGGCTAGGTTTGTCTGCGTATTAAACAAAATACAGTACTGGTGTTTCCTTTGCATCTATGAATTGCTGGAGTACCATCTGCCATCTTTCTGAGGCCCTGCATGACATCAAAGCGCAACGAGCCAGTATTGAGGCTATTCCCAGGACTCCCAAACAAAGCTCAGGCCCCTGTTCGAAGCATCCTACTGTTACACGACTACAAAAAACATTTCCATTTGGGCACAAACACAATTGTCTTCAATTTGAATTCTGTTTATTTAGTTTCTTTAGATGGCTGTTATGTTCCAGTTCGCAGCACAGAAAGAAAACTTGTGGGTTTACACATCCTTCCTCTCTTACAATCCGTTATTAATAAACTTCATATACAACACCCTTTGCTACATCAGAACAAGAAAATATGAAGTAGACATTAAATGTAAAGAGGAGGCATCAGAACTCAAAGTGTTACTTGTTTTGGAACATGATAATATTATAATCCCTCCAACATCCCCCTAATCCAAATTATTTATTTAGGCTTTGAGCGAGACAAGAAGGTAGTAAACACCTCCTGCTACTATTTGGAGAACTGCTTGAGTCTCAATGTGACTCATCTATTCCTCCTCTACAATATTGAGCATTACGCTGGTAACATAATGTGTACATTTGATTGATCAATTTATTTTTAGAAAAAGCAGACTCGAGTGGTTCTTATATTAAGCCATATAGCCACAATGAAGTTAATTTTGTCCTGAAAGCTTATTAACAGAGAAATGTAACTATCTCCTAGCAACATTCTTCCAACACAGGCAAAACAAGAAGAGGTAGTTTCTTTGTGCTCTGTGATAGTAATATGTAAAAATAAGGAAAAAAAGTTTCACCAGCTATCAGGGTTAATAACAGTTCATATTACCATCTCATGCTTCCAGGAGTACACAACCGTGTTTCAGCAAGCAAACTGAGGTACTTCTGGAAGCGCAGCTGCAACAGCGAAGTGCGGAGCAAGGGGGAGGCTAACCGATGACAAATTGATCCCTTCTGTAGGCAGATGATGCAGCCTGCACTGGGCTTCTCCACCCAAACCTGGCCCACCTGCCCCAGCTATCCTAGCGCAGGGACCACAGTGCCACATGCCCGAGTAAGATCTGGAAAGCGTTCCCACAGAAGCCGTACTCCGAATGTGCAACCCTAGTGGATTGAGCAATGACACTATTTGGAACCTGCAGGCTTACCCGTTCGATTCTCTGTTCACGCTGAAGTGAATCAGAACCACCTCTGCTGCTGGTGACAGAGTAACACCAGACTTCGACTATCACCAGCCAAGAATAACATCCTATTTTTCATCTCCTACCTGTGGCATTACGTGTACTAGTTAGCCAATGCAGGTGGAAGGGCAAAGGCAAAAGGGGATTGTAAAGTGCTCAGCTTGCTATTTCAGATTTAGGTAAAAAAAAGAATAAATAAGTAACAATCTTACAGCATTTGCTGAGATTAGAGGAGAAAGACCCTGCTAAAATCATCTGAAGACAAGTATGGGTATTTCCTTTTTCTTTTCTTGTTTATTGGTTTTTAAACAGCAGCTCTCCAGGTATCCATCTTAAGGCCCATCTAAGCCTGGAAGGACAATCAAACGCTCACGAATCAAACCTTCATGGTAGCAGTGGACAGCCCAAAACGTCAAAGTTCCTAGGAATTAAGAAGGAAGTTTAGGGACTATTCCCACATCAGCTTGCACTGAGAAGAGACCCGAGTGGAGCTGTCTCATCAGTGCTGAGGTATAAACTAATTAAACTTAATTATGCTGAAGGAGCCAACTGAATTGAGGCTGAACAGTGCCAAAGGTGAGGACGACAGTTTGCTAATGATGTTTACCTCTAGCTGCACAGCAAACTGCCAAAAATTGCTGTGCTGCTCTGGGATTGATGTACGTCTCTGCATAAGGCATATACAGGGCCCCCATGAATTTGCTCCAAAGAACCATGGAGTAGAGGAAAGAACTGATGTCTCGCATGAAGACCCTGAGTTACCAGCCACAGGGTGTCTCAGGGACTAACTCCGTATTCTCAGAGCTCACCTAGAAGCCTCAGGGGACTGCTCCCACCTGCGCAGGTGGGAGATGGAAAGAGACTTTTTAGTAATAGACCTAGTTTAGCATCAACTCATGATGTGGTTTCTCACTGCGTCTTACAGACAATGTTGTACTACTCTAGGTGTAAGTACTCTCTAAACCTATATCTTGTTTAGTTAAGGTTTTCACAATACAGAGTAGCAGAATCGGCAGGTCACCAAAATCAACTGTTTTTCTCCTGCAGGCACAACCATATCATTTTGTGCCTTTGAACAAATGTGGTCACGGTTCTTTCTCTGTTTAGCCAATACGAAACCTGAAATAATATTTAAGAATAAGCACTCTAAATTAAAAATTCTGTTGGCCATATTAGTTCATGGAATTAGCAGGATTAAATAGCAAATGGTATTACAGTATTAGGAGCAGCTGGATCAGGCATTTCTTCGAACCCCCAACGAACTCCTCAATGTCTTACAGTCCAGGTTAATTCTCTTCTCCAGCCTCGCAAGCAGCTGCGTTAGCAGAAGCTAAAGACGCAGTATACTGATGGGGATCCTTTACACTCCCATAGCCAAGGGCATGTAAAAAAAAAACCCTCTACCATTAAACTAGGCAACCAAGAGCTACTACACTTTGTCATTTAGCTTGTCATTTGCAACTTGACCCAATCTAATGAAGATACTATACAAGCAAAAGTCTCCAAACAGCATCAGCATGTAAATAAAAAGGTACTATATGAACTCTGTTTTATAGCATCAATGGCACTCACAAAAGTAGCTTTTTTTTCAAAAAAAAGCTCAGGAATCTTCTGGTTTATGTATAGACTGACTCTGCCACGTGTTGTTTTATCTTCTAGCAAAGCTAGATTTCAATGAAATACACAAACAAAAACAGTTTCTGGAGCATGGGAAAGCAGTTGTACAAATACAATGAGGAAAAAAAAACCACAAAGGCAAGGGAGTCGAGAGACTGAATGCTGCAAGCTGCAACTTTACACCAAATGCTAAGCTTGAGCAAGTCTGCAATATCTCATTAAACCCTCCTGGATGACTAAGGCCTATTTCTTTGTTTTCTTAATATTAAGACAGAGTTTGTAGACAGGCTGCAAAAACTACTTCACATTTTGGGTGGCTACGCATTATTACAGCCCATGGAAGTAATTTTTTGCTCCTTTTTAGAGATTTCTAGGAAAACATATTGTCTGTCAGACATGGGACATTCACAGATTTTAGCAGTTCAAAGTGCCAGACCAGTGAGTACAGTCAGAGCATAGCCCCTACAGAGCTGTAACTGAATGTGTGGAAAGGACAACTTTAAAAGAAGTATGCCCATACTTCTAAATTGGAGGTGGTTCAACAAATTCTGTCAGCTGCCTCTTTGTATATTGATTTGCGGTTTAAAAGTGAAGTAAAAGCCTGTAAACAAGAACACCTCTGAGCCAGACCATGAGATCCCACTAGCTCATTGTCCGGTTGAGGCAGCAGCTCCTACTGTAGCAAATTAAGACATAATTTACTCCCAGAACTTTCATAATATTCAGCAGACGTTTACAAACACTATCTAATCAAAAATCCACAAAACATTGTATCAACAGATAGATAGAAATAAGAAGTCTTTGCACACTTCTATACAAACACATTTTTCATAAGAAATCAGTGTATCTATCAGTGACAAACCACTTCCAAAATTCAGAAGAGCATAAAAAGTGTAACTCTTACAGCATCCTACCTCCACGCAATGCTTTGCCAAGCTGTAGACAGAAGCATTACAATATTGCTTAGCAGTACAGTCCCACCCAAACCTGAACTTTGAAAGCCCGCTGTGACAAACCACTTCCAACCATTCAGTGCAGAAGGCAGGCAGGCAGGCATTCCTACGTCGTTTCGATCAGGGTTTATCATTACAGATGAAACAAAACTTTGTAAATTGGGATTAGGACTTGGCAGCACCAGGTCAATGGAATATACACAGAAGATCGTGACAAATACAGTTTTACAAACAAACTCATTACATAAGCCTTAATTCCCGTACTTTTGCTACTGACAAATACCATGACAATATTCTGTATTAAGAAGCAGGAAAATGGTTAGTCCCTGCCTTATTCCTTTACTCTTCTGCTGCTGTCTATCTCAGAAGATCCTGAGGCATCACAGTTCTTTAGTACATCTTAATTCCCAACAAGAATGATGGAAAGAAGATTTTTAAAAAGGGTAATTCCTTACATTTTTTTCTGAAAAAGAAGAAAGGGCTCTGACAGAAAATATACTCAGTTATGCAAAATAACAGAAAAGCCTGTTAGTCATAAAGTATTATATTTTAAAAGTTCCTGGTAGCACCAGATAACCTCCCTTCACAAGGGAAGCTGAACTCACTACATAAGAAATTAAGAAGTGTGTATAACAAGAACCATATATTAAGATGCCAAAAAAGGTACTTTTCTGAATATTAATCTTCAGGATTTAACAACATGTAAAGACTAAATCAACATTTTGTGAACAAAAATTCTAACCTTTCACAAATTAGTGAACTGTTTTCAAAGAGCATTCAAACCTCAGAAAGGAATAGGTAACAAGGACTTTTCTTTAAAAAGTGACAGATTTACAGAGCTAATTATCACAAGATGAAAGAAATTGAAAAATGAAAGGACAACACACAACACAAACCAAGTTAGGCTTTCACGCATTTACTCCATACATAACGTATATTGTACACAGAAATCTGTTCCACATTCACTTGTAACAGCTGCTAGACTGAAACTTCCCAAGCTCCTCAAATAAATTATTCAAAGTTTAACCTACACTTGTATTTTAAATTGCCCTGAAATTCAAGAAATGTTTTGAGACAACCTAACGACGAGGACTAGCAGCCCAGACGAGCATATTTAAGCAGCGCTTCCATGTTCACTAGACTGCCACCCGTTGTAACTGGTAATTGTCAGCGTGTGTCAGAAGCTCCACAAACTTCACGACGATGAAATACATTAAACTCTCTGCCTCACGTAACAGCTCTGACTCGCAACAGGACTGTGAGTAACTGATCACAACAACTCTGAAGTCAGAGGAAACGTGTATTAATTTATAAGCTTCGTGCATGCACAGTTAAAAACAGGAGCAGTATTTAGAGATACAGTATTTCCAGGAACTTTAGGAATGAAGAAAGCAAAAATGCCATGAACTTCTAGGATTATTTGGAAAAGGAATTAAAAGGACTAAACCCTGCCAATTACAGATTTTTAAGCAATTAAGAGTTTATTAGACAAAGTTCTCTAAACTAATAGGCTTTAGAACAACTGAATATGAACAAAACTTAATCATTTTATGTTCCCTCACAAAAGCCTGAACACTAATCATTATGATGGGTGGGCTTGATGTGAAGGTCTATCTGTCCAGCCCCTCTGGCCCTGCTCATCAAAATACTTAAGAGTTCTCTTGCCTATCTTTCCTACAAACTGCCACCAACCTCCACAGCTCCAGAGCGCCCATTTGTGTTCTCTCTCCTTTCCTCCTGTGAGCAGCAAGATATGCCACTGCTGGCTTTGCTTCTCCAACTATCCTCAATGGAGATACTTAAAAATACATACATAAGAGCAAGTGAAAATAACTAACAGCATCCACACTGGACAAGCCTGCAGTTGGTCAACCTGACAATGTTCCGCAAGGACGCAGGAAGTCGGGCTCAGCCCCTGCTTTTATGTGATCAAAATAAAGAAGCCTTTAATGCTACAGTTAAAAAGTGATCCTGAGCACGCAACACAGCAGCATTCCCATGTATGCGGAGCTCCCAACAGCAGCCCTAAGGTGAACGTGGCCAAACATATTTCTTGACGAGTCTATGGCAATTATGTTCACTTACAGCCTGTAGTATTTAGGTTCAGAGGTAACTTTTATACAGTTAGAGCCCAAGAGGAACGAGACAAATACTGTATTATGATGAAAAGCCATACATGTTATGCTGAGTAACAGTTCATTTTGGTGCTGTGCTTGGAAAACAGCACTTCCAGAGGGCTAACGAGCTTGGCAACAGTGCCAGGCTGAAGCAGCTATTTGCTTCTGGAGCTGTAAGGCAACAGCAGCAGGAAACCACCAGAAAGGTGCAGCTCTCCATCACTCAGCACAGATGGACTCTGTGTAGGCTTGAGTTCCCTGTCCTCTGTTAGCAGAAGACATTTGTTTTTTCATTTTGCCTAGAATATAGTCATACTTCTAGTAAGACGGATGAAGAATAAAAGCATGACTGCTACAACAGATGCCACTGATAGACAGGTTATGATTCACTCTGAATCTAGGTAACTTTACCATATTCAAACAACAATAATTCCGGTAAGATAAGCTTGCCAATCACAGACTACCAGCTAATACACTTTGCAACCTTAACTTGTTGGTCAGAGTTTGAATTTATTCCTCTGGAAAGAAAATTTCTCCAACAGTACTTTTTATTTAAGTGTTGGGAGTTAACAGAAGAAAAACTAAATAAGTATTTCAAATGAGATCAGAAACACTACTGAAACAATGGAATCACTCACTAGAAGAAAGTCAAAAGTCAGAACCAGTTCTCTCCTGAACATGAAAATGTGGTGACCTTGAATTTAAGGAAATTTAATTTTGAACAGGGCTTTGACATTTTGCATAACCTGGTTTCTAATTCTAGATTAATGATACAGACTGAATTCATAAGGGACACTTACCTTCTCCACATACAATGTCAATTATACTGCCTTTGAGAAAAATGGTAACCAAAGAAAAGTCAGGAATAAAATCACCTCACTTTCATCAACTCATCTTCAGTGCTTTTAGTGTTTCCTGTGTTTCCCACAACAGTTAAAATTACTGCTTTGGTTTAAAATATTATTAGTAGCTGCCTCCATCAACAACCATTTGAACTAGGTAGGTATTCAAGCCTAAAATAAACATGGCACTGTTCTGCAGAAATTGAGTCTAGTTAAACTGTCTGCATTGGAAGAAGTTTTAGGGCACTTTCTACAGCTGGAATCAAAAAGTCCCACTCTGCCAGGACCAACAATCCTGATTCTACCGCAAACCACCAGAAGATTGAAGTGCAGCAAGTTTCTCCATCATGAACTGCTTGCATTTCAACTTTTAGCCATGACGTGGAGCAGCCAAAAAACTGTCAGTCAGAAAGAAAACACCAGCTACATACTGCATGTTCTATTTCAGGCTCCTATCAATCTTAAGTTAATTTTGAAGATACAGTGGTCTGATAGAAAATGGAAACAAAAAACCAGGCAATGTATAAAGTGGGAGGAAATGTTACAGCACTTGATTACTTCCAGGGATTAAAGGAAACTTGAATTATTTTCTTAATTTTTAAATGATCAAAAAGTACGTACTTAAATACAGATCTAAATAAGGAGCTGCTGTAAGCCTGTTCTGCAAACCTACTCAAGTATCAAGAATATTCAATATGGAGCTGAAGTTCAATCCATTGGCAAGCACTGGAAATTTTCTCAGAACACAGAAGATTTTGGATTTTACTAAAAACAACTTGTTTTTACAACAACAACCAAAGTATATTTATATAGAATGCTCTGTCACTATTACACATTTTGTTTACAAAAAAATATAAATATCTTAATTAGCAGTTAGAATGAACTCAATAAATAACGTAGAACCCTACATCAAGAAATATTTTTATTACATCAATTTTCCTATTGATCACTTCCAACGGGAAAAGATAGAGAACGCTCAAACACTAATATGTGGAAGCTATTACACCTTTTCCTCTAAATACAGAAACAATCAGGTTAAAAACTGGTAAAACTCATATAGGAAGACAGTGCCTATGCTCCATGTTCCAATTCTAGGTGATCACAGATTAACAAAGAACTAACAGAGGTCAACTTCAGTTTTATTTAAACAATTAAATAACTACTGCAAAGAAAACATGGAACTGTGGGGAAAAAAAAAATCTCCTACCTTGATACCTGTAGACAGGTTAAATCTCTAGTAAAAAGTGTCTTCCTCCATTCACTGAAAGTCCTGAAAGACATAAAAAAACCCCAACATAATTTAGTAGCATTTTCTCAACACACTACCGTGTCCCATGCTGTTTAGCTGCGCGCACAGAACTATAATATAACCTCATCCCAGGAATACACCCACATCTTTTTCAGAGTATTACTGTATAAGCTATCAGACAGCCCCTGCTCCTTCTCATCACCATTAAAAATTTAAAAGCTCATGCTTTTAAAGCTCTGTTAATCAATACTAATTTTGGTCACTTGACTCTTCCCTCTCACCACTTTTCAAATGGGAGGAGAAGAAAAGCAGGTAACACTTTCCATTGATACACATCATACAGTACACTATTTTAAAAGTACTATGTTACTTCCAAATATTTTCCTCCAACCTAGCAAGCTCCCCTGTTAAAATCCTGCAACTTTCCCTCAGTGTTTTTTTTTTTTAAACTCAATCCTTACATAAACACAAATCCCATAAGGGATTCAACACTGAATCAACTGAGTTCAATACTTCACCCTTTGCTCTGTCATCACATACTTATAAAAAGTTAATCAACAAAAAGCCACAAGAAATGTATCTTGCTACTTATTGAAAAAGACCAGACCACCTATTTTAGTACCAGCATGTATGTTTATTTGTGCTGACAACACTGTGTTACAGGCTTTCCTAATCTATTCTTTTAGAAATCTCATTTGAGAAACAGCAAGTAGAAGGAAATACAGACACATCTCATTTGCCACCAAACAAACAAAACAAAAACAAACAAAAAAATCAAAGTAAATTGAGATCACCTTAAATTTGCAAGTTTAAAGCAAAGTAGAATAATGTTCAACAACTTCAGCAGGGCTTTTTTATTCTACTGCAAGAGAATATTGAAAAGTAATTGACAGCTTAACTTGTAATTCACACTGCTCTCTAGAACCTCAACAGAGACTTCTCAGCCGGTCTTAGATGAATAATTTTGTATATAAAACTGTTGGGCATTTCATAAATTCATGAAGCAATCCTATCTTATTTCTCAGGGTTGCCAATTACCTCCCTGCTTTCAAGTTTTCACTTCTGTGGAAAAATAAGTAAAAAGCTAGTGACGAGCACACAACGCTCACCAGGATTGTGGCCGTTCCCATCAGCCAAGCAAGGAAACGTGCAAACGCAGCCCTAACCCCTCTGCGCTACAAGTGACTGTTGTTACAGCAAGGAGGAAGGGTCTGTCAGCCGACATCCCCCCGGCTACCCAACCTCTGCCAGAGCCTCCTGCCGCTCCAGCACCGCCGTAACCTGGACCCTGCACCACCTGCTGCGTAACGCTGCTCTGCGAGATGATGTCCCTCCTTCAAACTCCCTTGCTGTGTTCTGCAAACTCCCGCTTGCACTCTAAATCATCCAACCGCCCCAGCATTTGCATTCTATGGAAATTCTGTTGTTAGAAAAACACAGTTAAAAATTTCTGAATGACTGGCCAACTTCATGTAGCGAAAGCCCACAGTTAGGGACCTTATTTTAACTGAGCCCGTAGGGAGGCCAAACCCAAACACGTTCAGATCAAGGAAGATTTTTATTAGGCATTACTTCACAAAAAAACCCTCATATTCCTTAGATCCTAAAGAAACAGAATAAGAATGGATCTTACAACATTTATTTGGCATTCTCCACAATTCTTTTAACTGGTTAAAAGCTAGGTACTTATGAACACCTCCAGTGAGTGAGTGAAAATATCTTTCTTCTGCAGCGACGTTACAATTTTTGGAAATCTGAAGACATGCATGGAGTTTTGGAATAACTAAAAATAACTCCTTAGAAATCTTTCGGTTTGCTGCCATCTATCTTCTTAATACATGTCTCTAATATGATACCCTGTAAAACAGAGCAGAATACAGCTTATGCGGTGTAAGCTGTAGATGAGTGCTGACTACCCATAATTTGCTCAATAACTTTCCATCTGTATTCAGAGAGCATAGTTGATGAATATGCTCTGCATCGAGCTTTTTAAATAGCAGAGCGTTCATCTGCTCATATTATTACATTAGAAATCTTTATGTGAATGCAGCAGATATTAGTGGGTTGTCAATAAAAACTGAATGTCATTAAAGTGCTTTTATTCTTTAAATGCCTTTAACCCTCTAATTATATTTGTAAATTCCGCTGTTTAACTGTATGAAAGTTATAAGTTCTGACATGTTGTATCACAACAAATATTATTTGGAGAGTAATATACAAACAGTTTTGGGGGCAGGGCGGGAATCAATTTTAGAATTATTCCCTCTTGATTAAACACCTAAATCACAACTATGCTGTGTTTCCGTAAGAAGCAACATGCAGTCAGGATTTCTCCAGATATTCCAAGAGTTTGAGGTTTTCAAACCTCTGTCCTGTGATATGGCTATAAGTCATAATGTAAGGGGAAAAAAAATTATGCTTTGGGTTGTTTTTTTTTTTTTATTGTATCAGTATAGTTTTCCCAAGACCGTTCTCTTGGACTTGGCAGAGAGAAAGTAATAGTCCTACATCTTAACTCTTACTCATCTCCAAAACCAAGACAAGTAACTGGCTACTGTTTGCTTTATTTCTTCCCTCCCCACAAGCCCAAGGAAGGGTATCGGTGACACAGGCATGAAGTCAGAGAACAACTGTCTAGCATTGTCCTACCAACTGCAAAAAGTGGTTCAGCCCTCATACTCATTCTGCCTTTGGCCACCAATGAAGAAGCCAATTACTGTCAATTGGGATTTTTGCCCAAAAAGGCCAGCTAGGAGTAGCCGGCTAATGACTTCCAATTGCCATCCAGGCTTGCGAATTTAAAACGTGACCTAGAAATAGGAATATTCCTAAGTTCCACAATGCAAAAGAAAAAAAATAATAATATAAAAGATTAAGGAATGCTTTTTGTCAACAGAATCAGGTAATTTATGTCAGGAACAACACAAACAGAAACTAGAAACACTGAGAAACTCACAAGGTCCTTCCATGATACAAAACAGCACGAAAAAACAGGTCGCTCACCCATCGCATTGGCTGACACTGTATCCAACTGTTCATTTCTTTTGAGCAATCATCAGCACAGAGCCATATCAATTCAACTACACATTTCCTATACTATGTTTACTGTTCCAGTGCATCCAACACTTTATTCAACTTCATCCAGTGTAACAGAAATCATCCACTTTAAACAGCTTTTGATAATTCTCTGAATTTGGGACTTTTTCAATGGTTCAGACAATTTCTGAATGAAGACATGGTGGACAAAACTGCTCAAACAATAGAGAATGAAAGGACTTAATGTAATTTCCAAAATAAGACAACAAAGAAATGCTATTAAAAAGTGCAAGTTAGTAATAATGTCACAAAGCCAAGTAAACAAGAAGTTAAGAAATACAAGAATTAAGGTTTAGCATACTCTGCAGATGAGGTAGTTTAGTAATTCAGACATAAGGCAGTCAATCTGAAGAGGTGCAGTCTCAAATAATTTCTGGGTTAGACCTGTGTAGGTAATAACTGGATTGAATTCTTCTGCAGAAGAATGTGTTAAAAAAAACCACCGAAGTGTAAACCTGCAAAAAGACACATGTTCACCATACCTTTAACATACTTCACACCTAGTTTCAAATTATTTCTTAAAAAGAGGTTTTCTTATAATTTGTTAAAGACGTAAGTATATGGTCACAAGTTAAACTGTTCCTAAATATGTACACCCTAGTGCAGGCGTGCACCAAAAAAAGGAATAAATGAAAAGCCAGCTGATGACAGCCTAAAAGAAGGGCTCCTAGTTAACATAGGAATTACTGAAACAGGTAAGAAGAACAGCTTATGAAAAAAATCACAATATTGTCAACCCTTTCAGCTGACAGAATTAATCACCCTCCCATTGTTCTAACCCAGAAGACAAGTACCTACAAAAGGAACAAATACTTTCAGATACAGCAACACATGTTCCAGGTGCACCATTTTCCTGTCAAGCTAAAATGCCTGACAGAAAGAAGACTTAAAGCTTTACGATTTAAGAAACAAAACAAAAAACCTGCCTTCCATAGCAACTTGACTACAGCTATAAAGAGATACAGTACGAAATGATACCAGGATGTTTGATTCCACAGTAACAAGTTAGAGAAGTCTGTGGGGATATCTTGAGATGAATAACACCCATCCTGTATTTGAAAATATTTAACATCAGTATTAAGCAAGCTTCCAATAAACAGGATGAAATACAAGACTAGTTTTCTATTCATCCTAGAGCAAACAAAGCAATCTTTTTTTCTCCATAATCTTAAGCAAGCAGATGTTGCATTTCAGCAGGTAAAAATTCACAGCAACTTTGCAAAGCTAATTGAATTTGAAGCCTCTAAACCAAACGTAGTATAGGTCACATGTACCCCGATCTCAACAGTTTAATTATATTTTCCCAGAGAAATTAACAACTTACTCATACTTTTATCAACAGAACATTAATACACAGACGTTAAACACAATGACCATCTGTCTTTGAAAACTATACACTACACCAATGATCAGAACATGTTGCTCAACCAGTCCTGCTGGAAAGAAAAAGCTCTGAAATGGTCTCATGAATAGGGATTTCCATCTTTAAATGAGGTTATTTTTCTAGTTTTGGCTGTCAGTTGCACCAGCTGGTATTCATCTGATAAATTGAGTGAGCTTGGATGGTATTCTAAAGTCAAATAAAATCATGGTTTAAATTCTTTGAACATACATATATGTTGGAAACAAAATACATACTGACAAAAAAATAGTCTTGATTCCAGTTCTAACTCACCTAAATTCATTTTTAAGCAAGATGTGTGTTCTAATGATGCCTGTCATGTAACAAATCAAAGATCAAGAAAATGGCAATATTCTTTAAATTATAGTAATTAAATATGGCTGACCTAATTTTATTAGGGACTAATCTGGAAAACAAGTCTCATGTTTCCATCCTGATAAAGAGTTTGTCTTCTCAACTTCTTATTCTCTAATTAAAAGTAAGATTTGAATCATATGTTACCATACATAATTACTGTACTTACAGAGTTCATTACATAGGAACGTATACCATTGATAAATCAAGAATTCCACAAATAAAACCATACAACAGAACACTTCAGTCCATAATTAGATAAGTCTTGGCTGATTTTCAACAGCATTAAGCAAGAATCCACTCTACCATATTCTAAGTTGGCAAGAGTTTCTTCATGATCATCACTCTAAATAACTATGGGACAGCATCCAGACATCAATGGAATTATGGAAAAATAAAATCAGAAAATTGTTCATGCTTTAAATTGAAATTTCTCTGCTCATCCCATATGCCTTAAAAAAAAAAAATCAAAACAGAACAAAAAACCAAACCACCCTGTGTGTTAAATACAGATGACATTTACATTCTGCTATCATAACAACTCAGACTCCTGGTTTTATATGAAAATTATGAGGAGCTTCCATTTATTTCCTCCTTAAACAAATCGTTCCAAGCTATTAATGGAGTATCCCATTTTTCAACATCATAATAACGTTTACCAAAATTTACAAACTTATCTACTAGCACAGTGATTTTGGGGGCAGGAGCTGTCATTGTTTTGTTGCTACAGTGACTAGTGCTACAAAGCCTTCACCTTTCTCATGCCTTCAGACGCTAATTACCATAACATGTTTAAAAACATTAAATACAACCTGTATGTTCACCCTCTCTGCTCTACCTACAGATTGGTCATTATTTATTAACTAGTTGTTTTGGGTACTGCTCTCATAATGCACATGCCAATGTGACCATAAAATGATGGGTTATGTTAAGTATGCACCAAGGAAAGTATTTTCCTTCCAGACTAATTCAAGGTTAGGAGACTTATTGTAATTATCTGACATTTTAATAGATGTCAGCAAAAAACTAGAAAAGGAGACTTAATGGCCCACAGATACCATGGCACTGAAAAGCTGTCTAACACAGCAGTCATTTTCAACATCCCAATCCTTCCAGTGCTGCTGAAAGTTTGGCCAGGGATTTCAGTAAGAACTGAAGAAAAAACTCTGACAACACTGCTCAAACATATGCAACCTAACAAATTTAAGGACTGAATGATTAAAATGCCAAGAGCGTTATTTACAGCATCGCTGTATCCCAAGGATCACATTTACGTTCCCGTGTCCGTACCCCACACCACTGCTAACGCTGTCACAGATGCTACGGGTAGGAAAGCAGCCTGAGAAGCAGCAAGGACCAGCCAGCACCTTTTGGAGACGGCTGCCAGAACGGACTTCTAAAGATTCCCCCCTCTCCCTGCTCTCTTTTTGGTTTGGTTTAATTCCTGCTAGAACTGTGCTCAATTTTTACAAGTTTGCCTCATTTGAGTCCTTTCTGGAGCATGAAAGGACACATGCACAGGACCTCCTCTAGCACAGGAACTTCTGTTGCTCCTGACCTAAGGCGGCATCTAAATAGCCGCAACTGCGCAGCTGCTGTACTGTCCTTCTCTCAGAAGACTCCTGGATATTGAGGATATAAACAACCCGCTCCAAACCTCCTTAACTAGCTCCTACAGAACAAACAGATTTCAAAGAAATGAAGTCAAAATCTTTTCTCTGCTCCTTAGAAGCATGCAACCAGAACTCAAGCACTTAGAAACACAACTCTCCTTCCCAGCCCGTTTTCCCTTTTGTAAATACACCATGTGGAAATGATGTAGAAGATGAAAACAACTACCGAGAGAGATGCAAGTGCAGACGGGGGAAGAAACTGGAAAAATGGAACTGGTCAGGGGGGAGAACGGAACCTCTGAAGATAAGACAGGGTAACAATGTCACAGAATATAAGAAAGACTGAAAAAAACAGGTAAGCGGTAAAAGTGCAAATGAAGACGACAAAAACATACAAGTAGTCATGACCAAAAAAAGTCAATGGAAAGAGAATCTAGGAAAACACTTGCAAGAAGTAAGAGGGATGCCACTACACAAGCGTGTGTTTGCACGTGCCAGTGACTGCCTGTGACACCAAGACCTACTTCCTTGCGTCACACCCAGCAGACCCGGTCGGTACCAGTGCCGGCTGACCTAATTAGAACTCCGTAATTCAGTACACAAAGCTACTGAAAGAAGGAACATGACAATGCTTTCACCATCATGCACACACAGACTGCACTGACAAAATGTCTGTAACCTCGTGTGCTGTACGAGCAAACGACACGAAACATGGCAGTCAAGAAACACAGGTAACTGGGGGTGGGGGGAAATCAGCAACAAAAACACTGACTGAGGCAATCTGGGTCTTGGGGTTTTTTAACGGGAGTATTACAAGTAGCTTGAATATTTTGTTTGAATTCATTTGTTTTTATATTGCCAGAGGATAGATTTATCTACAGCTGAGTAAAACAAAAGTAACATCCTACTGACAGTTTTCTTAGTGAAAAGTATGTGTCCCTACAAAAAGTCAATTACGCAAGCATATTGTATAGTCACATTTCTTTTCCAAACATTCCTCGTATTTGGTATAATCAATAATACTAAGGTTTAACATACACAAACAACTTGGGCTTTGGGTTAAAACAAAAGAGGAAAAACTGAAAGAAAGAAAAAAACCATACCTTACAAAAGAAAAAGGATTTTTCATGTGTGAAATCATACTTAGATTAAAAAATAGCATTTTTCATGTTCTTCACTTAACAGATCATATCTTAGATTCTGAGTGAAATACAGCAGTGAAGGTTTAAGTGATAGTTTGTGTGACTTAGCTTTCATTTTTTTGGTAGCTGGCTAACTAGGTTCCATGCAGGAAAACTGTGACTTTGCAGAAGTGGATATTCTGCTTTAAGTCACTTCTTCAAACCTTCCAACAAGGGAACACATATAAGAGTAAGTACTTGAAGGAAAGGGCATATTTATACACCTTTTATCTTTTATGAAGTATAAAGGTGATATTTAAAATACACCTGACTACTTAAGACAATGTGTTTAAACTACAAGCAGTTATAAATGAAGCCATTGTACAAGCACACTTGAAATTACAGCATATAGCACACTTCAAAAGAATTCAATGTTGTATGTATGAGCTGTGTTTCATACTGTTCTTGTTCGCTAACAACTCAGAGCTTTCTCATTTCACCCTGCAACGGAGAGTGAAAACTTAGGTATGAAGACTTACAGTTCTGGTATGAAGAACTGTGGTTCCTTAGCTTTATGCATGTGAAAGCTGAAAAACCAGCTGGAAGAAACCAGCTAGCCCAAAAGCAAACAGTTACAGGTCCATAAAGAACTCAAGCCACGAGGAAAGCAGCAGTAGCAGGCAGAAAATGGTCAGTGAGAGTACCAGAGTGAGCTGGGCACTTCCCAAATCCCAGACTTAGTTACTTTCAATGTAGCAATTTCAACAGTCACATTACCATGGTTACATTACATTACTTAAAAACTCAGCTGAGAATATTGAGTATCCTCCTGACTTATCGCAATTGCAAAATAAAACATGTTAGCTCGCGGGAGCCATTGCCTTTGGCTCAGGTGTACTTAAGTCACTTCAGAAGACTGGTACAGGAGCATTTGAAAAACCTGACCTGATTTTTTTTTTTCTTTTGCTCTGCTCAGAGTGTATCATATATCCCTTCCACCTTCTCTTCTGCTTGGCCCGTTCATTCTATTTCACAGAGAGCCAGGTAAAGATGAGTGGCAGCGATGCTATAGCACGGGTGCTTTTCTGAGCCTCTCTAGTTCTGGAATGCTTGGGGTCACTGTTCTCTTCCATTCTGGGATGGGAAATGCTCTATCCATGACTCATGGATAGAATCAAAAGATTATCAGAAAGTGTGTATCAAAGCTGAAAGACAATGCAGCAGAGGTGAATACAGCGGTATCGGTCTGGCTTGGTTTTTTAGACAAAGCATTCACCACCTCCCCCATTTAGCTTTAATAAGACTCTGGCAGTGAAGGGTGAGATTTCTTCATAAAGTTGTGTAACTACAAAAACAATTTGATTTTTTTATCTCTCTATAGTCTGTCATATGGAGGAAATCTAAATGCCTTCTAGAGACAGAGAGAGACAGGATGTATGTTTTTCCCTACATTTGGAACATAAGATTGCAATCGCCATGTATAATCTAGCACAACTTATGTCGTCCTTCATTGAGGCAAATCCGAAACCCTATCCATCCCTAAATGAAAACCCTTGTCATTGAAGAGTGTGCATAACCAAGGAAAACCAGAAGAAACAGCAAAAATAACTGATTTGCTTTCCTGCCAAAGCCTATAGCATGTAAATACTTCTTAGAGAACTGAAAAGATCAGTCAAGAAATAATACATACCTACTCAGACTTGTTTTCTCTCTAAAGCCATTAGGTAGATTTGCTGGTGAAAGCAGGGAGACCTAAGCCTTACCCTTACTTACGGCTCCTTTCTGCTGTGGCACCATCACTACTCACAAAGCTACTGTGACAGTAAGCACCTGGAAGGAGGATCAGAACAGAGGCATTACTAGTCCAAAGCTTCTCTTCATAAAGAGGTTTCTGTATGGGGATATATTCTACACTTGCATACTATATCCCTATGTCTACATACACCCCACACACCTACACTCCACTTCCGTCCAAACTCTTATTCCAGAGCTGGGAGAATTTAGGGCTTGAAGAAACCCCTCCCTCTTGGAATACATTCCCACTTCTTTTGTCTCAGGCATAAAAAGCAGCATATTCTCACTCTCACTGCAGTGCAACAAAGCCAAAGTCTCTGATTCACCTTTATTACACTCTGGAACAATGTCTATTAAGAAACAATGGTCTGAAATTTCCTCAGGCAAGTTCTGCAGGAAAAACATTTGTGACATCAAGATCTGTTACATAAAATACAGTAATCTCTACTGTTCTATCACCATCCATATCAGGAAGCCTTTTTTTCTTTAACGAGTCTGAAAAAGGAAAAATAATTTAATATTCACACTGTTGTAGCTCGATTGGATTATCTTAAATCTAAATTGGGTATGGATATCACATTTTCCAAAGCTTACTGCTTGTAAAGCAAAATAATGCAAACAATACTGCAGAAACCACTTCATAACGTTCTTACCACAAGTCCAAAAAAAGGCATATTTCCTCAACTACCACAGAAAGCTCTTTTATGTTGTATAAACACATACAAGGAAAGTGAAGGAGGAAGAACTCCGCTGTTGGCTTTTGGAACCTTGCTATTAAAGCAATATTCATAATCCCAACTGCCCAGTTATGTGATATGTTCACTTAACACGTTAGCCTTTAATGATCACAAGACCCACGAACAAATCCCTTATTAACCCATGAGTGAAGCAACTCACTGGCTCAGTAACCCCTCCCAGGAACGTAGCCAAGTCCAGAAGATGGACACGTATACCAAACAATTGAAGAAAACTGGCACAACCTTACTTTCAGCAATGCTTTAAAGGGCATACTGCAAATGAGGATTTAAGGGTGTCTGCAGAAGTGTTCAGAAAGATACACATGGTATTTGCCTACATTTCACTTGACATTTGCACTTAATTTACTCTTTTCCAAGTAATTGTTTTTTAAAATGCATCTCCTTCCCCTGCTAGATAGTTCCTGTCTACTCAATCACTTCTCTTCTATGCAAATCATTCCACATCTTTGATCATCCTTGCTGCCTGCAGTAAGTCTTCTCCAGCTCTAAAATATCTTTTAGAAAATGAGCAGATCTAGCTTCACTGTCTTCAAGACGTGGCCATTCCACAAATCTCTAAGACGGCTCTACGATGCTTTGCTTTATTCACTATTTCTTTCCCATTAATCCCTAACTTTTTGCATTGAGATTTGTTTTGCTTTGTTTTGATTTTAAAGCTACCAAGCACTGAGCTGCCACTTTCACAGCTCTACTAGTCATAATCCCAAGATTCTCTACTGAGTGGCAACAGTCAGTTTAGAATCAAAATTTTCTATAACTTGGATTTGGTTTCACTACACATGCAATACATATCTACGTTGCATGTAATTCACTGTTATTAAACAGTAATTAAAGACATAAGGCCCTTCTGCAAACCTTCAGTTATCCCTCGCTTTTAATGCACTAGGTCTGTGTCACTGGCGGGACTGATTACCTCCAGCCTACTTCGTGTTTGAGTCCATTAATTACCCTCAGTGCAGGGACTAGTGCCAAATTCTACAGGTGACATCCCTCTGCCGTAACAGCTGACCATTTATTTCTATGCTCATTTTTATCTTAGCCCATTAGTCTCCATGACAGGACTGACTCACTCATGCTGTGCCCACTCAGTTCTCTAAAACTTCTTTGGTGAAAAACTTTGGATGAAACTCTTCTGAAAATCCAAGTGGATCGCACCAACTGGATCCTCTCCTCCATGATTTGCTGGCCCCTTCAGCAGAACTTTGAGTCATTCGTAAAGCAGGAATTCCTTCTACAAAACCCATGGCAACTCTCCCTGCATTTATCCAGCTGTCATCTAAGTAGCATGAAGTGCGACTTCATGTACCACAAATGTGAAGGTAGTACAAGACCTCCATCTTTTCAAACCAACAAGCCAGAGGAACAGTTTGCATTTGCTGAGATAACTTTCCATTTCCCAAGAAGAATATGGTAAATCCAAAAGAATTTCTTCAAGGCTTGCAGCACTTGAACATAAAGAGCCAAAACAACTGTTACCCACCCAATATCCCGTCCACAGGATCCACTGTCCTAACGGCTGCTTACAATGACTGTGCTTGCAGAATGCAACCAACTTCCCATTTTCAATGCAGTATGAGGCAAGTTAAAGCAATGGAAGTGTTATGACTTAACCTAATTATAACTGATATTTCAGCTTCTGCTATGATTATGATAATGTAGGTCTTCATTTTAAATTAAAAAAAAAAAAACCAAGAAGTTTAAAATCTTAACTCCATCAGGAGACATTCAGACATTCACACTGAGCTCCTCTGCTTACCCTCCATCGGCATTATTCCAGCCTGGTAAGTGCACCGTATTCTGTCCTTTAGTCCTAAAACAAGCAAGCTACTCCCTGCTTACACAACATATAGCCTTGGTGGTGCCTGTCACGCCTCATGCTCTACCGAGGTGGAACCAACACAAAGCAAGCCTTGAGAGACAACATACTGTTCTTAGCACTGCCAATGCTACATGGAAATAAGATTCTTGTGTGTCACAGATGGGCGTGTGAGCGATTTTATTTTTTTCAAAGGAAAACCAACAAAAATGTAACTCTCTCACACCAAGTGCCACTTAAAACATGATTTAGAAAAATTCTGCATTTAAGCAAGCATGCCATTGAAAGTCCTGCAAAATTAACTCTTAGGAAAATTTCTTGTTTTAGTTTACTTACAAGATCAAGTCATTTTAGACGAACCACACCACCAAACTGCGACACTATACCTCTGTAACAACTGATGCATACCTCAAAAATTCCTTCAAGGTGAAGCCACTAAACTAACAAGGCAAAACACAGGAAAAGTGCCAACTAAGAAATCATTTATCTCCTCTATAAAGTCCAGGCAGTTAAGATTATAATAAATAATGCTTGCAGAAAGAAAAATCTTCCTTCTCCCAGTTCGTTTATTCTGCAGAGCTGATAGCACCATGTTTGCGTTTGGTTTTCCGGGTATAGTAAGTCCATTTCCTCAGCTGTTTTCACAGCCCCATACAGGAGATACTCACACAGCAACCAAGAACAGAAAAAAGAAAATAAAATTGAAAAAAAAAGAAAATCTCAACTGAGTCAACACTGAACCTAAAATTATTCTTTCAGTTCCAGGCTGAGGTCCCTCCTGTTCAAAGGTTACTCCACTTGTGAGTGACTTTCTGTATAATAATTATTTTTAATACACTACTACGGATAGGCACAAATGGTAAGGTTTCATTGTCACCCCTGTGCTCAGCTTTCAAGAAAAACATGGATCATTTCACTCGCATCAGAATAAAGAGGCTTTGTGAAACACTTCATATTCAAAGGTGAAAGATGAAACAGCTGAAACATCAACATTTCTACAGCCTAAAACTGTTGCTACAGCACAGGCCAAAAGATATTCCTAAATGCCAATTTACAAGCCAGCCCTTACGCAAATGAGGGCTTAGTTCCCCTGGAAGCTCAGAGCAATTCCAGTTACTGGGGTGGAGGGGTTTGGTTTTGCTTTAAATTCCGTAAAGATGCTACTTTCTTATTAAAAATAAAAACTACCACTATTCTACTACAGCTATCCTTAGCAAAGGAAAATGCACAATATATATATTAAGAAACACGCCAGGTAACTAATTATTTTAATAAGTAGAATTATCCTAAAAACCAAAATTTAAAGTTGTAACTGAGCATTCAATCTACCTCTGTGTGATACTGGCTAGCTGAGAAAAAAGGTAATTAAACATTCAGAATTGGTCATTGGTATTCCACTTCTAAATGATGGTATGTACCCACAAAAATAGATTTTCAACTTAATTTACTTTTGGAACAACAACTCTAGCATTTTGGGGTTTTTCTCTGCAAACTGTCATGGGTAACATACTGTGGTTTTGTTGGGGTTTTTTTAAAAGACAAAACACAAATAATATGGGAGGACAATTTAAATAACCTTCCTCAACAATAGCACTTGCATCTGCTTCATTATGGTTTCTCTCTTTTCCTTTTTAATTGCTCTTCTCCAAGTCTCTGCTTTAATCCTCCACTACAGGTAGTAAGCAGCTCCCTTTGGAGCCCCTATGAAAACTATTCAACCTATCGAATGGGCTAAATAAGTTTTAAATTTTTTCACAGTGTATTAAACCTTTCTTTGGGAAGCCCATAGCAAGGACAATGCAATATTTCACAGGACAAGCACGAAATCACGGCTACACCAGAATAGAACTGGTGCGGACACAGAATGATGTCAAACACCACCATTCCGATCTCCTGTGCCCCAGAAGCCAGCCCTTTTAAGTAACAGTGAAACAGTATAAAGAACAGTATTTCAGATGTAAAAATGTAATGGTTTCTATAACTTCCAATTTCAATCACACCTTCCCTTTCTCGTGCTGAAGATTAATAGAGACATGCGAACGAGGTACTTCCTGAGAGCTGCAGTATGTGAAATTGGTTCAGTTTCCATGAAACTTTATCAGCACAGTACCAGTCTGTCCACTGAGACGACCCTCCCTCCAAAACCACCCCTGCAGACATTATCCGTGTAAGAAAAGCAGTATTTAAAACGGCTTTAAAAGGCTCTAATGGCATGCACTGTGAGCTTGTAAAAAAAAATTTCTTTCACATTGAGAGTATCTTTTCTCCAGATTCAACTGGCTTGCTTGTTTCAGAAATGTTACAGCCAGAGAATATAGCAAATTTCACACGCTCTGTTTTTAAAGGTGCAATTAAATGTTGCCACTTCCTTTTTACTAATAATGGGAACTGTTATCTGGCATAACTATCTGTATGAGACCATTTCCATCCATCTGCAGCTGCAGTTTGTCATCACATTAGTACATGAATCCTACTCAAATCCTAGAACACATATTTTTAATATTGGATATCATCTTTAAAAGAGTAATACAAGACGCTTGATGTTTCAGACATGCATAAGATAAGCTTGGAAATGGCCCAGCTTTGCGCACACTAAGACGCAGAAGTTAATTAGCAGCACAGCACTGTACATTAGATTACTTGGAACAGTACAAGGATGGAGACAACGGAACTTTTATAGAGGAGGTGCATATTACTGCTCTGGCTAAAGACAAAGAAGTTACTATTTTATACAACAGCCCTGACCATAGCACCAAAACCGACAGAAAAAACAACCTGTGAATTATTTCTGCTCACGTCAAATTCGTGTAGATTCGGTTCACAAGCTACTGCTACAAACTATACCTAGAAGTATACTTCCCTTACATAGTTTTGAATAATGTATCAATAGGCAGAGAAGTAATACAGATTCACTGTCAATTCTACGTCATTTGACAGCAGAGAATTAGATCCATAGCTTGAAATCCTTCAAGAAAATGATTGCTATGACAACATTACTATTATATGACTCTATTGAATCAACCAATAAATAAGATCTGTCAGCAGGTTCAGAAAAAAATTTCTTCACAGGTTGTTTCTGCTAAAAACTCCACATGTTTTAAGCACTCATATTCGGCAGTAAAGTTGAACACTTATTTTAATTTTGCTTACATAAATTAAGCTAACTACACCACTGAAGTAATTAAAGCAGAGGAAGATAAGGAATGAATTTCAATACTATTAGCAATACCCCTTCCTTCCAATTCTTAATTATATTTGTTTGTATAAAAATATTTGTGTCAGGGTACATTTTATTAGTTTGCTCTAAAACATCTGTAGAAAACTCAGGCAGCAATTAGACAGATGAATGTCTAATATTGAAGAATAATTTACTACGTTCCACACTGCCATCTAAGAAATGCTATTTAGTCCTCTCTAAATGTGCCCTTGCTACATTTTTCCAAGTCTACAGTAAAATATAAATTAAGGTTATAAATACATACACATATATATACGCATACAATATTTTAGACAAAATGAGTAGATCAATTTGCTAGAAAAAGGGAAATAACGTAAAATCCTGTATTAAAGTTTGCAATCAACCTAGTCACCAAGTCCCCGAGATCTTAACACAGACATACATAAACAATATGGTAAATTCACAACTTGAAAAAACAATACAGTCATGAAGATTTACCAGTTCTAAATACTGAGCTAATAATTACATATGTGAAAATCCACTAAAAACCCACTGAAAAGATGCTGCTTAGAGCAAAACGTGACCTACGGAATCTTTACTATCAGGATGTCTAGAAAAAATAATGCCACTTTTCGTTCCAGTTCAATCTCAAGTTTGTCTACGTCGCAGATAAAAGAAATGCGGCTGTACTATCAGCCAATACTCATCTGAAACAAATACACTAATATATTCCTTACAACTCTTTGAAATACTCTGTCCTAGCAGCATACTAACACACCTACTCCCCTTACCCACTGCCCCACATACATAATGCTGATATAAATGCTTATTAAAATATTAAGTAATATTTAAAATATTTTCCTCACATTTCTTTGAATATTAAAATAATTATTTTTAAAATTTTTAATCCACGCTTTTATAAAAAGGTAACATATATGCACTGAAGGAGAAAAAGCAGCTGCACACTCATCCATCTTTGGACAAGCAGTCCCCGCCAGTTCCGTTACCTGCTCTGTTCAGAAGGATGTTGACTGTCACTTGCAGTAGCACAGGTACAAATGTGTCAAGACGCTGTTTGACTTTTAAACCGCTCAACCAAGTCAGTCTCGATCCTTCGATCAGCTTTTGTTATCTCTAATTTCTTCATTATGAGACTGGTAGCCTTTTTCATATGAGCTATTCAAAATACATTATTACTAAGTTCACCACTTTCTGGTTACTCTTCTCACCAGCCTATCTGCATGCTTATTTACATGCAATTACCTATTCAGGAAGCACATTTACAAATTCAGAAACATCTTGCTGCGGTTCTGTTTCTCAATTTCATCTTCACTAATTTAGTTGTCCTCCAATAATTTATTTTCACATCTTCCTTCACCCTCAGAATTCACAAGACAGCTTTGAGAAACATAAAGATGGGTATTTACAGATCTACACCTCCATCACTAACTCACAGCAAGGGAGAAGCAAATAACATCGCTCCTATATACTGGCAACATGCTGGCCACTCGGCACACATGCAGATCCAGGCCCATCACGACATGCACTGTATCTCGTGAGGCAAGGTTATCAAGGGACACTGGAAAAAGATGGAGATTGCCATCCTAGAAAAAGATTTATGAAGATGAGTGGACTGGAGCATCTCCCTTGTGAGGAAGGGCTGAGAGAGCTGGGGCTGTTCAGCCTGGAGAAGATGGAGGGAGGATCTTACGATGCCTACAAATACCTTGAGGGTGGGTGTCAGGAGGACGGGGCCAGGCTCTTCTCAGCGGTGCCCAGCGCCAGGACA
>JAVJGI010000045.1:1233650-1251911 GCA_035590275.1 Ibycter americanus
GAAGCTCCCCCACAGCCTTCCTTCCACCTTTTGTTTGTCTGTCTTTTTTTTTTTTTTTTTTCTGAAAGAGACTTCTGGGAATCGCACCTGAAAACCCAAACGCTTTACTCATCCTCCCCTACGAGAGATCGGACGCAGGTGAAGGCCAGGTGCAAAAAGAAAATACACGGGAAGAGAAGAGCTGTGTTACCTGTTACAGCTAACAAACATTTATTGAAATTACTAAATAGCTGAAGATACGCATTGCAACTAGCAAGCCAATCAGCGTATCGGCATTGCTTAATTGTCCACTGGAAATGAAATACAACAGGGACAGAAATTTGGTTTTCTTATCAAACTAAAAAAAATCAACGTTATTTTTGTACACGGTAAACAGAATTTTGGTTTTCATCTGGTTATTTCCCTTTAAGAATAAACTAATACTTAGGTCTTAGTCAACAAAATAATCCTTTTAGTCCAGTACAAAACATTCCCTTTAATTAAATTAATTAAAAGTATCTACACTCCCTTGGGATGGAGGCCGTGTTAAACCTTCTGGGTTGCCTCCATCTAACCCCAGAATAGTTAAGAGCTTTACATCACATCTGCCCACAGTGCCAAATTAATGACCAAATAAATTAAGCAACAGAGTAATCTTCAGTGGTGAGTCAAGAAAATTACTTGTACAAAAAATAAATGGCAACAGAAAGATTCCTACACCTAGGAAGCGTTAATCAAAATTGGAGGTAGCTCTGTTTTGGTTTTCATGTGTACTTGTTAGCAAAGCTGATAAACAAGATGCCAAGTTTCTGGAATTAAGCTTGGATCAGAGTAAGTAAATATATATCATTTATATCATCTGTCACTTCAGTTCTTGGGTTTTGCTTTCATAGGAGAGTGGCATCACATAACACAACAAGCACCCTAAAGAAAAAGCCCCCCCCAAAAAAACAATCAAACAAAAAAAAAACCACACAACCCACCAAACACTGTAGGGAAATCTTCCAGAAATATTTTCATCTAAATCTGTAGCCTCCTGTCTCTTTCATTACTTCCAGCAGAAGTGCTTTCTGTAATTGCTTATCTTCTGTTGCCCTTTAGTCTTTTTAAACCACATGTATTAGAGGGGAACACATAGCCAGAATGATTCCCATTTTTCCTTCAGCAACTAATTAGCATAGCAAATCACTGACTCTCTGCACAGTTACAGTACCAAGGAGGAATAATAGTTCCACCTACAAGAAAATATTCTCAGAACTGATGTCAACTGCTTTTATTTGTGTACCCATATCATTCCTAAGAAAACAGATTTCAAGACACAGGTTTGTGAAAGAGAGGGAGGATCTGGCGCTTCCCATACAGAGCTGAGAAGTCAAAGGGAACAAGGCAATGGCGAAAGACCAGCTTCCAAATGGGAAGAGAGGAGCCACAGTGTCCAAATATTTAGTCACTGGTGTCCAGTCCAGAACTGGTGTTGGCCTTGTGTGGGAACACGGGAGCGAGGGCGCAGGGTCCGTTCCCCACGCTACCCTACGCGGCTGTGCCCAAAAATGGACACTTCAGCACAGGCAGGCGCCCAGAAAGGCTCCCCCCTAGTCCTGTGGCAGCCAGCACCCTCTGTGGCTTTAGGACCTCCTAAGGCACAGGTGACTCCTCGGTACTTACGCTGCACACGCGGGTGGGCTCCGCGAACAGCGTGCCAGTATAAGCTGGGCACTCCGAGTGAGAACCAAAGCAGGCAAGGAACTTCTTCAAGGCAATACTTGGGTTTGAAGTCCCCAAGGCAGAGGGCTGAAAGGACAGCATCCTTGTTCACACCAATGACGGCCTCCCCTGGGTGTTGCAAGGAGCCAGATCCTGCTGGATCATAGGGAGCTTGCTCTGAAAGTGCCTTCTGGGACACACAAGCACGCTTGGCTCCTGGATCCTGGCTGTTGAAGCTTTGTTAGAAATGAAGCGCCAAACTGCCCAGACCTCCGAGACTGGGTTGGTCTGTGCCTATGCAGAAGCACAACTACAGGTATTTCAAGAATATCAACACAAAAAAGTCCTCAAAGATTAGCTAAGGCGTGAGGGGGGAGTTTCCAGGATCACCATTCCTGACTTTGGTCCAGAAATCAATCCAGGTTCCATTTTGGTCACATCCACACCTTGTTACATCCAGCCCCTTAGCGTTACAACCACTCGTTCAAGCACCTCTTTGGTGAACTAGAGAGCCAAAAAATTCACATAAAACCTTAATCAACTCTTTCTGTTTTGTGTGTTTGTACTGCAAGCTGATGTGAAGTTTGCACAACAGCAGAGAGAAAATTTGGCTGTAATAAACAAGATGTTGCCTCTTAAATAGCCAGAATCCCTACAGGAAGATATAAAAACCACTCTGTCTTTTAGATCATATATACCATTGGATCATCTCCTAGATGGAGTCTATTAAGTGTGACCATATAAAAAATAAATATTGCTTACAACATTTGTTATCTAAGAAATATATGCCTGTGGAGAAAATATTCTAGTATAATCCTGTAATGTGAGATACTAATTTTCTTCACACTTCAGCAGTCTAAAAGAACACAAGGTCTGCCATCCCTTCAGTAACTAATGAAAGGCATATCTATTTGTGTAGCCTGGGGAGTTTTGAAATAGATTTGTTTTTCTGCAGAAGGAAAGGGAGATTTTTGTTTTGCTGGCTGTTTAATCTTAATTTTTGCAATTTTTGGCAAGAGCACCTTGAGCTGTGGATAACCAACTCTAGTTTGTCTAAAGCGAAATAAATGTGTGCTTTATGACCCTTCTTCTACCACCTGGCTTGCATTTTAATGCCAGCATTACCCTTCATCTGAGCAATGGCTGAAATTATTTGGGCTTGCTGACAGAGCTTCAGAGAAGGAAAAAAAAAAAAAAAAAAAGAGTAACAGGCTGAGTAAGAATGCCTTTATTTTCCTGTATACACCTGTTTTGGAGTGAGATGACCAGGCAACAGGAAAGAAACTGCATTTTGGGAAGCATAGAATTAATACTCAGGTTCTAGTTCTTTCAATAACTGAAGTCAACAGAGACAAAACTTTCTCTGCTTGCAGAACTTTGTATCCTCAGACATATGTGTAACCAAACCCCAAAACACCCTTCAACGCTGAGAAAAAGAACGTTAAAGGCTATGCTGAAACAAAGAGCTGGTGACATATGCCACAGCATGTCAAACCTACATCAAAGGGTCCTGCCCGTCACAGGAAGCAGCTCACAGCCATTCCCATTTCCCTCCTGCAGCAGATGGAAGTACAGAAAAAAAGCCACAGGCTTAGATGAAGTTAAAAGGTGTTTGGCCAAGAGATGGTGAGCCCTGCGCAGGGGTGAGCCTGCGTCAGAACGGGAGATTACCACCCTCCAGAAGGGTTTAATTCTGTGTGACCAGAGATGCTTTGCAGAAGGCCTTTCTCACGGGCCTCAAGAAATTTTAAGCGAGAACAACAGTGCAACAAATGACGTTGTTAAAGAAGGGTGTTATACAAGGCGTCAGAGCGTTGTTTCGGTAGCAGTGAGCAAAGAGTGCCTGTAAGTAGGATGAGCATGTCCCCTGCCTAGCCAGTGTTTCCTTCTACCCTAAAACTTTTCAAACGCTGCCTGATACTTTCTTGTGTTTTCTTTTTCAAAACAGGTAGCTGAGTGAGCATCCTTAATCCACCAACCAAATGCCTCAGTTCAGAATACTGTGTCTAACAGAAAACACCCATTATTAAAAGAAGAACATTGTATGTCAAACTATAATTGCAATTTTGAAAGAGAGGATGTATTTATGCAGATCATAATTTAGCAACAATACCAATCCCACCATTTTCCTCTTGAGAGGCACTACAGGAGCTTTCATGATTGCATGCGATCGAGATAACATCTTTACTGAACCAGCGCACCTCTGGCATGCTGGGGTACGCCTACCAGAGGCCAAACAGCACTCAGTTGCACACAAAGAAAAATCTTCATAATTGTACCTTCTGCTTTGTTAATGTTACAGAATTAATACGCTCTTTGTAGACAGAAGACGCCAGAATTTGTATATATGCTAGACCAAACCAGAATACCAGCTTTTGGTGTTTCCCCATTCAATTATGCCAGGACCAACTTTGCTCAGTTTTTAGGAGTTCACCAGCTCACCGTTAATGACTGCAGATGGCAATCAGACAAACGTTCGTTTGGGGTAGGAAAAGCTTTGTACCGTTTCTACAGCTTTGGCACAGTTGTTTATAGCCTGTGTTGTTCAGTGGCTATTGTAACCATTTTGGATTACGTGTGATGTTTATGGTCCTGAATAAATATAAAGATACACCGACAGCAGCTGAAAACTGCATTTCCAGTTTGTCTGCATCCATTAATTAAAATTCCAGCACATTATCCTGTGTAATTTATGTTCCAGCATTCTGGAAGGATGCTCTGTATGGATTGGTACTTTGCTGTGATGGTCCCAAGACACAGGCAGGACAATACTCATGGCAGACCAACTAGTATAGCTGGAAAAATTAGAAAAGCTTTTCTGTTGGACTTTTTTTTTTGTTTGCCTTTTTTTAAACTTTTGCTACTTGCGCAGAGTTCAAAGTTTGCTGTTAAAGGGGTTGTGCACCCCAAAAACCTGCCTCACTGTTCTAATTACTCCAGTCAGAAGACATTACTTCTAGTAATAAATCTTGTCCAAACTGAAGTGCCAGAAAAAGTTGGCTTGTCTGTGTTATTTTCTGCCTCTACCGCCCATCCTCTGTCCCTTGAGAGAATGACCAAATTAGCATGTTTAGCCTAAAGACAAGACAACAACCTTCATGTATGCATAAGGTCAAAAGGAGGCGCGAGGAACCATTCGTTCTCCATGACTGCAGTGGACAAGGGCTTAAAATGCAGCAAAGGATGCTTCTGACTGGAAACAAAGACTAATTTTCTAATTGTAAGGATTGGTTAAGCCTTGAGATAGACTGTGAGTAAACGTAAAGACCGTGAGGCCACCGTCCGTGGAGACCTGTAGGAACAGTAAGCATTTGTCGTCAATAACATAAATACAGTTGGGCCTGGTTTGGGGCACTGGGGTAATGACTTAAGAGATTCCTTATGAAATTCACAGCAGCCCTGTGAAATCCGATGCAACTCAGGAATTGGAGCAGTTGCATTTTGCATGCAGGATGAAGTAAGACACCAGGCCTGCCGCAAATTACTGTTTTCTAGATCAGCATGTCTTCAGCTTTTCAGGTACATGGAAAATTAACAACTCTAAAAAATTTCTCCCAAATGATCATGAATCTTATCATTAAAACATTTAACTCGGGACACTATCAAGTTGATGTAAATCACACATGTTCTTTTGTGCACACACTGGTAGGCCACTGAAACAACGCGCAGCAGACACCTGAGGTGTCTGTAAGGAAGATAACATTGCTCGCCTTCACAAGCAGACTTAGAAAATCTTCAAAAAAATACCGGTTCTAAAGCAGTGATAAGCATTTTACAAGCCAACAAAAAGAGTAAGGTTAGTTAAAGTAAAACTGTCAGAAGTTTGATAAGTTGATTTAATATGCTGTATTTTAAAGAGCACTGTTTTAGTCATAGTCATTTTTATGAAAGGAAAAAGCTTTGGTTCACTCAATTTGTTTCTGTCAAATACACTGTAACTCTTAGCAGCCATGGAATAAATGATACTTAGTGAAACTGCTAAAATAGTCCCATGTATTGCATTAACCCCTAGCAGCGCTAAAAGAACATCAGATTCTTTTCCAGCAGAGCATGTCTCCTGTGAAATTCATACAATAAATCAGTATAGATTTTTTTTATTGCTTGCCTACACTAAAATCCAAAGCACTGTATGAGAGCACTGGTCTGAGGTTATTTTGTTAACTGAACAGCAACACCAGTGAAGGGGAAACAGCACCGTAACTCTTTCTCAGACATAACAGCACTGAAATGCTTTCTTCTCCGTATTTCTGGGTTTTGGTTTACGATACTGAGCCCACTGAAATCAGTCAGGGTTCTCCCACCGCCTTCAGCAGGGGAAAGAGCCGACCTTTAGCAGCTGGTTTAGATGGAGCTGATGATCTCAACTAAGATCTAGCAAGCACTCAGCCCCACAAAGCCTGGAGATCCCTCAGCTCCCACTGAAACAAGTTACACGGAAACTGCCACATTTTGCAGCAGCGAATCTCACAGCAGGAGATGTGGATATGCTCCCCCCTCAAAAATCCCTCCAAGTCAAACCACCATTTAAAAAAAAAAAAAAAAAAAAAAAAAAGAGAGTGAAGAGGATGCCTCCATCCAGAGTTCAGACACAATACCTGCCGAATTTTGTGTGAGAATATTTTAAAAGCATTATTCCTATCTCCAGTAGGATCTTCCAACTCCAGTACACTATCCCAAGAGGGCATCATTATCATGAACCACAGCAAAGCTCCAAATCCTTTTTTCATGACATTCCTGAACGGTTTGCTCCACCCTGATTCATTTTAGGAAACTGATAAGGCAGCTGTGAAAATACACCATGTAAAGCACTCTCACATTACAAACCAGCTGGCAGAAGCTGCACTTTTTTTTCTCCCAAGGGAATAAAGATTGTTGTTTATTCCACTTTTCAAAAGGCATATGAACCAAAATGTAACCTTCTCTTAATTAACACCACCGGTATTGTTAAGTAGGTGTGTACTGATATAACATTTTGGCTTGCAATAATCAGCAAAGCAGCTGCCTCCAAAACATGTGTGGGCTACACTCAAAAGATTTTCTTATTATGAAAGGGGGCGTGGGTCTTCCCTTTCATGAAAATGCTCATCATTTTCACTGTTCCTCTTCAGTGTCTACTGTAACCATTACTGCATTTCTCATCTGACAGCTTCCTGTCACCAGGTGATAGCTAGAGAGATCTGCAAAGCTCGTGTGCTCACCCCAGCGCAGTACTGATAAAGCTTAACGGCATTTTTTTTCAGAATCGTGTACCTTAAAGGCAAGAACGTGATCAAGATGCAGCTTGCTTGGCCTGTTATGCTGTGTTCTGTTTGTACACCCTTCCCACAGTCCTTCCCAACTGCTCTGTTATTTTACTGAAACTTCTTTCTTACGCTTTCGTGAGCTGCTGTTGCGTGCCATCAAGCTGTTGTTGTTTTACACCCTAGAGATGCCTGCAGTTCAGTGATAGATCCCTCTGCTAGAGACGTTAGCGTTCTGTGATGCGGCACAGGAATCCAAATCTTCAGGACAAATGACACTATAGACATACTTGAGCTGAATTTACAAAGTGAAAAATGATGCTTTGATGCTGCAATTCCTTTGTAACAGTTTCCTTACTTCAGCTGATCCCAGCTGTCTGCCAGCAGTTATTATCCCAACCCTTGCCTCTTTCTCATCTCTTCTTTTTTCACACTGATACTTAACAGCGGCCCACACATGAGAGAGTCATTTCTTCCTCTTGGTCCAGATGTGATGCCTGGAGCCTAGACCTGCAACTGAGAAATAAAGTCTGACTTACAACTTAACTAGGCAACCCTGGAGAGCTACAGACTGCCTCTGATACCACCGGACTCACTGTGTGCACGCTCCTGGCAGAGGATCCCAGGAATATCTCCAAATTATCTGCATTAAAATGCATCCTGGGATGGGCAGGATGGGAAGGGCTCCCTGCCACAGCTTCCAGTCCCTTTCGCTACTATTTTAGCCAGAAGCAGGGTGAGTAAAATCTTCACCCAAGTAAATGTATCCCTTAGGAGGCAAAAAAATACAGAATGCAGTTTCTAAATGACTGTGTCACCTTGCAGGGATCCTGAGAAAGGGAATTTGGGGGCTGGGTACTGAACTGGAAGAGATGCACTACAGATGCTCTGCTGCTTTGCCCCTAGGAAGGCTTTCCATGTGTAAATTCCTCTGGGAATACTATTGCTTTCCTCAGCATCCCATCCTAGTTGCTTTTGAAATCCACATGGGATTGTAAGTGAACAGAACCAATGACAGTGCGGCTGTGTGCCTCCTGCCTCTCTGAGGGTTTCTTCTCTGCAAAAGGGTGATTGATAGAGCAAACTGCTCCGTATGCAGCCAGTTATTGCCCAAGTGCTCCTGAATGAGCTGAAGCCCAGATAATTCAGGACACCACTTCAGCCCTACAACTCATGCCTATGGCTTTGTCCTGCCATTGTTTCCGTTATGAATACCTGTTGTGTAACATCAGATACTTTATGGTTAATTTTTTTAAGGTAAGTCATATTTGAACAGAATCAAAAATAAGCAAGAGCTAAAATATCTGCAGTGCTGGGGCTGTGCCAAACACCCACAGATTCTGTACCCTGTACTCAAGTCTTGTCAAGTAGCTCAGCACATCTTTATTCTAATCATTTACTTTCATTTTATGCCTAACAGAGAATTGTCCTGATTACTCAAGCAAAGCACAGCAAGAAAAATACAGAAAACATTTGGTCAGCTTTGGGCACTTGGTGCTGCTACCAGAACTCTAACCTTCACAGCACTCTTACATGGAAAAATGTAGGCATATGTGCAATGGTACACAGTGCTCCCAACTCTTCTTCCACAAAGTCTTTTAAACAAGTAATCAGGTAACTCTAAGTAGCAAGGGAGCGAGAACCGTCGGAGGTTACAGCACAACTTGTACAGCTGCAAAGGGCCAGTGGTCTCTTTCTGGCAACGCGACTCAGTCTGGGGTTTTTAATCTATGCCCATTTACAGTTGTCCCCGTGGCCGTGACACCTAGGCACGGCACAAGATAAACTAAGCAAGTGCTTTTCTTTCACACGGACAAGCTCTGCGTATCAGCGTAGATGGTGTTATGTGATAAAACGCCCACCTCCGTGCACAGAAAGGAGCCAGCGGAAAACTGACCAGCGCAGAACCCCCAGTGGCCCAGTCGGAGAGCCAGGGCACCCCGACCTGCTCCCCTCGGCGCTACCGGCAGCACCTGGGAAAAGGGAGTGGCAGCGGCCCTGACTATCGGGCTCACAGAGTTGGCAACCCTGTGACAGGCACCAGCCCCTACAGATGAGTCCGTGCAGCAGTCTGAGTACATGGCATTTCTCAGGGGACCAGCATCACCACTGGAACATTTCTGAAGTCTTTATGAAGAGTTAAAAAGTTGCTGTTCTAATCAGAATGGGTACAGAGCATGAGGAGATTCCATCTCATGAAATTACGTCTTCAGGAATCTTAAGCATTAACAAATCCTTGTGTGTTGTGAGGAACTGAAGTGACTACTTTATTCATATTATAAAAAATTAGTGATTCACCAGTAATCTGCGTGCCATTTTCAAGCATGTAAAAAACAAAACCCAAAAAACATATGTGACAAGTGTTGCTACACTGGATGTTCTGAAGGCATTTGAAAGTAAGCACTGTGGCAGAGCCAGGCTGGTAGTAGGAAGGGAAAACAGAAAGGGGGGTGGGGAAAGACGGCAAAAGAAAAAAAAGGTGGCATAAAAAGCCCCTAAAACACCATAACCAATGACATCACCATTCAACAGCTCTCACCACAGCCATAGCCGTGGGGACACCTGCTATTATATCAGCTGGACCCAATGCAGCTGAAGCTGGGTTTTTCCCTAGGATCTTCCTAATAAATCTCTCCGCTGCAATAAAACACTCTAAACTCGTGACAACATGGTAATGCAATACCCTTATACAATGCCTTTAATGCACTGTGGCATAAGTGGCTTTGCCCAAAGATACCATCATAAGCTAAAGAGAAGAGACTGGCTGCTGTGTCTAGAAGGTGTGAATTAATGCCAGCCAGGTTTTCTCCTCTCCCGTGAAAGGGCATACTGCAAACTGCTTCCCTCAAAGAGGCTCTGTAAGCGGAGTTTCTGTTTGCATCCACTGCAATTTGGAATCAAGAATGTTTCTATACTCCGTTGCCACAGCAGAAAGGTCATAATATTTTTTCCAATTCTTCTGTTGCAAATAGCACACCCAACAACAACAGCCCCTCACAAGAAGCATCAGTCAACTTCTTGCTTGAATTCATTTCTCTTATAAATTTGTACTGTTGAATAATTCTTCCTATTAAAGAAAGATTTTAGGAGCAAATTTAGGGGGACACACTTAAATCTTTTAAGACAGACTTTTAACAAAGAAAGAATTAGCTACTGGAGGCAGTACAGCCCAATGGATAGCAACACCACGGATGCAAAGGAGAAGCCAATGTTTTCAGAAGGGCTCAGTATTTAACTTTACAGCTAATGTCAACACAGTATGTAGATATTTTTTCCCCAGGGATAAGAACAAGTGTCGAGAATGCAGGCAGAAGACTAGGAGGATACAGAGATCTATAAAGTATAGCTAGCACACATACACTCTATAGGTTTATAAAGACAGACTGCTTGCACAAAGTATTATCAAGAGTTTGCTTTGATTTTAAAGCCCACGTGACACTAGGACACTTCTCCCAGAGGTGCAAAAATGCTCGTCCAACAGCATTCTGATCTCTCAAATTTAGGACGTAGCTTTCAAATAGGACTTGAATACTAAGAGTCACAGTAAAGGACATGTGAAAACAACAGGGCACAGCACAGAGGCAACAAAGTCCGGCAGACCATGAGATATGGTGAAAGCCAGTTTTAAGCACATAGAGATGAAAATAATCGAACGGAACAATTCCTCTTCCACCAAGAAACCTCCTTGTTTGCAAAATGCAAAGACAGTATCTTTTTTTTGCCAGTTGCAGAATAAAGACACTTCGCTTGACTAGGCGATGTGCGAAGAGAGACTAAATGTCATTTCTTCATATGGAGCTCAAACAGACAAGAAGCACCCCTGACTAGTTTGTTCCAGTCAGGATCAGGAGAAAGTCCGTAAAAAAACCCAGCCTGTTATTCCTGTAGATTCACTTTCCCCACACCCCAAACATGTTCACTTTTACAAGAGATGGAGATCATTCACACGCTTTTGCTGAATGAAAAACAGCAGCCAGGCCAGTGGTATGAAGGAAAGGCGATCTGCCCCATTTGTTACTACAAGCACCCGTGATTAGGATGCAGAGGGAATGTCGATGGCCCTCAAACAGAGAACACTATGATAATATGGTCAGCTCAAAGGTGGAGTCTGGAACAAGGGGAAAGGCAAGACCACAGCAAAGTCAACCAGGACATTTATAAACTACCCATGTCGGGGAACTGCTGCAGGCTCCTGTTACTCCAGAGCAGCAGGTGTGCTGGACTGGTGGCTGACAAAGGTCACCCCAAATTGGTCATGATAAGTCCTTACAGCTTGAGATCTGAGAGTATAAGCCCCTGGTAACACTAGTGCTCTTCTACGGACAGTGCTTGAAGTGTGTCTCTACCATACCTCTTAGGCTGTCTACCCTTAGACAGTCATTTCTAGTAGAGGTGGCTTGCATGCTAATATTGAGTTAATGATTGACTCTTTAAGTGCTCCTGAGGTCATGTTGTTAATAAACCTGCAAAAGAGTGTGACCTGGGAGGCAAAAGTAACCTTGTAGAGTCCAGTTTTTGGAACAGTAGCTTCAGGAGTTGTGTCCTGAAAAAAATTGGGTGCAGAAGATTAAAATAAGGGTAAGAACAACTAACTTGAGAAGGAAAAAAACCCCAAACAATTCCCAAAATCAAAGCATTCAACAGCTTGAAGCTAAGGCAGTCTTGAAAGGAAGAAGCCTGAAATAGTGCTTAAGAGCTCAAATTTGAGCAGGAACTAGAATATTCTTATAGAGAATAAGCTGGGATTTCATTGTGTCCTGGTGGAGCATTATCTCCGCTTTGTGCTTTGTTCCTTACATACAGGTAACAAATAGAGACTTCTTGTAGCTTGGCAAGATGACTTGCTCAAGGCTGGATTTATTAGAATAGGAAAAGTAAGCAAATGCAAAAGAACACTTCAGACTGAGTAACTCTGATGGGACACAGTCATTTGTTGAGGCAGCAGGACGATGTTTCCTTGTTGGAGGACAGTGAGCCCCTGGCAGGAGGCACAGGGAACCCAGGCTGGATTTATGGGAGAGAGGAGGTTCACCGAGAGGCACACAGGGCCAGTTTCAGCTGGAGTTTGAAATATTTTTTCAATTATTACTCTTTTGAGCATAAGGCAGACAATTCTTACACCTTGGAAAAGGGCCTAGCTAAACGAATGGCTGGGTACCAGAATTTCTGGAAAGCCACAGAGCAGGGTACAATACGTGCTGGACCCAGACTGACACAGAAAAGAATGGACCCAGGAAGTTTAAAATTTAGACACGTTTTTTGTATGGCAAAAAGATACACTTAGAAGTTTTAATGTCACCTTCCAAAAGCATTAATACAGGCCTTCGGCATTGAAATTATCATCCCTTACCTTATACCTCCCTGGAAATTGCTTTTGGGGCCTTATACAATGTCCGATGCAGTCAATGGGAGTGGTTTTTGAACAACTTCCAGGAGAGCCATTAAAGGTCCTCCTTGGCTGCCTTCAAAACATGCTGCAAGTTTCAGCTATGAAACCTGTGTGTGTGAACAGAAAAACATCTGAGCAAGCTAGAGAGGAAAACATCTTTCAAACGTGTTTTGCACAGTCCGCTAGTAAGGACACAGCACAACAGCAGCAAATGGCGGAGTCATTTTTTTTTTCTAGTAATCCATTTGATGCTCAACTATGGAAATAATATTTATGACACTCAAGAAGCTTTAAGAGAAAGAAGAAGAAAAAAAAGAAAAGCCCAGCAGCAGGAAAACCATTTACAAACTGCAATATTTGAGAATGATGTCATATTCAAAAAAAAAAAAAAAAGATTAAGTACAGCAAAACGTGTAACTGGAAATGAGAGAAAGAGTGAAATGTCTTTAAGATTTAGCATTTGAGGAATATGTAACAGGTTTTGCCAAGAATTATTCACATACAGCTGCACAATCCCCATCCATCTATTTTTACTTCTTTTGTGGGCCAATAAAGAGTGCTGCGTATTGTCAATCCTAAAAATAAGTGCTTAAGCTTTAAAAACCATTTGTATCACAGTACAGAAAATAATTATTATGTTCAAATTAACCTTTCTCACAGATTCCATAGCTTTGGCTGTATTAGACTGGGGGCACAGCATAACCTTTTCCTCACCTTCATACAGGAACAAGAAAAAACACATAAGAAAAAGGGTTGGACAGTCCTAATCAGAGACCACCTTAGCCCAGTCCTCCTTCTTTTGCATCCTATGAACTCTTTTCTCCAGGGGTTTTGCATCCCAGGTAAGCTGTTCTACCCTGTAATACGCAGGTTTTTCAAGAGGTAACACTAGACACGTCCACAGTCCCCTCTTGGCCTTAAAAGCTCAAGGTGCAATCCTGGCTCCATTCAAATAAATAGCAAAACCTCCTTGCCTTCAAAAGACATTTCCCACTGTAAATTCCAGAGTCATATGCAGAACTGTCCATCTGCGTAATTGTTCACCCCTGTTGCTGGTTTCTGTCAACATTACCTTCTCTGCATACCTAATAGTGGATTTGCTCTAGTTACTTAGTTAATTAGCTTTCAAAGCATCTACTGTATACCAGGTAGGGGTACTTGAATGGCCAGCCTATAAATAGGCTTAATAATAGCTAAATAAAATAAATGCTAATTTCTTTCCCTACAGGCAAGCTTCAAAAATTAGGGACATATCTCCAAAGTAAGTTCTCAAACACATGTTTACAACTGGCCATAAACAGCCAGAGGTAATTTTTCTGGAGGAGGGACAGAGATTCCATAGGCTAAGGCGAGGCACTAGGTCTTCCCAACGTAGGCTCCACCTTCACCACACGATAAAGGCAACACCATGCAACCTACTCCTCATCACGTGCCTCCTAGCCACGTGAGCCATGCTGTGATTGTCCTGCATCGACACTGGCTCTTTTACACTCCCTTTCAATACAGGAAAAATCCGTAACCTGACAAATGCTGATACCGTAGTCCCAAACTCTCCTTATTTACAATACTGGAGTATTACTGGTATTGACACTACTGCTCTCCAATGGGTGCCATTAAACTAGTCTTTTATTCAGCCAACGCTATTTCAACACAGCTTGTTTATTCAGTTGCCATTGACATTTCCTACAGTTTGTTTCATTCACTGCAGTGACACCGATAGGTGAGAGCAGGGTAAATTAACCCGTTTCTGATGCTACAACCGGCCATCAAAGCCAGCCAGAGCTCCCACAGCTCTCTGCATTTGTTTATAATACAAAGGAGAATTTTAGCAGCATTCCCTTTTGTTTTTCCTCTCTATATAGAAAACAAATGCTAAACCTTCTGGGGAATCACAGAATCATTTAGGTTGGAAAAGAGCTTTAAGACCATCACGTCCAACCATTAACTAACACTGTCAAGTCCACCGAATCTTCAAGAGCTCACTTGCCGTTACCACGAGCCCTGCATTAACCTCATCAGCAACAACAGGACTGAAAATCATGGTTTCTGGAACGGAAAGCTGAGCAGATGAGTGTTGCTGAGCTGTCGGGACAGTCACTGAGGGTAGGAGCTGCCAAGCTAAAGAGATTTTTGCCTTCCAGCTAACAATTTTATCCATATGCAGTAAAGGTCCTCCCCTTTTTCCTTGTTTCCAACTGGCCTTCCAGATGCTGTTTTTGCTAAGTGTATTCAGTACTGTAAAAAAGCCAAAGGTTCTTTACACCAGTAATTTAGCTACGTCTGCCACAGCTCCGCTGAAAATATCGCAGCTCCACTGCTGGGGCTTTTGACAGCACAGTGTAAACATGCAACTGCAGGCAAACAAGTTAAAAGTATAATGAAAAGATAACAGCTGGAAGACATGAGGCCAGTGCATTGTTCCCTCTGCTTTATGCAGTTACTTATTCTTGTGCAGTCAGCTTGCCCTATTTCTAAAGTAACAATGTTTATGTGTTTTATGCACACTTTGCCTATAACAACGCAACAGGTGATGCAAAAGAAAATGAGGCCCAGGGCAAAGACAGCTCAGGCACAAATGATGAATGAAATCAAATGGGAGCCTCAGTTCCCGCATCTCCTATTGCTTAAATCCTTGGCTTTGCAATTCTAACACCATTTTCATTGTTTTAATGTCATTTTCTATAGCCTTTGGTTTGTTGTTTAAAGGCAATAGAAAAGCAAACTCTCTTTCTCTCCTCCATTCTCCATCATCAGTAGGAGGAAGAGGTCAGAAAATTTTGACCAAAATATTTTTATTAGAAAATTTCATTTAATTTCAACTGTACTTGGAAAAAGATTGCTTCCAAACATGCTTTCAAGCTTTTGTAGAGCTTTCCCTCCTGACATACACACACACTTCACTACTATTCTCCAAATCTTTCCAACTGGAAGACAGTACAAATATGTGGGAAACACTGTCAAGCTCTGGAACATTTTCCAAATGAAAATAACTTTCAGTTTTGAAAGTAACACTTGCAGTACTTACCAAGTGTTAAATGTTTGATGTGTTGATTTTTAAAGTGACAGTGCGACCCTGAGGCTGTTTTTAGGCTATTTCGGTACAAAATGTCAGGTTCCTGCTCCAAAGATGACTCTAGAGCTCTTCAAGACCAACAGCCATGTTTCTAGGATGGAAAAGAGAAGGCTGCTTACACGAAGGGACGTCAACACCTTCCAGTCTCAACTGAGCAGTGGGGCTGAAGAACCCCAGCCTTATCAACATACAGAGATACAGGCTGTATCACTACACTATCTTAAAGATCTGTGGTAAAAGACATAATATATGAGTAGATAATGCATAATTGTTTTTCTTAATCAAGCATTAAATGCAGAAGCTATGTGATTACATGATGAATTATGCGGTAATATTATGATCCTGCAGTAAAAATGGAAATTCAGTGGGCAGTCTGTAAACTGTAAGTTTTCCTAAAAAACCACCTGTAAATATCTGCAGAGGAAGCAGCATCCTGGAAAACAATGAGTCATCGATCTTTTTTTTCTTCCCTTGACATACTGAGCACAAAAAGGAGCTAACACAGATAGTAGCTGCTAGCATGTTTGCCTTACACCGATTTCTTCATGTCTAGGAAGAAAAGGAATCCTTTAACAAAACAATAGAGAAATATTTGTCGTGGTTCTTTTTTTTTTCTTCTCCTCCCCTCCTGAGATGAAGCACTCTCATTTTCAGCCACTTACTCCCTCTGTGTCTTGGCTTTTGATGTTGTGTTTCTGATGGTCCATTAAATCAACATTTTGCCATGAAGACATTCCCACATAACCTGGAATGCATTCAGATGACACTCCGGGGGATGACCATTACATAAAAAGCAGTTAATGTAAATATAATTTAGGCAAATGCGTATGTCTTACCAGGCTTGATACTTCCAGCGTAACTCAGATTGGTTAGCATGCTAACTTACAAGTGGATCCATTTAACCTAATGGCATAATTTGCGTAATAAATTAGGGAAAGGTTTCCAACAGTGATCGCCACCTGGCAAATCTGTCCATGACACTCATGAACAAATATTTCAAAATAAACTCATATAGAGTCCTGATTTTACCTGGTATTTGGCATATTTTTTTAAATCTGGTTCTTACTATTCAATGGGAATACAGGCAGAGGAATGACAACGAACGCAGCATTGCAGATGTGTACGTACAAATATAAGGCCTGATTCCACCTGAAGCAGCATTAAGCTCGTTGCATAAACAGAGTGAAAGCACTGCAGTAAATAAAGGCATGACCTGCCTTATCCAGGACATCTTTTCACGCCCTTATTTCAGCTTTGTTTCTCCACGCACACGCGGGAAGGAGTGCAACAAAGGGAATCAAGTATTAAAAGCTTCATTCTGCAAACGAGAGCTGAAGGCACCTCAAGAATTTAAAACACAAGAGCAACCCGAAGTTGTGTCTTCAGTGCTACAATAGCTTAATTACGTTGCATCTCACCCTATAGCGCCCGCCACGTCGCACCAGGCAGGGAGAAAGAGACAGCCCAGCAGGCAGACGTGTACACGCAGGTCCTCTGCCCTGACCCCAGCACGCCGCCTCTGCCCCACGGCTCTCTGCTCCACACCTTCTGCCCGTGCCTCCCCCGGCTACTGCTGATGATTACCAAGGAGATGATCTTAATCTTCCTCTTCTCTTTCCTGTCTTGGGGCTTATATTCCTTTCCTAGATTGTAAACAATGCATGATATTTAGACCTGAAATGCAGCATATGCGTAGCTAGAATTTTCTCACAAATGTAAGGAATTTTTTTTCATCTGATCCATTCAAATACTACAGTCATGTGTAATGCGTATTGATACCTTATCATGTTGGTATTGAATCTTTAGCCTCACTGTGACCAAATATTTAAAATACAACTAATAAATTGAATGTAGACTTTAATTCACTGTCACTCCTTTACAATCTACAGATAAATTATACAGGCAGAATCCCTCCAGAAGTACAGAAAAGAACAGACTTTAAATTGGATTGACAGCAATGGTCATTCACAGGCAGTAAGTATCCACTCATGTATTACACAGACTGTGGATAAATGGGAAATTGTTACCTTCAGAGCTGTCAGTTCCTCACCTGACATTTACTACAAAAGATTAAAAGCACCAGTTACAGCTGACAACAGACTGGATTGAAATTGTACAAAGTATGAAGATTTAGAACCTGGGCTGCTTCAGCGAAGGCTGGGACACACGCACCTGATTACAATAAGGATGGTCAGTTATTTTGAAGGTAATAAAAACCTATTCTCTCAAAACAACAAAGATCAACTTTCACAATCTCTTTGCTAAATAGGTGGGATGTGAAATTACTTCCCCTGACAATGAGCATTGCTGGTGGAATAGTAAATGCAGAGCACAACACAACAGAAAATTTGAAATAAAAGCACAGAGGGCATTTTTAAGTGTCATCATTTGTTAATGCTGACATATGTGACTAATCACAGTCAATTTAGGGTTGATGTTAAGTTTGTCATTTTTACAAGGATTGAGTAATGTTAAATATCACTGTGGGCAGGTGTGATTGTTATTTAAGTGAAAATTGATACAAGATATGAAAGACCACATCTACAGTTGGTGTAACAAGTCAGTACTGCCCATTTCAGGACAGTGGAGTGACGCCAAATTAAATCATCTAGGAACCTGTCTTGCTGTATCCAAATGAATTCTTACATGCTGTTAAAAAATCCCAAGCCCAATAAAAACTGTGCAACCAAAAATAGTATTTGCATCTGTTTCAAGAAGTATGTGCACAAATTAATGTCAGGCTTTGGGACATACAAATTCCACAGCCAAGCTTAGGGGCTTGCCCTTGAAAAATTAAACAGATGCCTTAAGTTTGGTTTGCTTTTCCTTTTTTTTTTTGGTTTGTTTTTTTTTTTTTTTTGCTCCGGTTAAAAGCA
>JAVJGI010000045.1:1252011-1288650 GCA_035590275.1 Ibycter americanus
CAGAGACGCCCCCCCACCCCACCCCGAGCCAGGTGTGCGCTGCCCCCTGCGCTCCCCGCTACCCGACCCCCATGGTAGTGACTAGCGACGTGCGAGGGGCTGCTCCTCCTCCTCCTCCTGCTGCTGCTGCTGCTTCGCCGCTGCCAAATCCCTCAGAGTTTGGGCCAACATGACACTCACATCCGGGTGACACGGGATCTCTCCATCCCTAGCAACCCGGCTGCTGCCGCCGCCTGCTCCTCAGCCCCCCTCCTGCTGCCAAGCCTGCTCCTCGGGCCCCCTCCTCCCGCCGCCGCCCGCTCCTCCTCGGGCCCCCTCCTCCCGCCGCCGCCGCGGGGCCACATCGCTGGCTGCGATGGCAGATGGCCGCGATTAAACGGCGCGATTAACGCCGCGGAGCCTCGGCGGGAGCCCGGCGGCGGGACAGGGGGCGGTGAGCCTGGCTCCTGCTGAAGCTGAGGTGAGCAGAGGCTGGTGTCCCCCAGCGCACGTTCCGCTCCAGCCCTCGGTTCAGGCTGCGGGTGTCACCAGGCCTCAGCATTGCGGCCCCGCAGAAAATCCGCATCACAGGCACAAACGAGAAGACGAGAGAGCCGGCAGCGCGAGCGGGACCCGTCAGGGAGGGCACCCCGGCCTGCTTCCCTGAGGAGACAGAAAGCTTCCCCACAACGACCTGCCCGAAGCAAAATCATCGAGCCATCAGCTTGACCTTCATTGCACCGAGCAGGAAGATCAGCCAGACATCCAAAAAGATGAGCTGGGCTGCTGTTGCCTGAGAGACGCCAAGCCCACCCTGGGCCACCCCCTCGCTGGTAGCCAGAGGCAGTGAACAGGCCCAAGAACAAGTCCGGCCCATCACGTACCGAGGGGTCAGGGCCAGGGTCGATCTTGGGCAACTCCACGGCTGAGCAGATGATCCCTGAAATGGGAGGTTTGAATTGTGTTGATACAAAGCTGCAAGTGTTACAAGCCTATTGATTGTAGCTGCCAGCAATTTCATTGTCCTTGTGACATCTGTGAATTAAAAGGGTGAAGAGGAAAACTCATAGATTCACATGATCTAAGATCAAAAAGGACTATGAAAGCCAGCCGGCCCAATCAATCTCCTTATGTTCATAGACCACGCGATTAATCCCAGAAGCTGAGCGAAATAGTATCTTTTTAAGTATATAACTAGCTGTGAAGATTTCAGGTGATGGCAATTTCATCACTTGGTAAGCTGCTCCGCTGCTCTGTTATCCTCATCCCTGGGTAATTGTCTAAGTGTGATTGCTTCAAAACTTGACTGCCAACTTTGCAGGTAGTAAGTCTTGTTCTGCTTTTGTCGGTATTGTTGCAAAGCCATTCACTATCAGGTGCTCGTTAAAGGTGCATGTAGGTACACACAGTGACCAAGTCACCTCTTTACCTTCTTTTCAATTAAGCAGAATAAGTTAAGCTCCTTAAACCTTCCATCATTAACGCTTGTTTTCCAGGACCTGGATCGTTTTTGTGGCCCTTCTTTGAACTTGCTTTAGCAATTCCACATCATTCTTTAAGAAAAGGGATGAAACCCAGATACAATATCCTCTTGTTCATCTCAATAATTCATTGCAGAAGCAAGGGAGAAAATTCTTGATGCTCATTTTTAGGTATCCAAGGTCCATCCTAAGCTTCTCCCCAACCCCCTCTCATTTTGAGGCAGCAATGTATTACAGAGAGGATCTTAATTTCTTTCAGTACAGCATTTTCAGGCAGTTTGACATGCAGTAGGCATAGTAGAAACTCTTTCTTCAGTAGTTCATAATCATTTGAGGGAGAGAAAATGACCCACATAATCTGTGGTTTTCCGTTGTATTCTCTAGCGTTCTCTGAGTAGTTTCGCAGATACCAGTGTGTACAACACTGATATGCATACAGGATTGCAGGCGTTGCACTTGTAGGAGATAATGCAATTAATAAACAAGGAAAAAATATGGAGACAAAGTGTTATTTAGGTCCCTAGGCAACTGACAGGCCTATAGCTCTCATTTCTCTCTTACTGATGCAAATACATTCATACATAGTACTACGAGCATGGCATCATCTCTATAATTATGTTATTAAAATAGAGATTTGTGTATATTTTTATGATGATAGATTATTAAATCCTAAACACAGACCTTAATCCCACAAAACACTCGGTTTTAATTTGTGAACAAGACTAGAATTAAGTTATGCTTTAATGTGTTTTGCAGGATGTAGCCTGAACATGGACAGTTCTTGAATTGCAGATAGTCTTCAGCATCAGCTTCAAAAAGAGAAAAAAATTAATGGAAAACATTTATGTTTTCCGAGCTGTATTCCCCTTTCACTAATACCAGCATACAGACTAGCTTCAGCAGACTTGCAGTGATGCAACAAGACTGAATTTGGCCCTTGGGGAAGAACTTTACCAGGTTGACTTAGGCTATCTGATACGGAAAATATTCTCAAGCGTTGGCGTGTCACAGTTCTTAAAATATTAAGTCACTGAAAATGCCTATGTAAACAGGGTGTCTTAAGAAGAAAATCATAGCTTCTGGCTTCGGAGTCTCTTGCCCTTTCTTGTTAAATAACCATTCAGCCTCCAACTGCTTATTTTCCCCTCCCTTTTCCTTCTTCACTACTTCCCTTACCTTGTTCCTTGTGAACAAGGCCTACCTTCAGAGAACCTGTTTTACAAGGGGTGATACCATGGGACACCAGTAGCTAAAGTGAGTACAGCTCCGCATTTTTCATTCAGACACGGAAGCTGATGAACTGCAGAAATAGTGTTAGGTGTTTTCATCATAGCTACTAAGTGGCACACATTTACAGTTAGCCTGTATGATTTTCATTTTATGGAAGCAAGGCCTTCCTTTCTAATTGTAAAAGGTCATCATTAATTTTTGTATGTAAATACTAATCCTGCAGAAACCACCAAATTTTTGTTCTGTTATTAAAGATGTAGGACATGATCGAAATCAGTGGAATTTTGTCCACACAATCTTCCCAATGTGTTATAACAAGTAAAGCATAAGGTCATTCTGCAAGTCTTTCTTAATCCTTGTTTTCATTTCCTGAGACTGCCAACAAGCAATCGATTTATGCCACAGAGAGAGAGCTATTTTGTTTATCTGGTACCGCTTAGCTGATGTGTTTTCAATGTTACCTTGGCCTTTTACACAGGCAACATTGCAGTTCATTGCTTGAGAACAGCAGAAGTATGAAAATGCATTATGAGGTTTTTATGACAAATTTTGAGAGCAAAACTTGCATAGGCTATGGTGTGTGAGATATTTTTACAGATCGCATGTGATCACCATATACAATGGAAGTGACAATGCTAATAGGAATGCATCGCGTCTTCTGCAGAGCAGGAGTTGCAGGTGTGCAATTAATGATCTGGTGGCAGATTTTTTTTTAATTGTATTTTTGCCCTCCAAAAATAAATAGCTTTCTCTTCAATAACGATCTCTGATAACCTTTTGAGTTATTGGCAAGTCTATATAACTTTTTTGGATATCAGAATATCCAAGTTGACTATTCATCTTGTGTTTGCACAGGCTATAAAAAGGTTCATTTCCCTCTTCTTTTACAGATGCTAAATAGCTCAGGCACCAAGAGAAGTAGTTCAAGATGGTTGCTAAGTTTATTATCAGCTTTCTTGATTCCTTTGATCATTTATGGTATCAATTTTTGAAATACATTCTCAGACTATATATTTTGTGTCGAAGAAACTTCAATTTTGACATCTCCTTAGATATCTTTGATTCTTTCAGAAAAATGTTGTCATGGTACTTACCTAAAGACTGCATTGTGCTCAGTAGTCTATGAGTTTTGCTCTTAGCATCTCTGATTTATCTCCCTAGTTTCTCTGTGAATATAGCTCACATTATCTCCTCTGGTGCGTGGAACACATCTATTTTTACAGGCCAGTCGGAATATTCTCTCCAGAAATTTGCATACTGCTCCTTGGATCACACTGCTATACCTTTCTCTCACGTTACCTCTCCTTTGTTCCTAATTTAGTTGAGCACAAGTGATTAAGCATCTGGATATGTTCAGAAGGTTAGATGGTATAGTGGGCAGCAAATAAATCTTCAGGTGTGCAGAGACATTCTAAGCACACAGAGATGGAGTCTGTCTTTAACATGCACCTTCAAATAGAGGGCAAGGTAGAGCTGCACTAAGGTGACCAGATTTTTCAGTTAGAAAGCTAGAGCTTTAGTATTAACAACTGTAAAATCCGCAAAGTAAATCAGGCATATTAACCAATCCTCTGATTTGTACAGGTGAAATCATCATATAAAACCACAAAGCGGCCAGACTATTGCTGTATGGTTCAAACAACCACAGAGGGAAACTGTCTGGTAGGTACCCCCTTCTCTACTCTTCCACACCCTTTCCCATAGTCAGGAGCCCAGTGTTGTTCTGCACGTATTGAGTCATCCAGTTATTGTGCTTACCTTGTAATGTCATTCTCAGACATGTTAAGACAAGATTTAGCCTTCAATAATAGTTGGCACAGACACATACTCCTTTTATGAGTAGAATTAAACCAAACTACAGAAATCATTATGTTGGCATAACAATGTATTTTGTTGAAACAATCTTTATATCCAGTCTGGAATGACAAATACCAGGACGTGTTTATCATTCTAAGGAGAAACAGTGAAAATGAGTAAAGATTGAAAAGAGGATTATCCCATAAAGCTGTAACACTGTAGTCTAAGCAAGCTTGCGAAAAAGAAGCTCAGTCCATCCTCAAGTGGTCTTTATGACTCCATACTCCTAGCTTGCTGCCTGTGTTGTCGTGGTGAGGCTGAAGACATCTGCTAGCATATTAATCCTAGAATGTTTCAATTTATTATTTTAGTAAAGACTTAATGAATCATCAGTGTTTGGAGATTGCTCAGAAAAGAACACTTGTTCTGTCCGTAGTATATTTTGGGTTCTGACAGTACCTTACGTTACTGAAGTTTCCTGTGATCAGACTTCTAGCTTCCTGTCTGTGAAACCAATACTCTGTTAGAGCTTGATGCTACTAATTTCTTGCTAATGAATAGACCAAGCTTGTTTACGGTAATGGGCAATTTTGCATTGACAAGTTTTAGAATTAGTAAGACAAAGCTTTAATTTGCCACCAGCAGCCACACAGCCTTCCCTTTGAATAGAATAAATTCTAAGAAAACAAATATACTTAGTGTACAGCTTTGATCAACTGGTGTGAGATGTGAAGCACGGGGAAGACTGAAGTTCGTCAGCAATGTTCAGTATGTGAGGGAAATGCCATATAAGATGGATTCAGGCCCTCAGGCCAGAAAGCAATAGAGAAAACCACTGCAGCACATGTTAAAAGTTCTTTCCACTTGGTTATATTGTCTGAGAGTTGTTCTTTTAAGATGGTTATTTCTAAATTACATAACTTTTATTTCATTATCTCATATCGTAGCATTTGTGAAAAGCAACAGAAGGTCACACAGCGACCTTTCCATCAGCGTCTTTGTTCTGTATGGAACTGCATTTTATGCAGAACTTAATAATATTTCAATACTTTAATATATGTATTTCAAATGCATCCTTAAAGTCTTATCTGCTTACTGCACTATCACACGTAGAATTCCGACTTCCCAGTCTTAAAATATTGTTTACAATTCAGTAACAGTTACAAACCTTGATAAGGATTAGGCCCCAGTAGCCTACTTGCTGTTTAAATACAGTAAAAGACTGTGACTACTCCTAATTGCTTACTAAGCAGCGATAGCTGTTCAAGAGAGCATCTGGAGCCTCTTCTGCTTCATGCATCATCAAAATAATTCTCAGCTAAATTCTGAATGCTAGTCTTTATTACTGGTAATTATGTAAGAGGCAGAGAGATCACATTATGAATTTTAGAGCCAAGATGAAATTTGTAAAGATGGCGGTTAAATCATCTGTTGATTTGCAGGTCAGGCCAGTTTGATACAGAGTCACTGAAAGTAAATTTAGAACTCTGCAGAGCCATTTATACAGTCCATCCATTGACTTGATACATCTTAATAGATTTTTAAACTAACTAAAATGGGAAAACTAAAGCAGTAAAGGAAACATCCAGAAAGAATGCTAGAATACGATATTGCTATACTGAAATAAGTGTATCTGTTTGCAGCTGCTATCTTATTGTCAATAATTTAAAAGCCTAAAGGGGAGGAGGGAAAATTGAGCAGCGCAGGGGCTTTTGTTAGGAACAGCACACTATACAGTCTGTCTCCAGTAGGTAAATTAAAATAGTTTCTTTGGCAGGCAAGTCTACTCACTCAAGCAGGTGCAAACTATAGTATTTACGGGCAAGACTGAACCTATTGCTTGTATTTTTGAGAAGGCGTACAGAACTATTACCACCAATTTCATTATAGTTGTTGACTTTTTGCAAAGAACTGCTGATCTGTAAGAGACTTGCAACCTGGGTCTGACAGCATAATTTATGGCAGAAAAAGTTTGTAACAAACTTTGTAGCTTACATTCAAATAAAGACCCAGCAAGAGAAACTTACAAGTTTCTGTTATTCACTTCTTTTGGGGGTAGCACTATGAGTCCCAGCCAAGATCCAAAGACCAACTATGCATCATACAAATATATGTCCATAAACCCCAAACTATAAGAATTTGCTTCCTTTCTAAATTAAGCCATATTTTAGCTTCCTGATTTTTAGTGGAAACAGTGATTTTTAACTTCTACAACAGTTTCTAGTAATCGCACATTAAAGCTTGACTCTGGTTTCAGAGCCATAGTAATACAGAAAGTATATGTTTACATACTGTGCAAATTCTCGGTGTGCTTGGTGTCACTGATTTTTTGTCTAGCACAGAGTTTCCAGTCACGTGTTATCTAGGCTGGTTAGGTAGCTCTTGGGGGAAGTTTAACAGGCCAGAAGCAGAAGGTGCCTTTACACCTATTACAGTCAGCAGGACAGTGCTTCAGATCCCGGCACAGAATAATTCAGCTTTATAGGCCATGCTGACAGCAAGCTTTCTGCCTTGCTGGTACACACTCTGCCACTGCTCCCTTTTCCCCCCTTTACTCCACTATGCCAAGTATTTGTGGAGGATAGAAGCTGCTCTGTGACGTTGATATTAGCCAGAGATTCCTTTTTTCTTAGGAGAATGCTGACGCAGGTGGATCTAATGATTCTGGTCATTCCACTTGATCAAACTCACGATGACAGCAGTAAAACAGTAAAACCAAACACCAAATAGTTGTGCAGTCAGACTGATCATCAAGACCACTGTGCAACTGCACAACAAGACCACTTGCACTGATGGCAGATTTTTCTGCAGTGTTTTGGCATGAGAATAACCAGAAAACACATACAAGCAATTTTTATTGTCCAGGATGATTTTCCTCCCAAGTAAGGTGAGGAGAACAGAAAACTCCATGGACAGCATTATCTCCCTCATTTTATAGATTTTATCCCTGGGGTCTAGCAGTGGGCATCTCTTAATACAACACTGAGCTCCAATAAACCATTGCAGTGTTCGTTATTTATATTTACCAAGATTATTGCATTACCAGGTCAAATAATTATTCTCATCAGTGGTGAGCTTAGTCATTCAGTGGATTAACTTTTTTATCATGTGATGCACCTCATAAAGCATATGGGTTATGAACACTCAGACATGAGATCGTATCACCCAGGTGCACAACACAGAAATTTCTCTTGGGCATGTCTGGGACGACACAAGCAGAACAGAAAACAGGCTAAAAAGAAACAAAAACACCACACAAGGAAAAAACAAAGTGGGGAAACCCAAAGTTCCATCTTGGCTACAGGCAGTTATGACACACCATGGCCATCAAATGCATCGGTCATCAGACAAGTAAGTAAATTGAGGTCATACAGAACTGGCAATGCAAAAGATTCCATTTTAGAATACCTACCTTACAAATCCAAAAGAAAAGCAATAAAAAGAGCCATGAGAACTAATTTGAGGAAAATTAACTCAGGTATCAAATATTTTTCAGCTGTGCCTGCACACACTGCATCTTCCAGTTTCTCAGTCATGGGTCACATTTGTGTTCATGACAGAGCTGTACTGTGCTTCCACAGCAGAATGAAAAAAATATAAAGCTCACCTAAACCCCTTATTGCTGAAAAAGGCAAGAAGCCATCGTACATTACATGCCACAAAAGTACTTATGTGATGGCTGGATTAGCATCAGTAAGTCCAAGGGATCACAATAACGCAACAGTGATGCAGAGCTGCCTGTATTATGTTATCCGCTCTACATTTGTTCACCACGTTGTGGACCAGAACTGCAGTTTGTAATATCTGCTTTATGGGATGAGGTCTCACTGATCGTAAAAAGAAGGTTATGCTTTTGCTTGAACTTGGTCTTAGTGTAAGACACTGATAACTGAAATATTCTAATATTTGTGAGGTATTAGTAAAATATCCGTCATCCATAGCCACCAGCTGTCACAACACTAACAGAAACTTAATTATTTTAAGTTTTCTACCCTATGCAATTGTTCATCCATAATACACAAGCTGGTGCAAGGGTGAATTGACATAAAAATCCCCTGTTATAACCACATAAGGACTGGTTCCTTTATAAAACTAGATTCAAAAGAATTCCCAAAGTTTTTCAACAAAACAGCACACACCAGAAACTTTTACTGAGTTTTACAGGTGGCAAAGATAAATGATTATAGCATATTGATTTCTATTAATAGTTACCTTTCTTTAAGGGAAAAGCAAACCTTTTGTTTAGTCTTGAGTTTCACCGAAAACAAGTCAGGATGGAGGGGGCTACCACAACTCCTAAGTTTTTTCTTGATACAGGTGTCATGCAAGTCTTCCCAGACACCGGTTTACCACATTTTGCAAGCTAGAAATTACAGCAAAAATAGATTTCTTAGAGACTCAAAATAAATCAGGGAAATCCTCTGGTCTTCTCATACAGAAAAATCTAGGGAAATCTTCTATCAATGCTAGAAATTACACATACAAGCCCAATGAGTAGAAGTTAACCGCATCTCAAGGTTAGATAGCTGTAAACAAGATGAGTTGCAAAGTAAATTGCTTCCCCCTCAGCCAGAACTTCCACTTGTTTCATTCACCTGTAGGACAATCAGCTACATTGCGCCACATCCGTCATCGTATCTCACCAGATAACTGGTTTCCCAAGAACATCGTAAGAACAGAGTCTGCTGCTGCAATCATCATGCTATTTCCCAAGCACCTTTTAATCTGCTGAGATCAGGATATCTGTGCTTATTGCTGTTCAGAGCCTGTTTTCCATTTGCTGTCATCACCATAAGGAGATTCTCAGAGTTAAAATGCATTAAACGCGAAAAACTTAGTGCTGCATCTCTCATCAGAGTATGATATTTCTCAAAACAGACATGGCTCATGGCAAAGGTTAATCTGTTTTCCAAAACATTATTTGGTAGTTTCATTGAACTCTTGCCTTAATCCAAAGTACCCTTGAAAGTTTGTGATAGGCTTCAGACATTAGAAAAACGGTCAAAGTATATTAACACAAGGAGATCTTTGGGAAATCACAATTTTATTTATTGATTTACCAGCTAGCAAGCTAGAGAATAAAAGCCAAGAAGGGTGCAGTCTTCCAGTAAAGTTCCCAGGAGAGCTAAGCAGTCCTGACCGTGCCCAGCTGCTTCTGACTTGTGACTAAACCCTTTCAAGAGCTACAAACATTACATATTCCCCTAGCCTACATGTCTGGGTAATGGCATTTCAGGGAGGAACTTTCACTGAGGCAGAAAAAGGGAGAGGAAACCTCGGTCCCAGGCTGCTGAAACTTGGATCCCTGCACCACTTTGCCAGTCCCCAACAGCCAGATTACAGCGGCGTTAACTTCCTCCTTCCCAGTATTTGTTTGCATTCCAGGCAAAGTGAATGCTGTAGGCAGGAAAACTCAAGAACACCCCCCAGAGACAACAGCCGAGTAGCTAGAGCATTCACATGAAGGAGACACAAACCCAGTTCTCCTACACCCTGAGTAAGCAGTCTACCTACTAAACTATTTAGTAAAAAGTTGGAGTTGGGATGTTGATTCTGTGCTGTCCAGCGTTATGGGACCGAGCGTGGACATAGTTCCCAGAGAGGGCTAAAGGGTGTGAGTCACCGTGTTTCAGATGTGGAAAAACTGCATCTTCCACAATGTGAAATTAAGTCTATAGAGTAAACGCTTTCTTATGTGGTTGAGTCTGTTCTCAAATCAGGTCATTACATTTAGGTCAGAGTCATTCCCTAACGTGCATACTATTGGCAAATGCAGATGATACTACTTTGACTTGGCTGGATTCAGGCTTTCCTATTCTACGAAGCAAAGCAATCTTACTTGAACTTGGCAAACATTAAAACATGCAATGGGTGAATGTTTTGGCTGGGTGTGCATGCCTCTCCCATACACTTTCTCTTTTGAGTGACATTGCTTTTATAGTTGTATTCAGTTTTTTATGCATATTTCTGATGGCAAATGGAATACACTGCTCAGTTACCAACCTCACTGCTATTTTGGTTGTTATACTGCCATCATCAGCGTATTAGGCGTACAAAATAATACACAATTATGATTTCTGACTCATGGGGGTTTTTCCATCATATTTCCAGTGACAGAATTACATACTACAGTGTTTTGGTTTCCCCACTTTTTGTTTTCCCCTGCCCAAAACCTACTGTGACACAGATTCATAGTAGAGAAGACCGAGTCAAAAAAGAGCATCCTGGCGTTGGTAAGGTCAGAAAAGGGTTCGTGACCGGCCCTACTTCCCTGGAAGTTCATCGTACCATCTTAGACCGGTCACTGGGTAACTCTGGGTTAAATCTGCACCAGGCAGTAATGCAGCCTGACAGAAGCAGAGTTACAGAGTTGGAGTCAAGGACATGACATCCACATCATATGCATTTTAAGAGGTTTTACTTCTGCCTGTTGCTCAGCTGGTTGTGTGAATGAATGCAAATGACCAGCTGGAACCTGTCTTCCAGTTGAGTTTCATCTGAAAGGAATTTTAGTGTGTGCTCTCCCAGGCTGCTCCACACGCAGTAAGTGACCACTATAGACTTGTTTCAGAAGTGCAAGGCCAGAATCTGAACAAACTGCTTGTGCGGATGCACCCTCTGTCCTCCAAACGGCTGCTGTAAGCAACACCTAATAAGCCATGCTTGCTTAGGGTGGGTTTGGTTTTGCCTTTGCCTTTAAGTGGCAATCAATCAGTTACAAAAGTGAACCCAAGACAACTAATTACCTAGAAGACTTTTCTTGCCACTGGTTTGTCCCTTAGTTGTGTTGAAGTTCCCTTGGGTGCTTCCCAGGGAAAGGGGTGTTGCTGGTCTCCAGGCAGGTGCAGGACAGACTAAGGCCATCTGTCTAGCACAGAATAGCATATCGAGGAACACTTCATTCACAATGCAAATTCTTTACTAAATACCAATCATCTATTCAAATAGCTTGACAAGAAATATTTTTTTCAGCTGCGTGCATATTGCAGACAAGGAAGGGAAACAGCAATTTTGTTGGTGTGTGAACTTACTGGAAATCAATAGATGATAGATATTTAATGCATGAATATTCAAAGGTTATAATTTTACACTCTTTAATAAAATATAAAGTCCATAGTGAGATCACAATTTTCTATAAAGACTATTTTGCATTCATTAAGATAGATCCTAAAATGAAAAGTAAATAAGTATTTGCATATGCTATTTTTGGTGGAGTTACATGGAATAGGATCTCTGAGGAGGCATTCTAGTAGTTCTAGAGTAAATGAGCAAGAAAACTCCCCTTGGCTGAGTATCTGCTAGTTCAAGCCTTTCCCCCCCCGCCCCGAAATACTGTATCAACATAGATATGTTTGCTCAGTGTTTCACAGGAAAGGGTGGTGAACTGACCAAATTCACAGTTGTCTTACGATTAGACCAAAATGAAAGACAGTGGTCCAGACTGATCTGATGACTGGTGAGTTTCACAAGAGTCTTACCAGATAACCCCTAAAATATGTGGATATTTTACTTCAATATGCCAGGGGACTTTTGTGCCAACAAATATATTTGGCTTGTACATATTTCATGTATTATACTACATGATAATTCTTTTACATCACGCAGCTTTTCATGAAACAAAGGTTACCCTCCAGATATTTCTGTTTATCTGACTTTGAAACTATTTGGTGAGGATTCAAGTTGTTTGCATTGTTTAATAATTATTTCCAGAATAAACATTTCTGTTTATTAAATAACCTTTCTTCTAGTTATTGAGCTAATTCAGTAGCCTCACAATGAATGGAGCTATCTACCGGTTTATCATTCCTATATAAAAGAAGGCTTCAGTATTTTTAATTTCCATTGTATAGCATTTGTCTAGGCATTTGTTCTGCTGTTTCAAAAGTGAAATGAGAATGTTTAATGCATTGCTAACTGAATGAAAATGTATCCATTTATACCTTTAAACCACAGGACAGATGAATTCAGTCTTTCACTTGCCTTTACGTTTGCTTCCCTCTCTTTCTCCCCAATACAGGTAATATGCGTGCTTTCATTAGACTAAGTAGTCCATATTTCTGCCTTAATTATCTACCCCGCCCTCCATGCTATTGCTACATATTTTGGACAGGTTGTTGGGTTTTTTTCTCCTTTGAAAAGAGTAGTTTTTCTAATTTATTTCAGAATAAATTATGATGGAGATTATTTGTGAACAACAGCTCCCTCTAGTTTTTGTTCTGCTCTATTTGCTGCCAACAGGGAATTGAAACTAAAATAAATCTCCCCCTAATGCAAAGATTGATCTTGGTGTCTCACTTCTACATTCTGAAATACAGTGTTTATAATTGTTATCCCAAATTGAAAGCCAAGTGCAATTAAATGAGTGGAACTAAGTATGTTAAAATGGACGGTGAGATTAGAAGATTATGCACAGTTTACAGTCTCAGTTTAAGCAAACATTAAAAGTATCTGGGTAAAACCAAAGGAAATTACAATGCCCCTGAGAAAAGAATCTAAATCATTTTAAAGCTGAATAATGTGGTTCTTCTTTTCGGATCTGAGGATACACAACACAATCATTTGTCTTTATTGGCTAAAGCTTATACCCCAAGCTAGCAACAGAGCACGTGTAGCTTTTTGGAAATTTTCAGCCCTGCTCTGCTCCTCATTTGTACCATACGCTACAATAAATTACCCTGCACTTCACTGATCGTTCAAATTTATAGCTGTATCCTCCAAAGCTTTGAAGTAGTACCAAACACTTTGAAGGAGACCTCTAGCCCCGCAGCAGCAAGCAACAGTGAACATCTAGACTTTTCTGAGACATCTAAATGGAAGAGTGAAGCTATGGTAAGGTATGCTAAAGACCTACTTTAGTATCAACACATTTAAAACCAGACTTAATCCTATAGTTAGCACTCCAGTTTGTGGAGAACCTACATCAAGACAAACTATCTGTTCTTAGCTATTTTATTTGTCAGAGAGCAAGATCTGTGGTTGAAAGCTGAAGTTACAAAAATAAAATGTGAAGAAAATGTGCAAAGTTTTTATGATAGGCAGTTAATCATTGAACAAGTTGTTAACATTGTGGTAAACACTCCATCCTTCAGAATATTTAAATAAGATATGACTGTCTCTCTAAATTACAATATTTAGACCACAAAAACTGCACATAAAAGCAAACAAAATATTCTTCGACCAAATCAACAACACAATCAGAAAACAAAGTTAGAAAACAATGACTTTGTGAGCTCAATGGCAGAAATACCATTTACTTCAGAAAAGCTGTTGTATTTAGGTGCTGCTGCTGCTACAGAGCATTATCTTTCAACAAGTCCCATCCACTTTCTGCCTCAGTGCTTTGAGCTCTGTAGACGATCTGTGGGATATAAGACTAGATGGTTATCTCCCTCACTGCTGTGCTACCTGCCAGCAAATGGTGGTGAGTAAATAAAATAATATCATTTCCCTCTTAGAAGAAAAATGAAATCCTATTTCAAGAATGAAGTGAAAAATATAAATTTATCTGAATATTTTTAAGAAAACTGACTTTACCTACCAACTGTCAATGATAAAGTAAGATGGAAATTCTGTGAAATTAAAAAAGCATGTAAAATTTATCTCCTAGGTTCTAATTTCAGAATAACGGCGTGCTAATCCTTTCCACTATAGTCCTTTTTTCTTTAAACTTCTGATATGAGATTTGCAAGGAGTGTCATATCAACCTTTTTTTTATTTTTTTAAACATACCGGGAACAGTTCACTAATCTGGATGACAAATTTTTTTCTACTTCTGATTGAAACATTGCTATATTACTGATAAATAACACAACATGCTGAATGTACAATTGTGATACAGCTTAATGAAATAATCTTCATTAAAATATGCAGGTTACTACAGAAAACAATTATAATCAGGAAAGTACTTGGCAGAATCAGATCAGAGAGATCTTAGGAGAAGATACTCAAGGAAGAATTAACAGTAATATTATCATACTGAGATGATTTCACATTTATCACCATTCTGACGGTGGCCCAACAGGAATATGTTTCTCCCCAGTTATTAACCTCAGCTAGTACACTAGCCTTTTAGCTAGGTTGTCAGGCATCTATCTTCTTCCACAGAGGTTTTCCTTCTTTCTTTCTGAAGAAGGTTCAGCAGTCTTTTCTTTATCCCATGTAAAAGGAAGATTACATTTATACAGAATTTGCCAGATTGTGAGTAATGGATATGTTGGTACATGCTACAGCTCTTTGGCTCGATCTTTTTATGTACATATAAACAAAACCCGAATCCTCCTCCTGCACATTCTAGTCTAATGCACTGTATTAAAGATCTCCGAAAGAAGATGGAAAAGGAACCCTTTACTGTCATTAACATTAAAACTATCAGCATAGTCTCTGTATTTGAGTAATTTTTATGTTCCTCTCCCCCTACACATATATGTAGTAAGAATTATGGTTTTTTTTAACCCATGATCATTCAGGGAATGAATGTAGATCTAAACTTTTGCGAGTGCCATACACGACCTTTCTGAATCTGCAACAGGAAAAGGGCTTTGGGAGTTCCCTGTAGCATTTGATTAATATAAACAAGATCAATGTGCTTATATTGAAGAATGTTAGGTTGCTACCCTTATACAAGCTTCCAAAAAAAGGATTTTACTTTCAATTACTGCTTTTTAGAGCAATCCAAGTAAGTGCTATGCTCAGTAAGCAGGTAAATGTAACCAGACATAATCTGGTAGGAATTTACATGACTCCCATCAGCAAGCCCTCATCTCAACATGTGACATGCCTCTTTTCTCAGCTTTTTCTGTGTATCCAAAGATATTAAGCCAAATTACGTAAACATGTTTGTCTGCGACTAGTATAAAAAGTTGGATGTGCACGAAAGTTTGTTACATTATTTTTCTTTTTTTGTTTGTTTTAAATTAGCATAGCTTTTTAAATTCAAAAGTTGAAAGACTGGTATATTAGCTATTCTGCTTTTCTTTGCGCATTAGCCTAGACTTAATGCTTCAAGTGTAGCTACTCCAAGAACGAAGATGTATTCTCTCCAGAGCTCGTTATATTCTTAACCCTAAACTGTGTAAACATTGTTGAGATGTTAATTTGAAAATTATTTTCAGTATTCAGCACTCAATATTTGTATTCATGTTTGAGCATCCAGTAACATAAAAAGTTACTATGTTTTATCTCTTTACAAGGAATTTTTAAAGACCAGAATTAATTTGAGTGCTATTGTCAAACGGATACATCTAAATGAAAAATGCTAACATCATAATGACAAAGGTCATGCCTGTCCTCTAGAATACAGAGGGCAGAATTGTTTTGTGGAACAGGAACATACAAAGTGTTTCATAATTGAACCACCATGACTTGGTTTGAATGGCTCACATTGTAGTTCCCCTGATGATATTAACATGCAAAAGGTCACAAGTCCAAATTAGACTTGCAAGTTAACAGATCTAATAAACTTAACTGGAAACATTCACTTGTATATCTACACAGATATATATAGGGAGAGATATCTCTTCATGTCACATTGGTACTTTCTTACACTACAGAATCACAGCTTTCAGTTTTATTCTTGCAATAGTGATATCACTCTGGCAAGTCATCTGCAAGATAAAGATTTTTAACAAAAGGCCTTGGTTTGTGTAGTGAAGAGTCCCATACTCCAAAAAAGAACCCAAATACAAACAAAAACTTGAAGAACATAGCACATTATTTGGGAAAAAACTGATTTCAATACATGTTAAACAACTTCGGGGAGAGATCAGAGCAGAGGAGGAGAAAGGGACTTGCTATTTATGGGTGGTACATGTGTTTTCTTCCTGCTGTTTACAAGATTTGTTCTTATACTGCTTTATTTGTATTGCAGTTTTTTCCCCTCAGAGCTGGTGATGTTCAGTCACCTCTCTTTCTTTTCTAGACCTTCACAAATCAGAGTTCTGGAAGCAAACATGGATCTGTCATCAAATCTCCTGGGAACAGATGAGGCCTTACATTTCCTATTATAGGCTATACATCAGTCAAGCAGAAGTTGAAACACAACATAAGCTTAAAAAAAGTCAAGAAAAGTATACTTGACCCAAATAAAGTCACTCAGGTGAGTACTGGGTACATGAAACAGAGTCATTTGTCCTATTATTAGAAATAGCTAACTGGATGGATGCTTCGTAATTTATTCTTTATATTATATCTTTGTATTACTTTGCTTTATTTTCTTCATATAAACAAACCAGTTTAAGAACAAAAGAGTTTCAAAATAGAGTTCACACTTGCATTTTTAGGTAATTTTTAAACTGCCACGCAATGGAAAATTTCAATTAGAATGACACTTGTAACTGTAAACTTTGTCTTGGTGAATTAAGTAAAACAGCTTAGTGGTGTGATTCAGGACACCCAAAATTACTTTTGGAATAAGGAACCACAGAATAGGCAGACGTGCCTCTCAGTTAATTGTGAAACCTGGGATCAAAGGCCAGAGATAAAGCACATCTTCCGATCACCCTGTTCCTGCAGGTCACTAGGCTTTTAATGAGAACAGGATCAAGTCCATATTTCATGCAACTTTACAGTTGGTTGAGATAAGAAGGGTAATTTAAAATTAATTATTTGTGTTTAAAATAAAAAAAAATAAATAGGAAAATTACTTATCATAGTTAATTTTATCAAAACAACAACTAAATCCTCCATAATTTACATAGCAGCCGTTAAACAAGTTCCAACCTAACAATGTGTATGAGTAAATTCTTTGAAAACAATATTAAGTTTGCCAGGATTAGCTAATCGGTTTATTGTTTCGGTGAAGTCAGTCAGCATCTGTGCCAGCAAGTTGCTTTTTAAAGTGATATTCCATTTTTAAGCACAAAGCTTCAAGTATTTATAGAATAGAACAAAGAATATTCACTAAATATCATAGCTGATGGATGGTTTCTCTCTTCTTGAGGGAGACTTTGGGAACACAGCTACATCTCTGGAGACAAAAACCAGGCCCATACAGGCAAAGAGTTTTGCAGGAATGACCATCTTTGCAAGTTTGTATCACTGTAGAAATCGCTTGCATAAACACAAAACTGTTTTGATGTTGCTACTGACATGTATAATTAAACTGGGGCTCTCCACACAATCAGGAATGCCATTGAGTATTGAAGACTCTGGTGGTGGTGTTTTTAAGGTTTAGAAAGGAAATGGAATAGGTCCTTTCCTAATTCTGATTTACTGCGTAGTTGCATTCCACTAACTCAAAACCAACACCATTCAGCAAAAAAAAAAAAAGTATTTAAAATTAAGGTTAAACCCATTTAAGTGTGCATTCACGTAGGTCTGAGGTAATCTCACTTGCATCAGCATTATTTCATGTCTTTGCCTTAATTTAGAACAGAAAATAGGCCTCAGGTATTTGGGGAAAAAGTGCAGTCAAAATTAACTAGTGCCCTGATCTTGTAACCATGTAAGGACAAAATCTTATTTCCATCCAAAGTTTCACTTCCATCAACCTCCTGACCCTCCCAAGTAAAGGGCTGCCTTTCCTTAGGCAGACAGTCATTTGCAGAGTAGGACCACTCATCTCTCCCTGCCCTTCCAGCAGGGAAAATAGATAAGAGAGCAGCACAGAAATAAAGCAAATTAAGTATTACTATGGATTCATGTTCTTATGCATGTAACTTGCTCTTTGTAGGGAAGACACTCAAACTTCCCTTCAACTTACCAGCAACAAATAGCTCAAAGGGAAGTTTATCTTGAAGACTGTCCTCGTGGCCTCCCTGTCTGTGCTGTTCGTACTGCACACACACATCACAGACTGAGGATGTTCTCTCCTACTTGCCCATCACATTCCTAATATATTTTTATCTTCATCTTTTCTTTCTCTCCGACATAAACATGCATGCAGGCATACTCGCCTGATTATTTTACATACTTATCTGCCCCTCACAATTTGTTTCTGACTATCCTCCGCTATTTCAATGACTTTATCTTTACAGCACCTGTGGGTTGGTGTATTTGTTTGAGTGAGAAGCTAAGGCAAAGTAAGTGATTTATATAGGATCAGTTTTAGCAGAGCACAAAACTGAATCCAGCCATCTTATCTTCCATACAAGGGTCCTGAGTACTGATCATATTTTCCATTCAAAACCTGCTTGAGGCTCAGAGAGCTCTGTTTCTGCTGGGGCCATGGGCAATGAGGCAACTGTGAGAAATAACACAGCCATTTTTCTTCCTTTGATGTCACCATCTTGGAATCGCCACTTTCATCGACTTCAGGAACTCTCAAATTGCTGTCTAGAGAGTGAACATCTTGTTTTGAAGAAGAGAAAAAAAATAAACTTCTCGAGGCCAGTGAGATTGCTATGGCCCCAGTTTACTGTTGGGTTTTTTCTTTTTTTTAATGATGCCTTGGAGTTAGAGGTGAAGTATTTATCATCTAGACCATATTTTAGTGTATAGCAGACCAAAAGAAGTACAAGAAAAAACTAAACGTAATGGGAAATGTTGCCTTCTGCACTACATCTTGGTGAATTCTAAAGTTGCTGCCAAGTTTCTGCATGGTTTCTCACAGTAAAAGCAGTTTACTTGACACAGAGAGGACATAGCCACAGTAAAATATGGGACAGCAATCACTGATAGAGCACATATATTCTTAAACCTGCATTACAATTAGAAATTGGAAATAAATACATTCAAGTGCACCCATGTAGCAAGAAGAAACATGATAAAGCAGCCTCAAGCAATTTAAAAATACGCTGTATGAATGAGCAGGCAGCCCAAGCAGAACAGCAGTCTTAATATCTCCTTGGGATAAAAGGAACACACACACTTACCAGCCAAGGGATAACGCACGGCTGGGAGAACCCCACAGGCTGTAATTCCACACTAGCAGGTACAGGAGTATCGTCTGCCGGAGCAGTAGCGTGGGTTTGATCCGAGTGACCTAACCCACAACTAAATCAGTCTGTCAGAGAGATTATTTTCTTTACCTGTTAAGTTATATTCCTTCCTGTGGTTTAAAGATTGTACTGCGGGAGGCAATTCCACAAGATGACACAAGACGGTAGGCTGCCTCTCACTCGTTGAGAAGTCAGAGATCTATCATGAAGCATGAGCAGACTGGTTTTATCCAGCTAACATTTTTGAGCTAAACAAGAAAACAGGACTTGGCAGTCATCTCAGGGGATTTATCACATTTCCTAATGGTTTGTGTGACTTTTTGGTAAGATAATAATTAGAATCTCTAAAACTTTTTTGCTGTTGTTACCATAACATATGGTTTTGTGTATAAATGTTAACATGCAGCGAGTTCTGTTGCAGGGCACCCTTGAGGATTAGAACAAGTAGCAGACCTCCCCCAGAGTACATGTTAAAAAATCAGCTCAGCTTCACATTCAAACTGGGGCAGATCAAAGTACTTACTGAAAGTGTACATTACTGTGTAATAAGCAAGTGAGATAAAATTCTTGAAATTGAAAATCCCATCTCTTACATTACAGAATAAACCCCACTCAGGCAGCTTGGCAATGCAATTCCTGTTGCTTACACAGAGGTGGTTTCTTCTGCAACTACATATTCAAGAAAGCAAAGCCCAGGTGGGTCAGAATGCATTCCAGGAGGGAGGTAAATATTAACTGACCTTCTAGGTGCCACTGCATCATTTAGTCATATCTATTAGTGTTCTTCACATGTTCCTACACATATCCTACCAGACAAGCAGTATTGATTTTCTGTCTGCGTTCTAAAGCAGCTCATGAATAAATTCATGTTGTTAACAAGAAACGTACTAGAATTAGAATTACCAATAACTGACTGTGCTATAACATCAATACCAGGATAATATTCTTAAGCTACTCCAAATGTGTGCTAAACACTTAATACAAAAATAAAACAGTATTTTGACAGTTCATTTATTTGCTGGATTTTTTTTTAATTTTGATTGCAGATCTTGGAGTTCAACAAGATTGTGCAAGAAAATCAAGTGAAACAGCATTTGAGGACAAGAAGTGATCTCAAAGGAGAAGGAGTGTAACAGTCTTCTAACCTCAGTCTAGATCGCAGGGTCCTTGAGACAAAAAAAAACCCCCACAACAACAAAAACAAAATAGGATCTGTTCCAGCACAGGCACAAGCTCGGTCATTTCCAACTCAGTCATCCACACTGATCTCCCAGGGAACTATCGGTTCCTCCCCAGCAAACAAGCTGAGTAAGGTTCATCCCTTCTGCACGATGGAAGGGCCCCTTTTAGGTCCAGAGGGAATAGCTTATGTTCTAGTCAGTATTTAGTCTTGGAAGATTCTTTTAAAGAAATGGAAGATAAAACTGATCAGCACCTTCTGTAAATCTTTTCTTTAAGTCTTTCCCTCAGCATTAGCCAGTTTCCTAGTATTCTGGGACACATGAATAAATTTAGTGAAATATATTTAGCACAAGGTGAGTGACATAACTTGGAAAAAGTTGGAAATGACAAAAATGCATCATCAAGAGGGGGTAAATCTTCCCATTGGCATTTAAGCATGCCCAGAGTGAGGGTCACTGCTGCAGAACTACAGCAGAGAGAATCCAAGAACAGTGGCAAATTATACCCTCCAGGTGGGAAATGTCTAGAAGATGCAGATCATTCTGAATTCGAAGACAGGCCAAGGAATTAATCTATTCAAAAGATGCTTAATATTGCTAATTACAGAGATAAGGCTAGAGCTTGTATTTATTGCAAAGAATGGCATTCTTACACAAGCAGTCAGAGATGTCACAGTAGCTTTGTTCCATCCGTTCTGCAGCTGTGCCCGGAGTGCTGCTGCTCTGCGCCTACAGCCTGGGAGCCTCGGCTCAGCCTGCACACAGACCCGAGTCCTCGGCAGGCTGAAGCTCAGCAACCTATTCTCCACAAACAGTGGGTTTAGATGGTAGTTCAGCACTCAACATCCATATGCCCTTGTCTCTTATACACTATAGGGATGACATTTCTACTTCAGAAAGCCTTGATTCTTCACTGCCTGTTTGCAATACACCTGAAGACAGCAGCTCACCGGAGGAGAGCATCAATGGCAGCTGGAACATTTCATCTCCCAATGGTACCTCGTGTCAGGGAGAACTTATGGAGTTCACCTTGGTCTTCATCTCTAGATTCTTTAGCCCATCTTTGTTTCAGACAAGATTCACTCTTGATCTTCATATTGCTTGTGTTGTGCGTGATCAGTTGCCATTGACTTTTCTGGCAGTGCCTTATTTACAAACCCGAAGTAATACAATAACCAGTGCAACGATCTCCCATTCAGCAAGCACAGAGGAAGTGAAGAGACCACAGGCAGATCAAAAGAAAAACTTAAACAACATGAGAGGTGAGGAGTATATTCAATATACAGGCTAACTTTAGAATTACACATAAACAAACACATGGTAGCTAGATCATTAATTGCAAGAAATGGTGCTATAGCTAAGTGACAAGCTGTGTAGGTTTCAAAGTTCTCTATTTATCATAGGTTGTTTTGATATTTGACTTGTTTTGTAAAGAAGAGGCTACTTTTTTCCTCTTTCAAGTTTCCTATACAGTTGGAAACATACAAGAAAAGTTAATAGTTCTTCCATCTGTATCTCCATCCTTATCATTCACATGCAACTTCCAACTGGTTGTACTAGGGCCACTGAAAACCACTCAAAAAGAAGATGGAGTTTGCATCACGATGCTACTTCCACAAGTCACACACTCCGTTGCTTTATTCCTAAACATTAATAAACAGCGCTGAAGCTTTAACCAAGCTTTCTTCAGCAGAGACGTGAGGGAGATTTGTGGGTTTTATTGTTACGGAGTTGGAGGCAAAAAAAAGATTCCTCAATGTGACAGAGCCTACCACAACCCACAAGAGCGCTCTTTGGGCACTGCTATACATGGCTAATGGCATAGTCATAGAACTTGCCCTTTCATTCCTTCAGAAGGAATCTATCCCCTTTGGGATAGATCAAATTTAACCAGCACCAAGTCCTCTAAGCTCAGCTTCTTCATGTATTCCAGCCATAATCAGAAGTTCAAGTTAAGAAACACAGCTTTGTTCATCAAAGTTATTTTTAAATGTTTGCTTGTCCTATTTTCTATCTGTGGTCTAAATACAGCAATTTCTTTGACTGCAGAGACGTTCAAATAAAGGAGGAATGAAGGAGCAATAGGTTTCCCTGCTGCTCATGGTAATCAACAAGCTGCTCGCTCTGTCTCGAGAAACTGCTTAAGCAATTAGACTCAGAGATGCTATCAGGAAACACATTTCTGTTCCCAGCTTCATTGCAAATAAACCGTCTGTATTTCAGAGTTTGTCAGCTATCCCAGAGGACACGGCAGACAGCTAGACAGAAGTTTCAGAATTAAACTTTTTCTCTTCAAAAGTTAAGGGAATTCAGAACTAGGGGAGCCACACCGTGTAGAGGTAACACTGCAGGTGAAAGGAACATCTAGAGGTTTTTCCTATTTTGCACCAAAAGGTTTTAAATGTTCATCTTCCCTGCTATTCCAAAAGGAAGCCTCCCTTCTCTGGAGTTTCCTCAGTCTCCTGATGATGTTAGTTGCAGTTAGGAATGGTACCTGTCCTGCCCAAGGAATTTAGGGGGACAGATACCAGAAAACGGGAGAAAAGATAACCAAAGGGCAGAGTAGAAAGAAACTGAAAGGTCTGCAGGTAAACAGATCTTCTGTTATTCCAGCTTTCAGACAAAAGCCTTGCCCTTCTTTCTCAACACTAAACATTTCAGCAAACAAAAGCATGGCTAGAAGGGGATGGAAAAAGGGAAGGAATAAAAAGAAAAAACCAAACCCCGAACCAACATTCCACCGGTGACATTAACTCGAAGAGTCTGGGTTTCTGAGGTGTTATATATGTAGCACCTAGGGGTATTAGCAGGCAAAGTTAAGGATGGAGAGGTAACTCCGTGTGGTTAAGGTTTGAATGTGAAGTGATAAAGTCAGAAATTGCTTTTTCATTTTCATATTTTTACTTTCATAGTATTAGTTAATCTAGAGTCCAATAGAAGTCTACACATTTTTGTTGTTTTGTATTCTATTTATTAAATAGGAACCCAATCTGTTAATCAGATTTCATGCAAAAAGCACTATATCATAATCAGTAAATACTTCGCATGTTTTCATCCATCCGTTGTAAGTACAAAGGCATTAAAATGTTTTTTTAACAGAACTTTTTTTTTTTCCCTGTTTGGTTAAAGTATCACTCTTCCGAGAAATGAGCTTCCCCTGCATCACCACAAATTTGGAAAGGTGTCTAGAAAGCAAGCCACTCAGGACAAATATTCAAAACTCATGCGATGCCAACGCAGCTGAGAGGGGAGAGCATTCAGCAGATCCCTCCTCTCACCTTTGCTAGGCGGTATTCAATCAAACACACTCGTTCTTCCCAAAGAGCCGTAGCTGTGTGATTCTCAGCAACACATCGTCAGATCTGGATTACACAAAAGCATAAAGGGGACTTAGAGACTATAAGGTTTTCCCTTTGGACGTTTATCAGCTTTAAGGTACATATTAACTCTAAACTGTTGGATATTATACTTCCAGGTCACTACCACGTGATAAAGGTCCTTCGTAAAATCTCCCCAAATGCTAGAACAGTAGTGCAAAGACACTGTCCGTTATTCAGCTGTAGCCTGTGCCAAGAGCAGTGTTTGGTTTCTTCTGTTATGTCTTAATAGTCTCCTGACAGAAGACTCAGAAGAGGAAGGAGATCAGCGGTGTATCTGTCAGATTGCTGGAGGTTCTCCTACAAACCCACTGCCAGAGCCATGTGGCTGTGTGGGAAGCCTGCAGTTTGTTCCTCAGGAATGTCTAAAAAAATGGCTCAAAGCTAAAATAAAGTCAGGTGAGAGCGAGACCCACAAGATATAAAACATTCTGTTGAGATGCTTCTGCCAGCTTTACCTCTCAACTAATTCCCCTATATTAATGAAGTTGAACAAGATGAAGTCTTTGAATTTACTCAAAAGACACATTTAACTCATAGCTCAATCACCGTGGTAGTATTTTTCTGTAGCACGAGCATTCTCAGTGAAATAACAGTAGATATTAATGTCTTTGATGAGGCTACTGGTATGTAGTAAGCAGATCACCAAAACCATTTTCTAGCGCTTGGCTTAGATTAAAACAAGATCTTTGCTATTAAGTGCTGAAAGATTTAATGAGCCAATCTACAGCAATTATAGTATCAGGTGAACATCAAATTTTGCAGGCATCATAAACTGCACATGTAAGACTAATAGGTATGAGAAATGTTTGAATGACAAAAAAGATAAAATGAAAGTGATGGAAGACTTCAGATGGGGAGGGGAGAAGGAATATGAGTAGGATGAATTTTAGCGTTCAGGAAGGCAACTCCCAGCTAGAGGCCTGTTGATTATTCTTTGATTTCACCCTCACTTATGTCAGCATGCTTTGTTTTTTCTTCTTCTTTTTTTCCCCTAAGCACTATTGTCACTGCACCATTTCTAGTTCCATTCTGAATGAAGATTATCAGTGATGTTATATCACTGTAAGTTTAGATTATAGGTGCATTTTCACAATATGGACCCTCTATCAGGAGACTGAAGGTAATCACAAGTTTTTTGGTTTGTTGTTTTGTTTTTTTGTTGTTTGTTTTTTTTTTTAAGATGCATTCTGCAGTGCTCATTAATCACTCAGGTATACTATGGCTTCTGAAGTTCCTGAGTGAGTTGTATAATTTTCAATTTACTCACCGTAAGCACTTAAAAATACAAATTAAAAAAAAAAAAACAAAAAAACCCAACACACACACACAAAACCAAAACAAACACCAGCAGATAATAACCAGAGAATTAACCTCCAGAAAGGATATAAGTAGGTATATGATATATACACACACCCTAACCTAGTGTAGATTGTGTAAAATGCCGATCCTGTATGCGGGAAGATAATAGCTTACGCCAGTTTTGTTTCTTCAGTCTTAAAAGGCAGATGATGTATCAGTGAAATCCTGTGTACTTGGTTCCTTGCCAGGCCTTGTTCATTTAAATTCCTGGCTTGCCCCCAGCTTGGGGAAGTGATTCACATTTCCCAAACCTTCCCCAAATCCTGTCCTCACGGAATAATTGAGGTTTTCCCTCCGTGCCAGCTGACAGCACACGGGGACACGATCCTGGTCAGAGAACTCCTCCGGTGGCTTGGGAGCCAGAGCAAGACAAGAGGTGGTAGTACCTTCAGCAATGAAAGAACCAAGTGGAACCTTGTCCCAAGAAGCATATTTGATGAGATAGCAATCTCAACAAGCAGAACTTTTGCTTCTGGTCAGCTAAGTGTGTGGGGAGGGTTTCTTTATTTGGGTTTTGGTTTGTTTGGGTCTTTTTGGTTTGGTTTGTTTGCTGGGATTTTTTTAAGCAGACCATCTGCACACATGGAAGGTGGGGCTTTTTCCTCTTGAGAAGTTTTTGGTCCACATCTTCCTTTAGAAGAGAAGGGGGAAAGAGAATCAGTTTATAGCATGGGGCTGTATCCATTTGTTTTACGGCACTCAAATGAAATTCATTGTTGTCTTAAAATTAACAAGGGGAAGACACAAGTAAACAATTCCAGGCAATTCCTTGGCTTTGTTGGTACTGACAAGGCCTTAGACAGAGGTTTACGTATGGAGTCCATTACTGCATTTTACATCAGTGTGGCTCATGATCCCTGCAGTCTTATTCCATCAAAGCTACAGATTCTGTCGTTTAAAAGGAAAACCAAAAAATCCAGTGCAGTCATATACCACTCAGAATTTAACAGAAGACTATTCTCATTATCCCTACTATTACATGAGTTTAATATTAAAAATGCTGTGGTTTCAAATGATTGAGGAGAATTCCACTAAAGAGACAGCAATCTGTAGAAGACAGCTTTAAAATAAAAAGTTTCCTCATTCCAATTTTAAAACAGGCATGATGTAGTTTAAGGTTAAAGACTTCATTTTTTGCCTTATTGCAGGGGCTGATCTGGAGGCTGTGAAGACCTGTGAGCTTTGCAAGCAGAACCTGATAATTGATGTGGACAATTTTAACATGAATGCATATTGCACAAATCACCGGCAGTCATGGGTAGGAAACTGCCTCTCTTCAGATAAGAGTCCATAATCCTATTTTGATATTGCTGCCTTGCAATATTTCAATGTGTAGTGAAATGTCAACATCAACCAAAACCTGCTAAACTGTGAGAAAGAGATATGCTTACTTATGCAGATCTCAAGAAATGTAAAGAGACTTCATTCATTTTAGGCTCAGATTGTATAATCCCAGAGCATTTCACAGAACTGCCCAATATCTGGAGGCTTTGCATAGAGAAAACCTGTAATTAAGCATGGCAATGGAAGAAATTCCTGTTTGTTGTGTAGATACAACATTGCAGGAGAGAAGCAGATTAAGGGAAAGCAGCCAAGGATTTCATTGTTTCTCCCTCACATTATGTAAGATGCAGAGTTTAGCAAACCAAGCAACAGAAGAATCTAACATCTTCCTGTCAGCCTTTTGTTCTTTCATTAAACAAACATGGACTTTTAAAGAAAGAAATACAGGAGTAAAGGATTGAAATGTTGAAACTAAGACCCTCCATTTTTAGTGATAGCCAAAAATACTGTTTTCTGAGAAATCAATCTTACCAAAGCCAGATGTATTGATTTCATTCTAAGGTGGTGCTCACGCTGAGGGAAGAGACCAACATGCTCAGCAACCAAAGAAAAATCTTCTTGGTAAGATTTCAAAACACTGTTCTTGAGGTTTAATGCAAAAATTCTATTACTTCATTGTTACTGACAAGTTTCCATGACCCTAGGGAGTTCAAGTCACGGGCAGGACCCCACTAGGCAAGCTGTAAGTAAACAAGGTGTTACAACAAGGGCTTTTAGCGAACTGCAGTAGAAGTTGTATTCTCCAGGAGTCTTGCAAATGTCTTGGCTTTCCTCAGAGTGCCTGGTGAGAGTTTCAGCCCCCGCTTCTGTGCAGCCTTTCTAGTACTAGCAGTCAAGGAAGAAGACTTGCACGTGAGCTACGTGCACCAGTTCAGTTTTGAAGCTTTTCGAGTACTTTACAGCACTTGAACCGCTGCCTGTATTGGAGCCTAGTTTGATAATTCAGCGCTCGGTGCTCACACATTCCACACCAGGAGAAACTGCAACGCTCATTTTCCGCCCCTCAGGCATTTTAAAACTGGGGTGAATTGCAAGGCTGAATAATTGCTAGAGTATTTAGAGTAATTAAGATTATAGGTTGTGTTTCTTTCTTGAGGTGTTTTATATCATATTATACTGCTGTACTTTTAGGGTATTATTTGTGATGCATTCCTAGTGATGCCAGAAGCTTCTAAAACATATGGTTAGATGCCCTTTTCAGCATTTCTACTCATTTAAATAAATAATTCAATGTGCCAGAGTCTTTCCTATCAACAAGGAGGAGATGCACAATCTGGAAGAAGCGTCTTTCTCAAGTTATTTGCAGTAAACAGTGTATATTTCCCCATCTGCATGCCTTCAGGCCTTACTTACCCATAAAAAAAAAAAAAAAGTAAATTATTTCCCAGAATGCTTTGACAGAAGCGTTCACCAGCAAACCATTTTCTAGGTGATTGATTTGCCACTATGCTGTAAAATACATATGAACAGAAAGCCTTTTACTTAGGCTGAGATTGCCAGGCACTCATTGAAAGCCTAAAGGAGAGTATCATCGTGGCCTGAGACATCCAAAAGGAATATAGAAATTTAGAGGGAAAAGGCGGAGGAAGATGTGACAGTCGAAAGAACAATTTGAAGAGACTTTATAAATGTGCTAGAGCATAGAATACTATAGCACAAAGAATACACTAACCTGGTTACGCCACCACCCCCAAACCACCTAAAGAAACAAACACACACCAAACAAAAAAAAAAGTTGCTTTGATGAAAGCCCTGTGCAGCAGGATGAATTCAAGGTTAAGGGTGATGCTGCTTCTACTCACAAGCTGGCTGGTCCTGCTTCTTCCTACTTGTAATTTTTAAAAAGATGACAATACTTCTCAGGAACACTATTAGCAGCCTTAAGGTAGCTTTTATCAAGCTTGGATTACATTCAGCATCCAGCACTTGCATTCTGTAAGTGCACACGTACAAAAATCCCTCCCCTCCTCCCTGCCATTCTCCCTCTCTGCCTGACACAAATGCACTTACGTATACACATAATTTTTTGTTTCTAATCAGTGGAATACAGCCATCTCCAACTTGGAATAGGGGTTACTTTTCCCCGCCAGCAATATTATACACTGTATTTACAGGGGAAATAATTATTAATTTCTATAGTTCATTTCACTATTGGCAGCTGGCACTTTAATTACAGAGGCAAAATGCAAACAAAACACTTGTTTGTCAAGAGGAAGACAAAATAAATGTTTTGTCCTGAGGGTTGATTAGATTCACTATTTTTAAAAAAGTATCCAATTAGAACTATGGAGTGGAAATTTGGAGAGGCAAAATCAATTACCCCCAGTGGAACGCAGCCAGGACGCTGCATTTTATTTTATGACAGTTACAAGTGCCATAAAATCTTCAGTACCTACAGGTGGTCAAGATCTCTTGCTGTATCTCACTGAGAACTGACATTTTTAGAGGCAGTTCATCCCCATTTCATGATCTGTTTTAGAAAAGCTCAACACCGTCTCATTCTGCACCTGGTTCCCCACAGTGCCAGGATTTTCCTTAGAGACCTTCCATCTAGGAATGCAGAAAATTCACTCCTTGTTTTTCATATTAGTGATTATCATCTACGTTGTAGTTGATCTAGATTAAAAAAGAAAGCAGCCACCTCCCCCCAGAACCCACACACACCCTGCAGTTCTGGATACTACAGCTGTAGTTTTAATTGCACCATCTTTTTTTTCCCCCCCCTTTTAATTGTGGCTTGGTATTTGCCAACGTTCGTGTCAAATCAGTACTTCACGTTTGCTTTCTTCCTGATGAACTACACCAATCCTGACTAATATTCACTGGAACAGACCCATTTCTCTGCTGGGACTTGCCAAGTTCCATTCTGGTCAGGTATTGTACTCGTACAATGCTACATCTCGTGCTCGATTTTGTAACTGAGGCCAGACTAAATATCGATCTTTTGACAGTTACCCACGTTCAAAACCTTCATTGTTTCCTTTTTAACAGAATGTTTGCTCAGTAAAACTGGCAACCCTGCATTTTTGCAGGCCAGGACTAAAACTCTAAGAGAACTCCCTCAGCATCCTCCCTCCCTTCTGAGGATGCTGAATCCTCATAATAGGCCAACAGCCGCAAGCATTGCTAGTAAGAAAGTTTATTATCACACACAACGTTAATTGTGAAAATGATCCAGAGTTAATACGTGGATTGCATTCAGTGAACCAGATACCCAACCCACAGGCTTTTTGGCTGAACACGGCTCACATGCAACTTCCTTCTTTCCTAAGGCGTCGCAGATGCGGGCAGAAACAGCATCACGTTAAGTTATTCTGGTCATCCCCTCCCTCCTAGCCTCTTTCTTGAGGCTCCTATCCCATTACAGTACTAGACAGAATACAAAATCACATCCCGCACGCCGGGCAGTGATGGGAGCATACATATGCATCCATAACCCAGTGTCACTGGCACGCCCCGCAGCAGCGGTGCCGTCCTTTGGGACATGCCTTTCCAGCCACGTGCTGGAACACGCCGGCTGCCACTCAGGCTGCACCGCGCTCCTCACCCACATGCTTAGCGTGTAACCATGGAGCACCTGCTTTTTAGTCATGGAAGAGCAGAGAGGTCAATTAAACACAGGGATAAATAGCTGTGCAGCCCATCCCAGCCACTGGACAGGCTACCCCTGCTGCAACGTTGCCTGAGCCTGCGGTCGGTTCTAGCATCTTCGGGCAGTTTAGCACAAGGTATCACCAAGAGGGAAGACGCAGATTTATTTTTTACATACAGGCACAGCACAAACCAACAGATTCAGGGCTCTCCCTTGGACTGCATCACCTTTACAAATACAAATTTACAGAACCCATGAGACTAAACTACAACCTGGTTACCAGAAAAAACATCAGAAGAGTAGCAAAAATAACAGCATTTCCAGTTACCTTGTAGTTACGTCCCATCCACACTGCTTGCTTTGGAGAGCTACAGAAGCTTAAGGTTCCTCTTTTGTTGTCACGCTCTTCAATCCACACAGAACCACCAAAGGCTTTCCGAGCAGACCTTTCTTTTCAAAACCCAGCTGGTAAACTTCTGTTGTGCAGCTTCCTTACAGGTGCAGGCTGCAATCACACCTGGTCCCCATATCCTTCTCGACATCCTAATGCAAGGTAATTCATTTCCTTGTTGCCTTCCAATTATTTAAATGAACTTCACTGTGGTTTTGGCAGCTTAACAAAAGTCACCTGTGCTCACCCTGCTCACCGGTCATAGCAATAAACATTGTTTTTAGAAGAGACCCCAAGCAGCTTTTGGGATTGTATAGGATTATATGCCTGGTAAATGCACCTGGAATGACTGAGGAATGAGAACTATAATGACTTTTTCAGCAGTGCTAATTTAAACGAGTACAGATCTATCCCTACCAGCTTCTCTGGTTGATGTCAGCTAGTCACCAACTCCTTCCAATAGGTTTGGCAGCAATGCGTTAGGGAATCTTAATTAAACTAAGGGTGAAAATGAGGGGTTTAATGAGGCCTTTTTGCCAGCACTCCTCCTTATGGTAAGCATCTCAACCCATGTGAAAGGTTTTCTTGGCTGTAGGTAAATACTATTTCCATCATCTTGAGAGACACTTCATTATTCCACTCGTTCCAGGCATGCAGACAGGAAGAGTTAGAATACATCTGTGATGCTATCATTTGTGACCAAGTCAGTGGGTCAGCACTATGGACATGTCAAATTAAAACACGCTTCCCTTGTCTGAGCTTGTCATGAATTGCAAAGCTGCAAATGAAACTTTCCAGCTAACTGTCAGGCAAACTCGACATGAAACTGGGACTGTGTTCTGTACCTTGCAAAGCTCTCTGGAATGACATTTCTGATGTTTTTACATTCACAGAACATCTTTTCACTGGAGCATTATGCCTGTAGTTGAGCTGATCTAAAAAAAGGTCACATCAACGGATCCAGTGGCTGCTTGTGGTTTGTCTGAAGTCTTTCATCAGTCATCTTGAAACTGCAGGAGTAGTGATTTTCAGCCCTGACTGTCTGGAGGTTGGGAGGGATTTTAATTAGAACCCAGACTATGAGATGCTGGATTCTTGCGATTCCTTTCTAGTCTTGCCATTTTGAAATGTCCAGTCTAAAATAATACTGACATAGTGATAAGAATAATTCTTTTTCTTTTATTGTTGTTGTGATGATATGTTTGCCCTTACAGTTAGTGGGTATTTCTGGCTTAGTTCGGGCTGAACATCATTAAAAACAGGACAAGACAAAACGACTCAAGAAAAGCCAAAGAACCAAGCAACTGCACGGCTTTCTCCTGACAAACCATCAGTCCCGTTGAGAAAACAAAATATAAAATAATACTTCCAAATATAGCACCTGTCTGTGGTGCATCAGGACCTGGCATTTCCACAAGCTACCTCTCATTTGGACTATTATAAATAATTTCAAAAACTTTCTGTTTGCCATTCAGAAAGCTGAATGCAGCCACACACAGTGCCAGCTGAAGTCAGCAAAGAATTCAACACTTCCAAAAATTGGGCAAAAGAAGGGGGAGTAATCTCTGCTCATTTTAGACATCCCTGGTATAAAGTCAGCGTCAGTTGGTCACAATTTTGTTATAGTCTGTGCAGAGAAAAAGGCAAGCTGAGACACAGAAATGCTCTATTTAGATATGGTTTATGGTTAATCTTACCTTGTGAAAGGTGACTTAAACTAGTCGCATGAGCCTCGCTGTCGAGACCCTTGTCTTTTTAAAGACATGACTACGTAATATAGCTTTACATTGCAGACACGAAGTGGAGCAGACAGATCACACTCCAAGTGATTCATGCTGGCTACTGCAAAAGTGGAATCAAAGAGTGTCCCCTAAAATCCCCGGCAAACCCATAGGCAAATATCTCAACTTCTGAAAATTTGGGTTCAGGTGTGAGATACCAACTTGTAACAGTTGAGAGGGCTGGGTATGGCATCTGCTCCTGTGGGGAGGTCTCTGGCATGGTGCGGAGGCAGGGAATTACAGCTGGAATGAGCCTGGTTTCTGAGCAACCTCAATTATCTGTTAATGGCCTGGCATTATATGGCCAAATGTGCTCTAAATTAGTCTAACTCCCTCTCCTGTAATATACCCAAGCTCATCTGATGTGGGACATCTACTGCAAGCAGGACAAATAGTACAAAGTGCTGAAAATTTTTATTTGCCATCATTTTCCTAAAACTTTCGGGAATTGAAGGGACCGCTTTAGTGCCGAATGATACAATGCTGCAGCAGTCAGAGGTTACAGATGGCCTTGTTAAAAACTCTCATAAAGACGTCTATCAGCAACAGGCAAACATGAAAGAGAAACCACTTCCAAACAAACACTTTGGAGAGCATGCTGAATTAAAACAGAGACCCATGGGAGTAGTTCAGTGAAGCTTTTCACAATCATTCATTAGTTAGTGATTCAAATATTTTGGTACAGAATCATGTACATTCATTTTTGAAGTACATGTGCTTTTTGATAGCTGAGTCAGCCCACTTGATGTAAATAGATCATAGCAGCAAAAATAAATGAGCTGTGCCCCAAAGGTGGCACAGAGGTAGAATGTGCTGCGTCAGTGACGGACAATTAATGAGTGTTTGATCCTACTTTTTTCAAACATTTACCATAGGTGCTCTTTGCTGTTGGGCTGCTTGCATTGTTTAACCTTCCCTCCCACACATGTCCACCTTAATATGCTTTGGATGGGGAACAGCAAGCGAAAACGCGTGAGCCTCCAGCTATATGAGACCTTTGGGCTTTGAAAAAAAATCCTGTCCACCCCCGCAGCGCCACTCTAAGTTCAAAGGGATGGCGGAGGCTTTCCCATACTCTAGGTGCCATCCCGTGACGAAGAGGCAAGAGACCTTCAGCTAAAACAACCGCACAGGTTGCATCAGCAAGATATTGTGTCCATGCACCTCTCCTCTTTCAAAGTCTCAGTTTGGATTGGACTTGGAAAGGAAAAATACGGTGTCCAGATGCCAAGCTCTCTCCCACATGTATCTCAGGAGAATGCATCACTCCTAGGTTTGAGTTCAGTCATACTTCTGAAAGTTTGTTATTAGCACAAAATCACAACCAAAGCCATATAAATCTCTGAGGGTCTGGTAGATTTCCCTCCATGTACAAGTATTATTTTAGAAGCAAACAACTTAAAAAAAGATCAGAAATCATTAAAAGTAAGCTACAATCTTAGACTTTCCTGTTTTAGGACTAGCAGCTTAAATGAAACAAGTCTTTTAAAAATTAAAGTAAAATATAGATAAGTAAAATCTAATGGCAAACCAGACAGTCATGTCTGTTTACAAGTCATTTTGATATTGAGAGTAATCCAAAGTTTTACTGTATGTTAAGCATTAAAGTAATTTCCTCACTTGTCCTGTTTTTAAGCATTTCCATGTTTTCATTTTTTCAAAGGCATTCTCTTTGCTTTTTCTAGCTATACTAAATCGTATGTCTAATCAGTGTTAAAATAGGAAAGCTTTATTAATGTTGGTTGCCTTTCTCCTAGTGCTCAAGGCAGCCTAAAGCAAAGGAAAATGAAAGTAAGCTTTGGAGCTTAAAACTCGCTTTTAAAAAATTCTTGTTTAATTGTTCTCATTAAATATGCAAGATCTCATGAATTGGCAAGAGGGACTTAGATATAAAAGAGACACATTAAACATCAAAAAGTGGGAGGGAAAAAAATCAGGAAATGTGAGTTTCAGAAATTAGGAAAATTTACATGATATCAAGTGTACAGTAAAGATATTTAATTGAAGTTCCCCACAAAACCAATAAGCAATGAAAAGAAAAGAGAAAAACCCCACAGTGTACCAAGTTCTAGCTGTTGGGCTTCAGTCCTTTCATTCTTAAAAAGTCTATTGCAGTAAAACTTGATTTGTTACGCGTTTGGTGTGCTAGCACTCCCCCTGACTGTTTGATTCAGTAAGATGTTAAATTGCCTTTACCAGCATTTATGAGCTTTTTCTGGAACGTCTGAAAAGAAGGCTGGCATCTTGTTAAAGACTTTATTCATTTAATAAGGCTTTTGTTTTCATCTAATTTTGCTTTAACAAAGTCACGGTGTTGTGTTCCCTTTGAGCTGATCAGGAAATTCTACATACCCATCCAGTTTTAAAAGCGAAACGCTAACAGCGAGACATTGACATGTGTAAAACAGGGCAATGAACTGGATTATTTTTTAAGATGTAATCACAAACTGTAAGAAAAATGCTTTGCTTTTACTTGCAAAATAATCTCAGATTCTGTGGGTTTGAAAATTGAGTGCTCACTCACGCAGCTGGGCCCTGTGATGTCAAAGAGCATCTCTACATCAAATATCCAGGAGGAGCCCGAAGCTGTTTTCCACGCTACGTTCCCTGTCTCCACCAACAGCTGGGGAAGCCTTGTCCTCTGAGAAAGCTTCCTGCGTTTGCTTCTGCTGCTTCAGGCTTCAAGGGCTAGAACCACATGGAGCCGCTGGGTTTTTAGGTGGCCGCCCCTGCTGAGCTCCGAAGGGCAGCAGAAGGAAGCTGGGACTCCTACTAACCCGCTGGAAAAAAAAAAAATCTCCCATTTTAATTTTTCTTACCTTAGTGAAACAGTCCAGACAGGAATTTTAAAGAGGTGCTAGTAGTACTGATTAAAAAAAAATGTCTTCAGCAGTCTGAAACAGTCTTTGTTCTTCAACGAGAAGTTTCAGCCTGTGCCCCCTTTCCCACCCTTCCAAGCTCCGTGTTGCCTTGCAGCTTCTTCCTAAACGTGACCACTAGCCACAATAAATAAAGCCTCCTTCAGTCCCACGGTGCTTCGAAGTTCATAGCAATACCTACCCTGGGACACCTTCTGTGAACAGTCAGGGGTTTAAATCGATTAACGAGAAGGAAAGAACAATTTTAAAAGGTAGTTAAGATACTTACTTGAACTCACTTGCTTATTGATACTTATCACCTGGCAGGTTGGGGATCATTCAGTTCCTGTACCTGCCAGTAACTCAGTTTATATTTGTTCTTCGGCTTGTAATTGTAAAACAATTGCCTCCAAAGTTTCTAGCCACAGCCTTGACTGTGACCTCGAAGTTAAACTATCCATTACAGAGATATTTTATCCATTTTCCGTTACAAAGCTATTTTTGTCTCAACTCTGATTTTGTAATGGGTATTCAAACAAAGTAAACTTCATATTCAGATAAGCTGTGTGGACTAAGAAGAGATTAACTCCCCGTTTCTGATGTCAATGCTTGCTGAATTGCATTACAGAGCGGGGATTCTTGTCCCTCAGCCAACAGGACGGACTTGTATTTCTCTCAAAGGTAGAAATAAAAGGGAAATAAAAGTGTAAGGAAACTTTCTCTGGTAAGTCATTTATTAACCTTAGCATGTTAATATTCTCCAGAGATGTGCAATTGCCTTCTTTGGCCAAGCCAGCCACTTTTCCTTCACCTTCTAGGTCCTACTGCAATTCACTGTCCAGGATTAGTGAACAGAAAAATGCGAATGCCTGTTTCAAACGGCCGCTTTAGCGGTGAATGACAGGGGGTTGTTGTCTTGCAGGTCCGTTTACCGATGAGCTGGTGACGAGGTATGAAATCGTGATGCTGCCGCTAGAAGAAAGGTTTCTCTGAATTCCAGCACGCCAGTTACAGGGAAAATACCACATATAAACAGGATTTTAAAACCTCGTAACGCCTGGGAACAATGCTAAATGCCAAATGAGTTGTTTCGTTCTAGAGGAAGGCTCCAGATCTTGTTTATCGCACACCTAATATTCTCATGGCAAAGCTCTTTCAGCTGGAGCGGGTTCTGTGTCGGGCCGGCTGCCCCCGGGGGTGCAGAGGGCTCGGGGCTCTGGGCTGGGGCTGCAGTGACACCGTCACCGCTGGGCTCGTTGCAGGAGGCAGCCCACCCCCAGGGCTCTGCCTTCTGCATCGCCACAGCTCGCCTGCCACCCCCAGGGCTCGCCTGCCACCCCCAGAGCTCGCCTGCCACCCCCCCCAGGGCTCGCCTGCCACCCCCCCAGAG
>JAVJGI010000045.1:1303506-1319798 GCA_035590275.1 Ibycter americanus
GCGGCAAGGCTGGGGGTGGGGTAGGGACCGGGCAGCTCAGGGTTGACCGGGGTGCCCAGGTTCTGCCGGCAGATGTACTTGGCCTTGAAGGTGCTGCAGTTCTTCACCTCCCACAGCCCCGTGGAGCTGCCGGTGGCCAGGGCCACGCAGCCACCCTTGTTGTAACCTGGAGCGCTCACGGGAGCGGGGAGGACGCCAGCCTTAGGGTCGGACCATGCCAGGTGGCAGAGCCAGCACCCGCCCTGCAGGGACAGGACGTCCCCATCCCACCCACAGCTGCCCCCTTACCGGGCTGGTCACGGTTCCAGTGGGTGTACATAACCTCATCGCCGCTCAGCCAGCGGAACGCGCCCGTTTCGTTGATGTCCTGCAGTGCTGTCCAAAAATACTCCCCGTCCCAGCCGTAGATGAGGCTGCTGACGTACGCCTGCTCGAACCTGGGGGGCAGCGAGAGCGGGCGATGCTGCCAGCCGAGGTGCCAAGCAGCCCGCGATGCTCCAGCCTGTGCGGTTGGGTCATAGCCCCCCTGGGGGGCTCGCTTCGCGGCCAGCGCCCCGCCACCGGCATGGTGCTGACCTGTTGGTGATGGTGACCAATGTGGAGCCGTAGTCGGAGCACATCTTGCGGGCGTCGCTGTAGGGGACACGGTCCTCGCCCAGCCAGAAGCAGGAGGGGCTGTGCCACTTCCAGCCCTGGGGATGGGTGACAGGGGCCGTCCACCACCGCTCACCCCAGCCCTCCCCAGAAGGATGGCAGCAAAGTCGGGGGGGCAAAAGCCATGTCCCACGTCCCCTGCCACCACCTCCGCCTTCTCCTGGGAGGTCTACTGCCCCCGGCTGCCCCGGCTTGACCCCGCTCAGCTTTGAGCTCTAACAAGCCCCTGGCCCCAAAGGACATGGCTGCAAGGAAAACAAACACCCAGGCAGCTTCAAAGCCAGGGAAACGGCTCTCCTGCCAGCGTCCAGCCCCGGCCGGGGTGCGGGGAGGGGAACACAATCCTCCTCTATACGCCGCGGGGCCAAATCCAGCGCGAGTCCCACCGCAGCCTGCTTTAATCCCCCGCCTTGTTGATGTTGGAGCCTCTCCGGGGCCAGAGACACAATAGCGCCTGTTTTCTGCCAGAGCAGGGAGCGGGGCGGCCCCGGGGCTGGCAGTGGTCTGGCGAGGGATGTGGGGGCTCCTCTGCGAGAGGGGACACGCATGTGACGGAACAACCAGCCAGGGTGGGAGGGTGAAGGGGCTCAGCCGGGGAGGCAAGTGGCCCCAGGCGCAGGGACCCGCCCAGCACCGCAGGGAACATCACTGGGATTTTACCCCTGGGTCCCCCTGGGGCACTGGAAGGACCATGGGGGACACGTGCCATCTGCAGCATCATCAGCATGGTGGGGAGGGAAGCAGGAGAGCAGCTCTGGGAGACCGTGAAGAAAATGACCCCAAATCCCACTTTTTCCCCCCAAGTTCCTGCTCCTGCAGCCTTCCGCCGAAGTTAGCAACCCCAGGTATGGCCCCTCCGGGAACAGCACCGACACCCCTGAGCAGCCGAGAAAGGGGCACAGCATGGGACAGTGCAGGTCCCCAGTGTCCCCAGAAGGGTTTGGGTGGCCCCAGATGGGTTCCCAACCAGCCCTGGGATTCAGCATCACTAAAACCACATGGGTGCTCTCCCATGCACTGAGCACCACAGCAAGCACCAGGATGGGACAACCCCAACTGCTGCCTCCAGCTCCCGATCCCGGCGTGCCCCCGCATCGCTCTCCAGCTCTGCTTTTCCATCGCCCAAACGTCCATCCCCCATCTCTTCCTTTCAGGCTGTTTCAAAAATAAAGGGGGTTTGGAAAGGAAAAGAAAAAGCAGCAAAGCCACCAAGAAAAAAAAGTACAGTGGCCGGAGAGGACCGAGGCCAATCCTCTGAGCAAGATGCTGCCTCCTCTCCATCAGCCTCTGCATCTGGGTGGCAAATGGCCCCACTGAGGATGAGGAGGGGAGGAAGGGTGGGAAAAAGTCTTTCCTTGGTTCATTTATCACTCCCAGTTTGCCTCCCAGCAGGAGCATCTCTGCCAGGCACCCAGGGCCAGGGTAAGACTGAAGCTGGAGAGGCAGGAGGGAGTTAAATCTGCACGGGGACATGTGATTAGTCCTCAGGATCCTGCGGTGGCCAGGGCACATTGCCACCCCAGCACCCACCAACACCGGGGCTCTGGCTCCAGCTGGCAGCCCCCCGAGTCTGGCCTGGCGTGGCAGCTCGCCCGGCTCCTCCTGAGCTCTGGCAGAGCCAAGCGCCTGTTGGGGTCTGTCCCTGCCATGATGGGAAAAGCCCTGGGAGGAGCCCGGCAGCACCTCTGCGAGCCGGCCCGGAGGGGCTGCTTGCTAGTCCGAGCGCGAGCACGCTGGCTTGCTTTGAAATGCTGGGAGACGTTCAAGAGTGGCGGTGACGCCAGGCTCGCTGCTCGAAGACTTCGCACAGAGTCACAAAAGCGACTTCCCAACAAGCGTGGGAACCGGGTGGGCTCGGCCAGCGCAATGGCTGGGGAAACTGAGGCAGAGCACAGTCCCGGCCAGAACCTGCCAGCGTGGTGGCCGTGTCCCCAGAATGCCCGTACCCTCCCGGAGGAGGCATCCTGCCCTGGCGCTGAGCACGGGGCCGGCAGCTCCTCCATCCCACCGGGCTCCCACATGGAGCCGCTCTGCTGATGGGTTTTGGCACCGAGAGAGGCAAGGGGAAGAAAAAGAAATGAACGTCCCTGCTGGCAACCAAGCCAGCGCATGGGGGAGGATCTTGGATGATGGGAGACGTGTGTTTTGTCCCGGTTTCTTCCTGCAGCCCCATGCAACCACGGAAGCAGGGGGCTCCGCAGCCCCAGGATGCTCTGTGGTGCCAGCAGCCCCCAAGCACAGACCACAGCTCCAGGTGCTGCTTGTCGGGGCTCCCCGAGATGGTTTTGGGGAGAGGTCCCCCGCAACCCTGAAGCCCCAAGCATCAGGCAGCGCCACGGAACAGCCAGAGCCACCTCCCGCCCAGGTCCCCCTCACCTTTCGGCACCCGTGATCATCCTCCTCCTTCTCCTGGCTCACCCGACCGGGCTTCTTGCAGACGGATGGCAGGGTCTGGTTGCACGGGCTGTCATTCCACCTCCCTTCCTGCACAGCAGGGAGAAGAGCAGGATTAAGCCTATCGGACAGCCTGGGGAATTTCCCAGCCCATCCATCCTCATCCGGGGGCCACAGACTTTCCTTCCCTATATCAAATCCCCAAGGATGCTGTGCTGGATCCCTCTCACCACGATGAGCCAGGCTCAACCCCAGCCGAAGACGCTCCCCGAGGTACCCCTTCCCTGGCCATGAGGATGCTGCAGCGCTCTCTGTGGAGGTGCAGGATTAACCCCCCCGCCCCGGGCTCTCACCGGTCCCCAGATGGTCACACAGTCTTCCAGGCTGTCGCGGAAGTTGTTGGGCTCGAAGGGGTGCCAGTACGTGAACCTCACGGGCGTCCCATCCGACCACTCGAAGTTCATCTGCAGCTTGAGGTCGTTTAGGCCAATCCAGAGCTCCTCCACGTCTGCCGAGACAGCAGCGTCGGGAGGTGAAACTCCCTCTGCCTGGCTGAAACCCAGCAGAAACTCCCTGGTGGCACGAGCCCCCCAGATGGGACCGTGTCTCTGCAAAGCACCTGCCAAAACCCCACTGCAGGGCTCTAACCCCAGCGGTGCTGCAGGCAGGGCAGGGCAGGCAGGGCAGGCAGAGCAGGGCACGGCAGCTCCTGCCCGCAAGGATGGACCCACGGAGTGGGAAACTCAGGGATATCTGCCACCAGTTTTCAGAGAGAGGTGCTGGCAGCTGCAGCGTAGTAAAAGTCCAGACCTGCAGGCTCAGGTCCAGTGAACTGATGAGTTTCAACCATTCCCTCCCAGCCCATCCCAGTCTGCTCCCGGTTTTGGGGCACCAGCACATCCCCCTCCTTCCTCCACCCCTTCCTCCACCTTCTTATGGCTTCTGCCTCCCTCAGCATTAAGCCCCTTCAGCTCCCAGCCCCTCCCCAGTCCCCACTGAAGCCTGGGTCCCCCGACGTCCCCACAGTGGGTTTTGCTGCCAGCACCTTCCTCTGCGGAGCGGGGCCGGGCTGCCGGCTCACAACGGTGCGTAACTTGGCCGGAGCAGCCGCACTCGTATGGAACAGCAAAACCCGAACCGAGGGTGACCCTAATGCCAGGTGGCACAAGCAGGGTCCTGAGGATGGTGGCACGGGCACTCCCCCGTACTGCCACATGACTGCTTGGGCTGAAACTTCTCAAGTACCATCCCAGCTCCGACACATCCCGATGTGGGAAACTTCAATGCAATTACACCTGGGTGAAACCAGAACTGGAGAGAGAAGCTTGGGATGCCACAGGCAGGCGCTCCCCCTTCGCCTGAGCTGCTGCAGGGGACAGTCACGTCCTGGGCAAACTGAGCAGTAAGAGGCGCAGACTCCTCCAGCAAGCCCAGCAGGATTTTTTTCCCCATCTTTTTCTACATTAACCAACTGGGAGTAGCACCATTCCCAGCTGCAGCTGCGTATTTCCTTCCTCAGCACCGCAGGCTCCCGGGAGCAGCACTGATATTTGTGGGATGGAAGATCCGCCCAGGACATGGGCTCCTCCAAGCAACACACCACCTCCCAGCCTGGGGTCTCTACTCCCCTCGCAGCCACAAACAACTCAGCTTTGCAGCCCCTGTCACACAGAAGTGACCTTTCCATGGATCAGATGGGAATGGTGCTGCTGGCACAGCGGGCTCCCCCTCACCTTGCTTGATCTGCTTGGTGACGAACTCCAGCTCGGAGAGGGTGTGGATGCTGACCAGGTCCCCCCCGCTCCGCAGGCAGGTTTTCTTCGCCTCCTGCCAGCTCTTCTTCTCTCCCACCAGACGGTAGCAGTTGGACTGGAAGGGCTGCCAGCTGGGCTCGCAGTCCACCTTCACCTCTGACCATGAGTCTGGCAGGACACAAGGCAGCCTGAGGGCTCCCATCCTGCTCTCCAACCCGCACCCCGGCGGAGAGGAGACCTTGGGGAGGGGTCCACAGTCCCACGGGGTGCTCGAGAGACCAAGCCAAAGCAACAGCGGGGAAGCTACAGCCAAAAACTACCACGCAATGGCGAGGTGCAGAGAATGGTGGCTTTAGAGCTCCGGGGACAAAATAAAATCCCTTTTGTTTGCAGAGGGGCGATGGCAGAGCACTGCAGGGAGCACCCCAGCCCCTGGGACCACGGGGGCCCTCCTGCTGCTCGGTTCCACCCCTACTGCCCAAGCTGTAACCGCACCGAGCGCTCCGCGGGCGATGCTCCTCGGGGAGGACTTTTCCCCACTCCAGGCAACCCCAGGGAGCTCAACCACCGCTCCGCCCATGCAGGGCACCGGCACGCTGGGGACACCATGGGCATCTCCACGGGCATCTCCGGCACGCAGGCAGCACTGCCCGGCTGTGCCGGCATGGGAGCCCACCTGGCCGGGACACGGGGCTGCTCACTGCCGGTGCTACTCATCCCCCCACTCACCCGTCAGGAAGGGGTCAGCGGTGGCGTTCGGCTTCTTCTTGCAGACATAGGGGAGGGCGATGCCGCAGTCACGGTTCTGCCACCCCCCGGATGACTCGGTGCGGATCACCCCACAGTTCTCCTCGCTGGGGTTGTCGGGCTGATCTGGAAAGCGGGGTGGTGGGGGGGGACACACGCTGCTGAGGAGCTGGGGCAGAGCCGCCAGCGCTGCCCACGCAGGCAGGGCACTGCACGAGGGCTGGTGCCGGCAGAGTGCAGCTCTCCCCGCTCCCACACCAGTGAAGACCTGTTCGCTATTTTGCACGATGACAACGTGACCCCAGACACCCAGGATTATTTATTGTGCCTCACTGCACGAGAACCTGGAGCATCACTGTTTTACCTAGAGATGTCGATGGCAGTCAGGGAGTCACGGTACCAGACCTGAACTGCTCCCGCCTGTTCCCAAACCTCCTCCGAGGGTATCACTGTCCCCACGAGTGCCTCTTGAGTGACAGCACCGGGCATGACCAGAGCAGCCCTCGCAATGGGTCCTTCTGCCCTCCGAGCACCCCAGGGTTAGAGATGGGCACCTGCAGCTGGGGATCACTCAGCTGCACTCCAGCACCGGGCTGGGATGCAATGACCCTCTGAACACGGAAGCTCAACCCAGGTTATCTGCAGGGCTGCCAAGAGGGACAATTCCCCCTGTAGCACCCTGTGTCCCTGCCCCAGCTCCACAGATGTCCCAGGCTGCCCCACAGCCCCATGGGGCTCTCTGTCCCCAGGCAGCGAGGGGACACCCTGCGGCACTCCAGGCCACCTCCCCGGCCATGAGGGCCAACTCCAGCGGTCACAGGCTGTTCCCCAGCACCCCCACCACCCCCACAACCCTCCCATCTCACCGGTCTCCCAGTTGAGGTACTTGAGGGGCAAGTTGTCCGACCACTGCCAGCCTCCGTTGATGTCCAGGTCGTTAAGCCCAATCCAGAGCGTGGAGCTGTACCCCGTCAGCAGCCCTGAGGCCAATGCAGCCACAGGGGCAGGATCAGTCCCCCCAGCCCCAGCTCAAGCCCCAGCCTGTCACCATCCCAAACCAACCACCCGGGGCAGGCAGAGCAACCTGTGCTCTGCCCCAGGTGAGGACGAGCGCAGAGTCTGGCTGCCACCATCTCACCGTTGATGTAGGTCTGCTCGTGGATCTCAGTGATGCTCAGCAGGTTGGCCCCTTGCTGCTCACAGCTATTCCAAGCCTCCCGCCACGACAGCGTGGACTGGAAGTTGAACTGGTAGCAGCTGTTGGTGAGGTGGTCCTTGTCCCAGAAGGTCTCGCAGTCGTTGCCTGAGGGGATGAGCAGGGTGAGCACCCACCACAGCCCCATCTGTGGCTCCAAGAAACCCCCGTGACCCAGCAAACCCCAACAACCTGTGCTGCTCCAGCACCGCAGGCTGCTGGCAGGAGGGGGGATGAGACATGAGGGAAGGGGGCAGGGCAGGAAAGCCCCCGGGAGGGACGGGCACGGGGTTTCTGCTTTTCCCGGTGGGACGTGTCTCCACCACTTACTCTTTATGGGGCAGAAGCCCCACCGCTCATCCTTGCCGTAGTCCTGGGTGGTTGCACACCAGAGGTGGCCGTCCTCCCGTCCTGTGCTGGTGCACTCGTGAAACCACTGGTTGTCGTACTTGAAGGGGATGGTGCACGGCTTCCCGTGTGAGTTGCCCTGGATGGTGTAAATCTCTGGGGGAAAAGAGGAGCCCTGGCTTGAGGCTGTGTCTACCAGGGGCTGGAGAGAGGTTTGGGGTGAGGGCTGGCCCACTGTGGGGGCTAGGGGGGGCCCGGAGGCTGCCCACTCCCCGTCACCCCCATCCTGCCTGGTTTTGCAGCCCCAGCAAGCTGAAAGTGAGCTCTCCAGGCAAGAGCTGACTGCTGCGGCACTGCGGCCCCAGCTCACGTTTCGGGGTTGGTTTGGGTTATGGGAAATACTAATGCCCAGCGAGGCATTACCAGAGTATGGCACGGAGCACAGATCCTCCTCGGTGCCGTATGTCCTCCACTGCGAGCCACGCGCCTGGTCCCCCCTGTCCAGGGAGGAATTGCCTGGGCGGGCGCCAAGATGCTGCGAGAGCTGCTCCCCGAGGCCGCGGCAGCTCCAGTGCATGTTGACGGACTCGCGGTCGCACTCGTAGGTGGCCAAGGGGTGCAGCCCCGCCGTGGCGTTGGCCCCGTGCCACGACACCCCCAGGCACTGCATGGCCCCCACGTTGAAGAGGCGATTTCGTGAGACCCATTTCCACTGCTGGGCCGGGGCGCTGGCGTTGCAGCCCTTGGCGAGCCTCACCAGCGAGTCCTTCGTCTCCAGGCAGCCCTGCGCGCCCGTGTTGTAGATGAGGAAGACTTTGGAGTCTGGGAAAAAAACAGGGGAAAGGATTAAAGCATCGCTGGGATTCGGCATCGCCCCAGCCCTGCCAGAGCATCCTGGCTCCCTTTCCACACACAACAAGTTTTGGGGTGCATCCCTGGGCGCAGCACCCGGCACGGTGGGGACCACCGCTCCCCTGCAGAAATAACCCCAGGGTCTGCCCCAGCGCCTGTGCTCGGGGTGATGGGCTCCAGGCAGGGCCACACGGGTGGGTGTCTGCACCAAGTGGGGCATCCCCCCGAAGCACCAGCAAGGGGCTTTCAGGCGTCGGAGCCGGCGCAAAGAGCTTGTCCGCTCTAACGGCATCGGCAGAGCCATTCCAAACTGAGCCCCGCAGCGTTCCGAGGCACCACAACGAGCCCCGCGCCGGCGCCGGAGGAGCCCACGCCAACGGCTTCGGCACCGGCCATCTGCTCTGGGCGGAGAAAAACAGAGCAGGGAAGCAGAGAGCGCATCCGTCATTTTTATGTGTATTTGGGGACCTGTGAAAAAAACTGCGGAGCAAACAAGAACTTCGGGGGAAGGTCTCCCATTGCGTGAACAGGGCGTGATGGAAAACGCCTGCACGCAGCCGCAGCTCCCGTGGGCGCAGCCCCAGCCCCAGCAAATACGAAACGTCACGTCAGGACCCTCTGAAATCCCAGCCCAGGCGCTGGGAGGCGGGAGCAGAGCGAGGGGAACCGCTGCCAGCAGATACAGCGCTAGCACAGCTGCCAAAGGAGAAAGGCTGATCTCAGCCCCGGCTCGATGCACATCCCGCAGCCCTGCCTGCTGCGACGGCCGAGCCCCGCATCCCCGCAGCGACCCCCAAGCCACCGAGGGCCACCCCAGTGCGCCAATCCATCCCAAAACCCCAGCACAAACCAGTAAACCCAGGGCATTACAGCAGGGCAAGTTGCTCCAGCTGACGTGCCATTTTTAAGAGACACTTTCTTTCCTCAGATGCCTGGTTCTCAGCTGAACCGCCGCCGCCGCGGCTCCGCGCAGGCACCTCTTGCCCCAGCAAAAAGCTGCCCAAAGCAGCACATCAACAAGACGACTTTTGTCGAAGTTTTTTTTTTTTGTTTTAAAAACGACCCATTTTTTTTCCACCACAAGCATTCACCAGAAGTCAAAGCGAGCTCACGGGCCCCGCTATATTTAGCTTTGGTTTGCTTTGGGTTTTTGCCATTATATGAATTTTTTGGGCTGAAAAGGTTTTCATTTCCTATTCCCCCACCACCTCACCCTGCCCCAGCTATATCGTTACAGGCGGCTCCGGCACATTGAAGCAACAAACATCTCGGCTCAGCGAACTCTCCTGACTTGTCTCTGAAAGGAAAAAAGAAATGGAGGAAGAAAGACACCCCTGTTTGATTTCAGAGCTTCAGCATCAACCTGGCTCCAGAAAAGAAATGATGTAAAAGGCCCATCCCCCAGCCGCGATGATGTCAGTGATGACCTCAAATGAAGCAAAGCGAAGCCCGTGCACACGGTGATCTCCAAGGAGCAGACTCTGCGCACATGCAACAGAAAAAAAGGCAACGACTGGAAGAAGAAACACTTATTTCTCGGAAAATATTTTTCAAATCACGGAAGTGACAAAATAAGCAAAAATCCAGACGGGGCCGATTTTGGCTGGCAGAAGCTCTGGTCCCTTAACTGGGGCTGGTGCTTCCCCGCCTGGAGCTGGCTTGATCCTGAGCTGGACACCAGGAGACCAGCTCAGCCCCCCACCAAGCACCCACCGCACCGTGCCAGCACCACCCACGGCACAGCCAGCCCCTTCCCACATGCGGCGAGGGGTGGCGCAGCGTGGTGGGCTCTTCATGCCCTTCTGGGGTGATGCAGCATCAGTGCCATGACCAAGTACCCAAGTACCAGCTCTCAGGCAGGATGAGGCCTCCCTGGGTCACAGGCTGATGCCACTTGCTTGCAAGGAGCCAGACACCAGGCGCCCTTTGGCTGTAGGAATAGCAGAAGCTGCTCTACCACGAGCACCGCCAGGGCTGTTAGCAGCAGGGGTCAGCAACAGGACACCCTCCTCTGCTTATCTGCTAGCCCAGCGTTGCAAGAAAAAATGAAAAGCACGTTGGGAAAGCCCTGGAGTCGGTGTCAGCATGCTCAGCACCACATTGGGGCCGTGCAGCACCATGCAAGGGCGATGCTCGCCAGCAGCCACGCAGCAGCGCGGTGCTCAGAGGAAGCTGTCCAGACTGGAGGGGGCAGTCCCCGGGCCAGAAAAGCACAAAATATCATTTTACTCTAAAAAGAGAAGAGCTGGAGGTAGGAAATTATAGGCTAAGGGTTTGGGGCTGCCCCCACACACAGCAGGCAGCTCAGCCCATGGCCCTTTTGCTTGAAGGAGGCAGAAGACGGCACCCAACGTGGCCCCCCGGTCCTCACTGAGCCATGGAGAAACGGGAAAGCTTTAGCACCGGCTCAGCCTTCGCACCTCCCCGGCACTTCCATCTTCTCCCCTTGCAAAAACGGCAGGGAGCCGCTGCCGGCAGGGCTGGCGCTGGGGGGGACGGCCAGCACGAGCTCGGCACGCATCAGCAAAGGCACGTGCTGTGCTTCACCCAAATCACGCTTTTCTTTCACTTATTTATAGGGAGTTTGGGGCTGACGCGACCCCCGTTGGTGCCCATGACATTGGCAGCGGCGCTTGGACAGGCCCCTGATGGACGAATGGTGCTTTCAGCCTCCCTGACGGCAGCTCCCGGCATGGCCGAGCCCGACGGGCTTCAACAGCCACGGAGTGAAGAGCTCCCAGTGGAGCCCAGGCTTTTGGCACGGTCCCGACCACCTCCCAGCCGCCGCCTGCACCAACGCTCAGCGCCAAAACCAAGCGCCCAAGTGAGCGCTCCCTGCGCCCACCCATGCCAGGGAATGGGATGGATGCAGAGATGAGCAGCATGGGGCGAGTTTGTATTGGTGAATCCCTTCTCCCAAGCCGGTATCCTGCGGAGCAAATCCAGCCCTTGCAGGAGGCAGCTCCAAAGGAGCATCCCAGCGGGACTGGGAATGTCCCCGTCCCTTCCAGGGCCCCCTCTCCTGCCCTGCCTTCTGCAGCTACAGCACAGCTACGCGTGACTCCTCTCAGAGATGCTCCTCGGGTTTCTACACCTGCCTGTGGACCTGAAACCCCACTGGCAAGAGCTTCCAGCCACCCTCTGGCTATGGAAACCCAACCACGGCAAACACTGGCAGGTCCCTCCCAAAGAGGAGCTGCCCTCCGGCACAGGACAAAGCGCTGGAAAATGCAACTGCTGGATGCTCTGCCTGGAATCACCAAACTTAACCCAGGGCTGGATCTGATGGGTGCTATTGCAGGCACCCTGTACACCCTCTCCCTCCTGCATCCTACGTCTTTCCAGCAAGACCAGCCCAGAGCAGCTCTGCTCCATTGTGTCCTGCTCCTCCTCCTCTGCGGAGGAGCTGTGAAAGCCGAGCGAAAGCCCACGCTTTCAGCAAGGATGCTGCCTCACCCCAGCCCTGCAGGCACCTGCGTGCTGCCTCCGGCTTACTGGTAGGAGCATGGAAAGCAGCCGGTGTTAGGAGGCAGCACGACGGTGGGGACGGCGGGGAGCTGGGCTGAGAGTGGGACACTGGCTCTGCCCACAGGAACGCTCTCGTCTCCCACTGGGGAATACTGGGATGCTCGTGCTCTGGCACACTGGGAGAGGTCGGCTTTGGCACCGATGGCCGAACACGGCAGCGATGGAGAAGCCGTGATCGGGGCAGCCCTCAAGGGAGTTTTTACACCCCCCTGACTGGCTCCAGTCTTGTTTTTTTTAATTAAAAAAAGTACGTTTTTAGCCAGCAGAAAGTCTGAACTGAAGGGAACACAGCTCAACCCTTCCCACAATGGCCGTGCCACCCCACAGCAAACATGGAAAGCTTCGCAGCCTACAATTGTGGGGAACGTGGGCAGCACTGGATGAGAGGCGACGGGGAGGCTCCAGGGGAGAGAGGTGGCCGTTGGTGGTGGCATACATAGAAAGCACTGCAGCACGACACAGACAGGCATCCTCAGCACCACCCTGCCCCACGCACATCCCACCCTGGCCACCCACACCAGGACACCCAGAGCACCCCTGCTTCACTGCGTTTGTCACCCTCCCAGCACCAGCAACAAACACAGGGAGCAAATTTAAGAGAGGACTGGAGCTACGGCTGGACCCCAGTCCCGGCCCCAGCTTGGCAGTGCCGCTCCAGCTTTGTGCCCACATCCCCTGCCCACCCCTGCCCCCGCCTTGGCTCCGCTGCCAGGCTCATGGTGGCACCCACCTGACAGCAGAACCTACACACAGCCCCGGGGCTCAGCGCCATCCTGCAGCCACCCTGGGGAAGGTGCTCCTGGCTCCGTGCTCTCACTCTGGACTGCTCTTTATTTGGGGTGTCCCGAAAAACCCAGCTCCAACCCCACTTGCGTGGGAAGCTGAGCACGCACAGAGCAACAGGGACGATCCCCTCCTTGAAGGTTTCGGTGCTGCACACACGGCCGTGGATGTGATTTGCTCCAAACCACCCAGCAAAGGCAGCAGACCCTGAGAGCCTGGCATGGTGCCCCCGCCACAGCAGCAAACCGGGCATCCAGGAGCTCCTCAGGGGCAGCAGACCCCCAGGCGAGGAACGCAAGCCTGCTAACACACACCTTCATTTGGATTTGGGAGCCCACGCAAAAGCTTTACCCGTAGCATCCCGCAGCGAGACGTCCGCCCTTCACTCACATGGTGCATAAAGAAATGTCCTTGCAGCCTGAACCTCCAGGTTTCATGTGCTCTCACCCACTGGAAAACGGGGTACAGCAGCTCCCGGCCACCTGCTCCCAACCGCCAGCGTCTCATCCCGCTGGTGCTGCCGAGCAGGAGCGGTGCTCCCGAACCCATGCCACACAGATGCAAGACAAGCTGCGGGAAGCAGCGGTTCATTCACAACAAGGTGGGGACGCACCGAGCTCGGTGGGACGAGCAGCAACAGAGAAGCAAAACCCTCGGAATAAAAAACCACAGAAAAAGCAGCAAAAAGTGTTGCTGGTCAAATACAGGAGGGGTTCACCCGACAGAGCGACCAGCGGGCTCAGCTCGCGCAGCCCTGCCAGGAGGGGAGGGAACTGCCGGGTGGGGAGAGACCCAGCCTGAAAAGTCACCCTCGGTGACATCTGGGGGTGCAGGACCCCAGCACTGTGCCTGGCCAGCTCCGCTGATGGATGCTGCAAGGGCACAGAAACCTCCCCGTACCATCTTAAATTCCATATTATTGGATGAAATATTCCTCTGGAGGAAAATCCCCTTCCTGGAAAGGAGTTCCCAGCAAAGCCCGGCATTAGCGCTGCTGGCATCTGTGCCCCCCGCAGTCAGTGCAGGCATGGCTGATGCCATCCCCACGGTCTCGGTGTGGAGAAGAGCAAAAGCATGGCCATTGCCATAAAGAGCAGCAATGTTTGGCCCGAGGAAGGAGCCTGTGCATCCCTCTGAGGGCTGGGAAGGGGAAGCGGTGGTAGGAGAAGCAGCAGCTGTACCCATGGGAGCTCCCAACGGCAGAGCTGGCGCATCCCTGCTGCCACCAGCCTCGGGGTGCCAGAGCAGCCCCAGCCCGTGGGGAGGGCATCGCTGCGCTGCCTCCCCTCCGAGCTGCTTTCTGGCACTGATAAACTCTATGCAACTCCTTAAAGAGGAACTTCAGATCCCAAAATAAAAAAAATTAAAAAAAAGGAAGGAAATGCAGAGGGTATCAGCAGCCCCAGCACATGCCATGAGCTTCTGGCTCAGGAGGGGGCACTGGCACCGCTCCCCGTCTGCTCGAGAACCGATGGCAGACACCAACCCCCCCACCTCCAGTGCTCCTAAATTAGAGGTTTGCGTCAAAACAGTGATGCTGCCCGAGGTCCCGCAGGCTCGCTCCAGCCCAGCACATCCCCAGGGCTCGGCTGGGGCCAGTCCCCGCCAGCAGCAGGCTCTGGGTGCTGCAAGCCAAGCTCCAGAATAAAAGAGGATGGTTGTTGTTTTGTTTTTTAAAAATAAACCTCAGGGAATAAGGAGCGGATCTCTTGTCACAGGGAAGAAAGCGAAGCTCCTGATGGCCTGGGTGAGGGTACGAAGCAGCAGGACCAGCTCTTGGAGCAGAGAAACTCCTCTTGGCTCGCCCAGCGGCGCGCAGAGAAGCTGTTTATACGGTGGGAGCTGTATGAGACAAGCTCCTTACTTGGCCGCGACCACGAAGGCTACCTACCACCCTGCTTACTCCCTGCTGCCTCGTAAAGGTTTGGATGGGGGCCACGTACCGCGTTGCAGCCTCTCTGCAGACATTAAGAAGCCCGTTCTCCCCGCACCCTGCCCGGGATGCAGACAAATAAACGTGTCCCACAGGGGATGCTGGCCCATGGGCGGCTCAAGTGACTCGCCCACAGCTGTGGCAGGGGACAAGGGAGCCGGGAACCCCCAGCATCCGCCCTCGGTACCCAGCAAAGGGTAGAAGGATGTAAATTTTCCCCAAATTTTCCCCAGACCCCCTCCAGGCTCCAGCCCCGCAGTGGCTGCACGTATCCAGAGGTGGAAATGCCAGGTTCGCCAGCCTCCCAGGAATGCAGGGACGAAGGCAGCGCCAGCCAGCCAGCGGGCTCCAGCGGGATGGAGGAGTGCGATGGAGCCGCCGGGAGCACAGCAGGGAGCGGCAAAGGATCCCTCCCACCAGCCTGCCCTGTCCCACATACGTGTTCTCACCCAGCCACAAAATCCTGGCAGTGGCAGCCTCAGCCGCGTCCCGGGGGGGCTGCCCTGGCCCCGGCTCATCTGACCACCCCCAGTTCGCTCGCCTTGAAGCATCACCCACCAGCACCACAGACCCGCCGGCCAGCAGATTCAGCCACATCCAGAGGCACAATGTGACGTGCGGGACAGCCCTGACACATGTCCCTACAGACATGGTTTCAGCACAGTTGGCTGAAAACTACCACATTTTTCAAAACTCCTAAAGAAAGTCCCCCCCCAGAAAAATCCAGAGATTTCTCCTCCCTTGTTTCTCCAGCACCGTTCCTGACATTAACACCCTGAGTGGTGCCACGGTGTCTCAGGATGGGGGATCCCCCATTTCACCAAAACCAAGCATGTCGGCACAGCAAGGATCAGCCCCTGGTGTTCCATGGCTTCACTGGGTTTTTTTAATTAAAATGATGTCTAACGTGAAGCTTCTCTCACCGGGTGCTCTTTGCTTGCCTCGTGCCCAGCACTCAAGGGCAAGACTGGGACAAATGGGGCCGTTTCCTGTAGAGCCCAAAGTTGTTGTGTCCCTGGATTCAGGGGGAGGAAAGGGAAGGGCTCAATCTCCCATTCCCAGCCTCAGCACCATCCTGCAAACAAGCCGTGTTCCACAGAAAATCCCGTTTACGTCCCTGTTGCGAGGGTGCAGCACAGGACCGAGCTCTCACGAGGACATGGATGAAGGGAGCATCACCCTTGAAAAATACCCTGTGTCCCCTGCAAACAGCCAAACCTTCGCTCCCAGGCTGAAGAGTACTCCCAAGATTTTGCAAGTCAATCCACTAATCATTTTCTAATCCTTAATTAATTAAAGATGGGTCCTTTAAGAAAAAGAGCATCTGTGTGGGTCTCTTTTGGGCTCCCAGCAATCTCAAGAATGAGAAAAATGTCAGTGCTCCATGGTCCCGGCACAGTTCAAATTAATTAAAATCCTGCTCCTTGACTGCACGTGAAGAACAAAATTTTACAAATTGCTTAAACAACCTTTCAAGGAAACGGCTGGGTCGGGACGGGCTCGAGCGGGCTGCCAGGGCGGCCGCCACACACGCTCCTGCTCCCACCCAGCATCGGCCGCGCTCCACGGAGCCGAGCAGCGCCGGGACCTCCGGCAGAGCCACCGACACGGGCAGCACCAAGCACCCACTGAGGTACCGGAGCCACAGTCCCCGCTATGGATTTATCAGCCAGAAATACGCCTTAGCAGACAGCAATTACACCCTCAGCAGCCACTTGCTTTCATTTGGGGGCAACAAAATTTCCCCAGAAAATATTTAAGGAAGAAGGAAGGCAGAAGCGTGCCTCTGCCCCACAGGGAAAAGTGCAAAATCCAGCCAGAAATAAAGCCAAAGAGAGAAACCTGCAACGTGGCTTTAGCCATCGCCGGGACCTCATGCCCGAGAATGCCACCTCACGTGCCGGCAAGGCGTCCCGGGGCAGCACCTTCATGCGGGAAACCTGCCGGGGCCACCGCGCCGCCCGGCGTGTCGCTGGGGGAAGGGGACAGTTTTGCACCGAAAGTTAAATCTCTTTTGCTTTTCATTCTTGTAATTCTTGCACAAGCCGCCATCCCTCGCCCTCCTGCCTCGTCCCCATCCCGCCCCGGCTGGCTGCTGAGGCTG
>JAVJGI010000045.1:1323543-1373123 GCA_035590275.1 Ibycter americanus
CGGAGGGGGCGTGGGAGATGCCCACGGTGCCGCCAGCCCCGCGTCGGGCCCCGCACCTTCCCCCGGCCGGGCACTCGGTGTGGGGGTCGCCTCGGCTGGCGAGGGGGCCAAGGGCTGCCCCAAGCCCCAGCCACGCGTTTTCACTTGCACCCCTGGGTGCTCAGCGGGATTATTTCATCCCAAGTACGGTACTGTGGTGCCAACGCAGCTGAACCCTCCTCCATCCACCCATCCACCCACCCATCCACCCATCTATCCATCCATCCATCCATCCATCCCTACAGCGCGGAGCTGGGCACCTCCTGGCCCACCCGTGGGTGGGGGATGCTGAGGCCGGACACAGCTCATTGCACCTCCCACCCATCCTGCCCGAGGAGCAGCGCGGTCCCTCCGAGGGGCTTTGCTCCGGTGCTCCGGCTGGCCGGTACTCTGCCGAGGGGCACGGGGCGAAGAGCATCACACAGTACCCGATACAGATAGATCCCATATCCAAGAGCTGAATATAAAAGGCTCTTAAAAACTTTTAATTCTCTTTTAACCGTTGTCTTTTTCACACCTCCCTTCTAGGCAGGGCCCCCAAAAGCCACCCAAAGGAGGCAGTGTATGTGGAAAACACGGGAAATCGGCATTTTCCCGGCTTCGTGTGGCCATCAGGCTGTGCGAGGAGGCCCGTTGCAAGGGGAGCTGTGTGGGCACCGCAGGCTCCCGCTCAGGGGGGTTTCTGCTCAGGGGGGTTTCTTCAGTCCTAAAAGCCATTCGCACCTTCAAAATCATCAGCACCAAACCCGCGCAGTTGCTCACGCCTTCCCCGAGGTCTGGCTGGAGGTAACGGGTCACCCTGCGGCACTGGAGGACATTCAACATCGCGGTTTGCTTGAACCAAATTAAAACTTCAAATCGCTGAACCCCGGGAGGAGAAGCCACCGCTCAGGCAGCCAGGCACGGCTCCGGCACAGCTCCGGCACGGCTCCGGCACGGCTCCGGCACGGCATCGCCCGGCTGCCGGAGAGCCGGTTCCCCGCCGTTCTTGGGAGCGATTGAGAAAGCTGCGAGTGGGGAGGTGGGGACACACGGCACGCTGCAAAGATCTGGTTGCTCCAGTGTGGCAAGGGTGACACTCGCGGTGCCCATCCCGTGGGAGCATCCCTGAGGATGCAGAAGCCTCTCACCTCCTCCTCCAGCTCTCCAGGGATTTGGGCAGCGCAGCGGGAGGCAAGTCAGGCCTCGACACACAGGTTCTGCCGTACAGAATTGAGGTGAGATGATGCTTTTAATAAGGCCAAGACGATGGCAGCGCTCCCCTGAGCGGGCAGCAGGATCTGGCCCCGAGACGGCACGACGCAGGGACACGGGTGTAAGGCAGCCACGTGCTGTTTGGCTGTTCTTGCAAAAATAAATGAATCAGTTGTTTCCCAGCAAGGCAGGAAGGACCTGCCGGGACGGGCTTTGGGGATGCAAACCCTCCGGGGGGTGGGTGGGGGGTGCCAATTAAGCGCATCAGCATCTGGGCTGTTGATTTTTTTTAAGCCAGGGATTATTTTTTAATTGAGGCAGCGCTGGGAGAGCGGCCTCACTTACCCTCCACGGCTGGACGCGCGCCGGGGGCTGCCCGCAGGGAGGGAGCACAACAGCCCGGAGGAGAGGAGGGAGCTGCCCAGATCCTTGCTCCCATCCCTGAACCTTGGAGACCACTCCTGGGGGATGCCACCCACCCGGGGCGCCGGCAGCCAGACGTGATGGAGCCATGAAGTCCCACGAGCGGGGACCCTCTGTCCATCCCAGACAAACCTGACATCCCTTTCCCGGGAGTCGAATCCCATCCAAAGGAGGGGACACGGCAGAGACGAAAGGCTTCAGGTCCCATGGAGCATCGCCGCCTCTCGGGCTGGTTCATCCCATGTCTTGGAGGCCCCTTTGCTGCATGTGATTAGAAGATAATTAGCACTTCCTAACAATTAATTCCTCCAACGCTGGCCAACAGCTCCTCGCCTACTCTCCTCCTAATCTGGTTTAGTACCAGTTGAGTTGCTACTCGTTGGAGTGGATCGGGAGGAAATGCATTTTTCCCTTCCCCTGGGATGTTTCCAGGCTGTCTGACCTCTCTGGCCCTAACGAGTTGCTGCCAGACGAGGGGACGTGGCCACGTGCAGGGGACGGGCGACGGCGCTGCCGGCCACGCTCTCGGGAGAGTCCTGGCACCAGGCGACGGAGGGGAGTGACGGGCTCGTCCCGGGCTTGCCCAGCGCTTGTGACATTCAACATCTGCGGCCGATTCCCACAGTCAGAGCATCTGTATCTGTTCCCTACTTGAAATAAAAAATGCTGGGTTTTGGCTGAAGCAACACACCGTCTGGGGAGCGGCCGCAGTAGAGGGGCTGCGATGGGACAGGGTGAAGCAGCATCGACTCGGGTGAAGTCACCCTGCAAAAGGATTTGGAAAATATTTCCAGAGATGGATCCGTGCCGCTTGCCCACCTTCGGCTGGAGCTCTGCCCTGGTCAGAGGCACTGGCAGAAAATGGGTCAGTCGGGATGCTCAGCATTGCACAAGTTGGAAAGTAAGTGTCACTAACGAGCTGTGGGACCTAGCTATTCGAGTTGGGAAAGAAAAACCCGGAGCTGAACCCGGGGTGCTCAATGGCAGCAGCGAGCCCTGTGAGTTCCTGAGTTTGGAGCTGATCTGGGGCACGTTTGGTGTTTGAGTGTGCCAGAGGCGTTAGAGGACAGGATCTGGGGACCCGTGGACCACGAGAGCGGTGCCTGCAGCACCAGGCTCGAGGGCAGATGCTCTGAAGGATTTGCACCAACCCATCAGCCACCTCTGAGGACCAGCAGGTCCAAAGGGTCTATTTTAGACCCTAGGGCGGACATGGAGGTACATTACGTGACCAGGAAGGCTGCACGTCCTGCTCGATAGTGCCCTTCCAAGGGTGTTCCCCACATCCCACAGCTCTCAGGAGTGGGGGGGCCAGGAGAGCAAAGCCCTGCCTGCAAGCATCAGCTGTGGAGGGGCTGCCAGTGCCACAGGCTTCGCTTCGCTGCGGCAGTCGCAGCCGGGGGCTGCCCACACGCTGGGGTCCAGCAGCACCTGCCAGGCTTTGCCACGAGCTCAGCCCTCCGGCCGCGCCGCCTCGGCCTCATCCTGGCCCCCGAACGGGACCGGCTGGGCCAAGATCAACACCCACCTGGCAGGCGCCGCGCTGAGGTCACTGCTTAGGGAAGAAGCTGTCTTGGCGTCTGCTGGCTCCTCTCTCCCCCGCGCCGGCAGCGGCAGCAGGGGAAGGCCACGTCGCTCTCCCCGCGTCGGAGACAAGGCGGGGAACAGCCAGGACAGCCCCAGGCCCAGCGATGGAGAGGGCTTCCCCCCAGAGCCCACCGCCAGGCTCTGCACTGGGCAGCGAGGGGTGGTTGGCAGCCCCCTTGCAGGGACATGGGGCTTGACACTCCGCCCGGCACGGCGGGGAACCTGCATGGGCGTACGGCGGGGGGCTCGCCCCGAAGCACCAGTTTGCGTTTGCAGCCTTCCCTCCGAGGATGAGCCTGGGGAAACCGTGTGCGGGCTCGGCTCCTCCGTGGGGCTCCCGGGTGATGCCGATGCTCCCCAGGGTTTGGTTTTGCCGAGCGCCGATGGGGTTTGTGCTCAAGGGGGGTCTCAGTGCTGGTGGCCGGGGCCCCGCCGAGCAGGGGGTGTCGGGGAAGCACCCCCGCCTGCGCTGCAGCTTGCTCCTCGCCTGAGCACAGAAACACAGTGTTTAAGCTCAGCCCCAGCTCTGCTCGACACCCAGCTGTGGGTAGAAGGATCCTGGCCAAAAAGAAGGGCCGTTTCCCTGCCTCCAAACCGACCGTCCCCTCAGCTCTTGCGAGGAGCAGACGGGGCTTTGCCAGCTGCTGGGGACCCTCCAGGGGCTTGGGCAGCCCCAGACCCCCCCTCAACCCCCTGCCCAACTCCACTGGCTCCCAGCACTGCAAAGGGGGGGGCCCTTTGTGGGTGCCCCACACTGCAGCTCTCGGAGCTCTTTGCTGCTCTCTCTTCTGCAGCCCTTAAAAGTCAGGCAAGTTCAAGCTGCAAATAATTTATTAAAACCAGATGTGCTCGCTCAAGAGCTGCCACGAGGAATTTCAGGGCGCTCCAGCCCTGGGAGGGCCAGCGCCGAGATCCCTGCCCTTCCGCCGCGGGGGCGAGACAAGGCTGGGGGCTTCCCGGGGAGCAGCGCTGCCCTCCCAGCCCACTGCCTCTCCTTCCTCCCCGGCCTCCCCAGGGCTCCTGGAAAAGGGCAGAGAGAAATTCCAGCCATTTGCAAGAAATTCGCCTTTTAGAAAAACACTTTCTCCGCATGAGTCGAGCAAATGAGCAGAGCCGGGTTGCAGAGCGGGGAGGGAAGGCAGCTGGAGAGCGGCGGACAGCACATCCCCAACGGCATCTTCCTCCCGCCAGAAGCGGGGATGGGTCCGGGAAGCAGAGATCCCACCCTGTCCCACGGCCCTTTCCAGCAGGAGCAGCGTGGTCCAGCGGCCACGCAGTCAGCCCCAGATGCTTCGTTTCCACCTCTACCACTGCCTTACCCAGTAGCCACGGGCACGTGCCCTTCCGCCTCCATCCCTCGCCGGTCCCTTTAGCCTGGAGAGGTTTTGGCACCAATCCCAGCCGGTCTCCTGGGTTTGGGTGCGAGCGGGTGGATTTTCAGGATTAGCAGGAGCTGGGATGAGCCAATGCTGAACAAAGCAGGTTTTGAGCCCTGATCTTGATGCCGAGCTGAGCCAGGCCAAGAGCGAGGAGGTTGCCGACACGGCAGCCCATGTCCCGCGGACCCCAGCCAGCGCGTGCTCGTGGCTCCCGCACAGCTGGCGGCTTCGGTCAAGAGAGGACAGTGCTGAGCAGAGCTCGCTCTGGGTTTTTTTCTTCCCGTGAACGCAAACCAGAGCCAAGCACCCCATAAACCCACTGCCTGCGTTCCCTGTGGCTGCTTGAATGGGGATGGGAGAGCTGACCTGCACGCCAGGCCAAGTCTCCTCATCCTCACCCTGCCGCTCCCCACAGCATCCCGGTGTTTTTAGCCCCATCCCACGCCCTTATAGCCCCATCTGGACCATTGCTCCCCTCCGCCCCATCCCTGCAGCCCAAGTAACAGCGATGGGAGAGCAGCTCTGGGCCGGGGCTGCCTGCGGGCTCGTGAGGCTCATCCCACACCGGCGGGGCAGACGGTGGCTGACGTCTCTTTTCAGGCTTTACTGGATCAGCTCGAAGCACCGAGCCCCCCCTGCACTGACCCAGCAGCCGGCCAGCGTTTGGAAACGGGGAGTAACAGAGCAATAGAAGGACGGAGGGAGAAGAAAGGCTGCAGCAGCCCATCCCACGGCAAGATGCAGGGCTGGGAGCGAAGAGCAGCACGGGAAGCGCCCGGCGCTGGCAGCGGCGCACGGCTCCTTAGCAGACAGCACGTGCCAGCGGCTTTTCCCATCCCTCGCGCCCCCACGCAGTTAATGCATGAAATGAGAGCGTGTCTGAGCCCCGGTCCCAGCTCCTGCTCCCCCGCCCGGCACAGACAATAGCGTCCTTGTGGCCAAGACGCCTGTTCCTGGGTGTGAATGTGGTGAGGGGAGGCTGAGCAGCTCTGCGTTTGCTTGGCCTCTCGCCCCCACCCAGGGTGACGGCTGTGGAGCACCGGCTGCCCCAAGGGCAGCGCCGGGGCCGGGGCGAAGCGGGGACTTGGGCACAGCCACGTGCGGTGGTGGAAATTCAGAAAAGGTTCCTCGGCATTTGGTAGAAAAGGTCTGGGCGGGAGTCAGGGCTGCACCCACCAGGTCCCGCTTCCACATGCTGCAAGTCCCCTCTCCTGCTCCACGCTGGGAGCGGGAACGTTTAAGTCAAGGCTGCTTGAGCCAGGCTTGCGTAGCACCCAGAAAATAACATCCTCCGGCAGCAAACCCCAGGGAGACACTGGCAGCGGTAGCAAACCTCGTGTCAAGGGTTTGCCAGGTCACAAAACAAACTGGGACTGGCCCATTTGGCAGAAGGCAGCTCATTTCATAGCGTGACTCCTAACCGCTAACGTCGGAGGCGAAGCATCCAGCGAGGCAGCCCCTCGCTAAGTCTCTCATTCTCGCTGGCGTCAAGCTGAGCGTGTAATCCCGCACATGTCCCCGCTCCCGGGCACGCCACGCAGGCGTGGTGGGTGCCTGGCCCGGAGGCCCGGCTGCCGCCGCAGGATACTTGTGCATTCGCTGCCAAAACGCTGCCGTCGCCTCCCCCTGCCCAAATCTGTGTCGCATCATCAAAACTGGCACAGGGGGCTGAAAAATAATCAATTGCAGCAGCGGGGAGGGAGCCGAGCTGCTCTTGGTGTTTGGTTTCACTCGCGCTCAGCCCGAAGCCGATTTCAACTTCAAGTGCAGCGGGGGTGATGTCAGGCTGCAGAGGAGCCCCGATCCCCCGTGACTCTTCCTCCGAGGAAGCAGGCTCTGGGGGGCAGGTACTGCCCCGCTCCATGGGGGGGACGCCCCGCACTGGGGCTGTGACATGCCTGCAGAGGAGCTGGGCGTGTGAACCGGTGCTCCCCAGTTATTAGTCCAGATATAAGCAGACTCGACATCTTCAGCTGCCAAGGTCCTTTTTAATTTTCTATTGTATGTTTTTTTTAAAGCTGACAAGGCTCAGCCGTAAGAAATTAAAGGAGCCGAGTTTCTCATCACTGTTCAACACAGTTATTCTGGGTGACTGAGACTGGAGCCTCGGGCACCCGTGCGCTGGGGAGCGGCCAGCGGGTTGCAGCCACCAGCTCCCGGCAGAGACAGCCAGGGCACACGAGTTCAACACCAATTTTCATCAACAGACACAAAAAAGGTGTGTTTTGTGTCCTGAACATCTATGACTTCTAAAGGCAGCTGCTACTCTACTGGAAATGAGGGAAAAACCCACCTCAAATGTGTCTCGATGTTCCAGATCAAGATCAATGCCAGTAATTAAATAAGACTTCGTAATTTTCAGCGATTCCCCCCTCCGCTGCAGAGATCTCACTGCTCTGAGCTGCCGTACGCAGCCCTCCTCCATCCTGCCTCATCTTGTCTCACGTCAACTCCACGCAGCCACTGCAAGAGAGCTTGTGCCAACGCTACGAAGAGCAAAACAGTAAGAGCCAAGCAAATCGGTTTCTTAAAACTTATTTTAATATCCATGTCTCATCTGTTGGGTAGAGCCAAAACAGTCTGGCCTGGTTTAAGTTACAAATTCTTCATACACTTTTCTTTAAGTAAATGAACAGTGTGGCAATAGGGTCTGTTATTGGAAGTGAAACCCATATTAACAAGGAAGGTGTCGCAGGCAGAATTCTACCAGGGTTCTTCACTGCTATCAGCCCCAGGAAAGGCCAACGCTGTCCCCACGCCCCTGGATGGGTGTCGCACAGCAGGAATAAATGCATCTGACACAAAACTAATCACACCCACAGAGATAGCACACACTGTATGTCCAAGAAACAACGGGACCGGGATAGAAAAAACCCTTTTAGAATTCTCCCTGATGTGGACAGACACCAAATCATCAGTTTCAGCAAATGGGATGAAGCATCAACCCTGACTGCGCCTGACAGGCTGAATCGACATGTCGAAGTGCTGTTTGCAAAACAGTTAACTTCTGGAATAGAGCAGCAGGGATGGAAAGGGCTAAGAAAATATGGCTGAGGATTTAAAGATGCAGTATTTCTTTTCTTTGTTTAAAACACTACAGTTTAGAGACCACCTTAATGCAGCTGCAAGTGAATACATCCAATTAAAAGCCTGAGAGCCACTACAAAAATAGTAAGAAAAATCAAAGCGGCAGAGTTCTCCACTTCCCAGGTCCATCGCCTGATTTCAGCAGACTCCTCCACTTTTCAGTTTACTAAAAGTTCCTGATCAGGTTTAAGCATAATATTTGCAGATGATGGCTTACAATAAGGCAGACAAGCAGTAGTTCTCTCTGAAAGTGCATGATGGAGAACATTGCTTGCCACAAGAATGCCATTTGGGTACCAAGTGCCCCAAAACCAGTCCACGTGCTGCCGGAGCTGCGGGTGTGATCCTGGAGGTGCCGCACAGAGGACAGCCCACACCGCAGCGGTCTGGGCACTGGGTTCAGAAGCGCGCACAGGGTCATGTGTTTTTTAAACAACACCCCAAATACAGTGCACCGCTCGGCTCCCTACCAAGACAAACCTTGCTTTTGAACACTGCATCTTTAAATATTTCTGGCTATGAGCTCCTGCCACATGTTAGGAGCACTCCAACCTGGCTGCCACATGTTCAAGTGCTGTGCTTTTTGTGTGTGTTTTCAGTTTTCCTTCAATGTGGGGGGAACAGGGGGCAGAGCAGGGACAAGAGGCTTGCGTTTCACAGCAGGCAGGCTCCCGCTGAAGGTGTGAGACCACTCCAGATTACAGAAGGGAGACAAAAATAGTAATTTGGGTGTTTGCTCCCTTCAAGAACATTATCTCATCCCCTCTCACTTGAAATCGGATGCAGCGATCGCAGCAAGTTAGGAAAGTCAGCAAGTTTTAAAAGGAAAGCGTTAAGGGAGAGGAAGCTTTGCTGCCAAGTCACCTAACTGAGAAGAGCAGACAAGTCTTCAGCTTTGGATTTTTGTAACATGAACAAGGTATGTACAGTACTGCGTGAGCACAGATCACACCTGTGATCAGCTGAGCTGTGCTCCGATTCTTTCCCGTTCACTGCCTGCCTTCTCAACAGTCAACAGGTATCATGCTCACAAGAGCAGAGAGCACACCGTGAACATGTCAGGGTGTGTTTTCAAAAAGAACAGCACTTCAAATAAATTAAAAAGGTGCAACCGTTGTGAGAGCTATGAAGCAGCAGCTGAAAACCTTGTGGCAGTCTGAGCTGCGATCCACACTGATCACAGGAGATCTATGCAGGCCTGTTCTCCTATGGGCTTCAACGCCCTCCTGAGAAGGTGAATTTTATTCATGAGGCCACCCCAAGGGAGCAGAAAGCTGCACCATCCGCAGAATGGACACTGCCATGAACCTGCTAATACGGGTTTCACTTTGAGACCAGAAAACTGTTTTCTTCCAAAAAATTGTTATTTTTAAAAAATTGAAATTAATTAGGGGTAAAACACTAACTCTAGTGCCATGAACAGGCAGGATCAACTTTTTTCCCCTCCAAAGGGCAAAGAGTCATATACCATCCCCAGCTGAACCTTGGTGCTTCGAGCTTTTCAGGAGATGTTACCTAAACTTTATTAAAAGAAAAAGAACAATGTTTAAATATCAACACTGGACTAGCCCAGTCTTTTTCCAAAGTCCACATTCTTCATATGAAGCACACACGGCGTCCTGGATTCCCCAAGGCTGCATGTTCAGAAGTTCACAGTACATGGAACCATGTCTTTTTGTATTTTCTTGAGTTTCTCCTCCTTGCTCAGAGCAGCCACCCTTTTGTGGTCATTTACTGGATAAACCTCAAGCCATCTCCTATCCACATGGCTTGGCCTAGATGCCGAAGGTTTTCTTGATGAGAGTTGATGTTGTCATGCTCTATGGATGGAAAAAAGCAAGAGAAAAAAAGCACCTGGTACAGGTTTCTTGAGACCCTTGCGGATTCCTCTATTCCAAAGCTGTTTCTGAAAGTCTTTTTGCCGGTTTCTCAAGCAGTTTTTGGCCTATTACTCTGTCTCAGTTTGAAGAGCTGTTATTGGATGATCCAGAGGTTGATGCAATTGCAGCTCCAGCTGGGCTGCTTGTGGATACAGATTTGCGGATGTGAGGCAGCAAGTATGGGTCACAGGCCAGTTGCTGGACATCTATCCGATCCTCCTTTCGGTAGGCCAAACAACGTCTGATAAATGCCTGCAGATACCCCAAAGGCAAAACAAGAATTAGTAGACGGACAGAAACAGGAAGCTTTCTTTAACAGATAACTCTTCAGGCACAGGGCCAATCTGACAACCCCAGCACTGAAATTCCTGCCGCAGTGACCACAGAGACAGCCCAACTCCTAAACCAGAAGCTCATCTTTTATCAGGAGAAAGCACGGGCAGAGGCACGCACCGCACTCTGCTCAGTCCTCAGCCTGACAACTACAGCAGCGCAAAGCCACCAAACACTCCGCAGGAGGCAAGCGTCAAACACAGAACTCCTGCTGGTTTTAGGGAAACCAAGAGGATGGAGCTGCCAGTGCCGACCCGACATACACAGTGTGATCAAACTCGCTACAAGATTTACCTTTGCTTCTGGCGTGACTACTGGCTTTGGAGGGAACTGCACCTCAGTAGCTTTCAGAATTGTGTTCTCCTGCAGAATGTCTTGTTGTGACTGGTTGTGACCAAAGGGCTACCAAAAAAAAAATGGAAGACAGTAGTTAAAGGGTGGTGACAAGTCTTAAAAAACCCTAATGCTACTCTTTTTATCATCACTTGACATCAGTATTTTTCTGAGCAAGAAGATCACAAATGCTGTGAAGGTGCTGCAGATCCCAGCCGGATGAGTAGGACACGTTGCTCCTGAGCTTAAACTGAACAAAAGGGATGTCTCCAACTCGGACAGGAAGGATCTCCACCTGCTTCCAGACCTCACAGGTCAGCTTCAGCACACGCAAGAGGGCCTTCCTCTATCCAAGCCGACAGCAGATTCACCCACTTCAGTCTCTGCTGTGCTGGGTCCACCATCTGACTGACAACACTAAGCAACGCACCATGTTTCTCAGCCCAGGCTTTCACAACACTTGCAGCATCAGGCTCAACAAAGGCTTAGCGCACTGAAAGCGTCACAAAACAATGCCAGACCAAGAACCTCAGGTGTCTGGCCCTGAACAGTACACTTCTCCTCCTCATAATGGCCTCAGCGGGAACAAGCTCAGTGGAAACAGATTTTCTGCAGAATACTGCTTCTGAAGGAAGTGCCACGTAGAGCAAAACACAGCCTAGTGAATTCTCCCTGCTTCTCCCCCATTAGCATGGACTCCACCTTGGAACTGACGGCAAGGAGACAAGGCAGAAGGAAGCACCATCTCAGCCTGGGGAGAAGGAAGCAGAAGCCAGGGCTGCCTCCCAAAAATGCCTCCCATTTAAGAAAGGACTTAAATGTCTTCTTACCTTTCTGCCATAGAGACACTGATAGAAGATGACTCCCACTGACCAGACATCAACTTTATTTGAAATCTTTGGAGGTTCTTTTCCAACCACAAAACATTCTGGTGGCAAATACCTGATTAGAAGGAAGCGACAACAGGTTATGAGCAGCATTTTCAAATAATTTTCATCATTTTCTTTAGAAAGGAAGGAACAAGCTTCTGTGATCAGATGCTGGCTTAGCACTTGAGGGAGCCAATTTCGTTCTTGTACATCTTTGGACCAAGATCACCAACGCATACCCCTTCTGGGAACAGTGACCCCAAGGACTCTCCAGACACTCACGGTCTGAGCTAGTCAGCACAGTCAGTTTCTTTTCACCAGAGCACATAAAATAACCCAATTTCTTTGATCTTCAGAACTGGTATTTGTTGTTAAAAGGGCTTGGCCAAGAATTCCACAATAGAAACACAGAGCCAAAATATGTATTTCTAGAAATACAACCCCAGATGCCACATCCTAGTTAAGAGACACTCAGCCTTGCTCAAACTACAGTGAAGTTTCATTTTTAGGAACAGAACAAAATTGTACAATACAGAATGCCTTAAAAAATGTTCCCGTACAACTGTTGCCCATAGTGACAGTCTGCAGCTTAGGTGCCACCGAAGAATCACATTCAGTGGCACTCACCGTAGGTCTTGCTCTCAGCCAAGGGTGATGCAGTGACAATACTTGGCACTGAGGATAAAGTATTGCTAAAAATACCTTTCACATGACACTCGAAAGTTAAGCTCTGGCTACAGACAGCATTGCGAGATGTACATCTTTTGAAAGAGCTGAGTATGGATTTTCACCTCCTTATTTCAGTGGCAAACTCTTTCCATCTACCTGATGTACCTGAATTCCCCAATAGGCACGGTATTCTCCTCCTCGCTTGAACTGTCAGACAGTGCCATTATGGGCTGTGAAATGGCTGCCAAGCTCCACTCGCCATCTCAGCAGCATGCAGCATATGCAGTTTTTCACTAGGCCTTTTGGATAAGATAATTTTCAAATGTATAAACACTAACCCACTGAAAAGTAAAAAGCTGCCAGCCTCACAAGGAGCTGTGTGACAAGAGCAGTTTCCAGGGTCTTAAACCTCCAGTGTCTCAAGCTGTCACAGACAATGGCAGCACATATAGACCTGACGTAGATCCAAAGCTATTTATAAACTCTTGTTGATCTGTAATTTGCAAATGCCCCAGGTGATGCTTACCAGTAAGTACCAGCCCCCTGTGATGTCAGTTCCATGCCATCAACAGAGTTGTAGCTGTCATCATCCATGATTTTGGAAAGTCCAAAATCTGTGATTTTTATCTCTCCACATGCAGTACCATTGACTAGAAGAATGTTACCTAGACAAAGGAAGGAAACAGCCCCTTAGAATATACATCTAACAGGAAAAAAACCAAGAATAAAATTGCATTGAACTCTGGCACTCTGCATGAGAGGACAAGGAACCTACACAGTGAGCTGCAGCAGCCTTGGGTAGATGTTTTAACACCCAATACCCTGAGCTCCAGAGACAACTCAGCTCCCACCAAGCGCTAGAACTGATCCACCCATCCTTGAATGACCCAGTGGCACAACATTACTTGCAGCTTCCAGATTCTGAGCCCTATTAGCCAAACGAGTTTGATGCCCGAGCTGTTTTGACCCCTCCCAAAGGTCCCGTTGGAAGGGCAGGTCAAAAAGGAGGATTAAAGAGAAAAGTACACATACACAGTTATGACTCATTCTGCCCAGAAGTCCTGACTTGCCCTTGCCTCTCAACAAGCCAGAAACTCTCTCCTTCCTGGCAGTGCTCCCCAGTGGCTTTCTAAGCTCAAAAAGGACAATTACTGCTTAGGCAAGAGTCTTTTACAAATCCATCAAGGATCAAGAAAGTCAGATCATCACTGTTTTTCTCAAAGCCTACAATAAAGCAGCAGAATCGTGCGTGATGGCAGTGGATGAATCACACAGCTTTAGACAACTGTAGGCAGAGCTCTGCAGCATGCTCAGACAACATGAGAACAGTTGGCAGCTGGGGGAAGAAACAGGGTCACTAGAACTAGTGCAACAGCACCACCTCCCGTACAGATTCCTCATGCTGATGCAATAAACCACATCACACACCAGTTACACAATGCTGATGAAGTGCCACCAGTATAGGGAGACAAGCCAGGGATAACTGCCCAAAGAGATGCTGAGTTTTACTGCACTAGGAAAAAAAGCTATGCAGCCAATGCGCATCACCCCAAAAAAAAGAGAGCACTTCCATTTCTCCCCTCGTGACTCTGCCCAACGGTAAAGGGAAATGTGCAACAAGATGTTGAGAGGACCTTCTACGTGACAGACGTTACCGAATTCAAAGGCAGACCTGAGCGGCTTGACTGTATGTCCTCAGCTCTGTGAGCTGCCACATGATATGAAAAACTAAATGCTTCCAAGTTAGCTTCTGTCACCAAATTTTCAGGCAGATGATTACAGGAAGAATAAGCCAGTAAAACGGGGACATGAAACACTAGTAATTGTGGGAACCTTTTATGAAGCAATAACAGAAGCTCTCAACAGCAGACTACAAGCAGGACATTAAGAAACCAAACACAGACACTTGGTGGTTCAAGGGCTCCTTCTGAACAAGGAGGCTACTTTTTCTGGAATGTTACTTCCTTGTTTTATGTTGCAATCCTGGGAGACAATACCCTTTTCACAGCATGTTCTATGCATTTTGGTTTGTTTCTTGTTGCAAGTTACTTTTCCCAGACAGTCCTGTCTCTGTTTTGCTGTCTGACCAAAGTAAACTTCCCCACGTTACTTACAACCCATTACCTTTAGTCAGCATCCTTAAGCACATCAGCTAGCAGCACAGCATACCTGGTTTAAGGTCATAGTGTATGATGGGAGGTTTGATTTCATTTAAGTATTTTAAAGCATTCACAATCTGCATGATAATGGATCGCGCCTCTTTCTCCGACATTAACTTGTGCTGTTTCAGGTAGAAGTCCAGATCATTTCCCTCACAGTATTCTAACACTGTACAAAACCTGAAGGCAAAACAGTAGTTGTTGCAATTAAGGCACCTGACACAGACAAGCAATAACAAAGTGTTCTGGTTTAAGACTCACCTATTTGGTCAATATTTTAATTTAAGAGTCCTCCAGCCTATTAATCCCTTTCTAAAAATAAGCTACCAGGAGCACAGTCCTCAATTCCCAACAGTACAAAGGTCAGAGATCCCCCATTAAGTGCTAGATCTAGAAGTGGAAAGCTCCATCAGCTGGGGCATTTGCCCAGGCAAACAAAGAGTAGGATTTACTAGTAAAGCACCACATCTGACATAATACAGCATACTGGTTTGTGAGCTAGTGTATCTAGAAAACCAATGTATGTTGAAACCGCCTCAGATATCTCTGCAGTACAGTCTGCTACATTGGTGTGGACATTCTCTGGACTCTCCTCTAAAGTTTTAAGGGACCAAATACTTTGTCTGTAGTGAACGGGTCAAACCAGGTCAAAGGACATGGCAACATAACTTACGAGTCAGTATCCAGCGAAAAGTAGTCATATAGCTTAACTATTCGAGGATGATCCAGTTCTTTGTGAATTCTGTACTCTCTACACGCGTGTCTGAAAATAGGAAAGTCTGAGCATTAGTCATACAAGTGACTTAATTCTAAGTTCTGCAGATAGTGAACTCAGACATACCACACAGCAGTCCAATCAAACCCATGCACGTTATTCAGACAGCTCAGGAAAAGGCAAGCAAGTGAGGAAATATGCAGAACAGTTCTTGAGAACCACAGAATCTCAGTGCATCTCAAACGCTGGCAACACTACAAAATAACTAATCTTGAATAATGGTACAGCTTGCCAAAACAGAATAACCTCATAATAAATTATTAAGGGATCCAAGATAACTGAATACAAAAATCAGCAAGTTCTAGAAAAATTCCATGATGCTCAACAGCCCAACTTTCAGGCTTCAAATCAAGTTTGGTCTGTCCCAGTGACTTGTTGAAGAATTAAGATCACAGCATTACTTTTGAAGCTGTCAAGAAGGCTTGGCTGCCATTCTGCAGAGTTTATCTAACCCATGGCATTAGGGAGCAAGTGTTACAAACACCAAAAGGCTTCCTGTACCTCCCCTTCTAGGCCATGACATACATACAGCCCTAATCATCTGTGAAAGGATTAAGTATTTAGGAAACAAAGGGAAGGGGAAGGCTTTCAGGGAGCACAATGCAGGTGTGTAACCTGGAAGGTGGGCATGAACAACTGTTTCCCACAAGAGCAGAGCTTAGACATATCAGAGAGAAGAAGCCACTTTTAACACTTTCTTCACAGAACAGTACTGGTGCTTTCAAACCTTGTGCCATAGTGCTTATACAAAACTCTGTGTGTGTCCACGTGCACGTTTAAAACAGCTCTAATCTGACCATCAACTTCTGCAAGTAGCTACTGGGACAGAGGGTGACTTTTGAAATGTGTCAAAACACAGGGAAAAAATGGCAGCCTGTTCACTGACACTGGATAACCAAATGCAGGAGGAGTTTGGAAACACGGCTGCTCTACAGCCTTACTTACTTGTGATAGTTTTCTTTCTTCTCATCTCTCCAGTTTTTATTTAACTGGTGTATTTTCACAGCTACGTATCTCTGTTCTGTTAAATCAAATGCCTGCAGAGAGAAGAGCTGAAAATCAGTAGGAATTACAACTTCAAATTAATATTGCAAAAACAGACAAGCTCTAACAAACTGATATCCCCACCCAGGAAATCAGCATTACGCCATACTGAGTGAAGAGCAAACACACATTTTGATGTAATTAGTTTCACTAATGAAACCAAGCAACTCTGAAAACAATTGAATATTCTGTGCTTTGATCTGACCTTCCCCCTTGGGATCTAACTAATGCCACATTTATTCTGACATTTTACCACCAGAGCTATAATGGGATCAGAAAGGCCAAATTACAAAAATACAGACAGTTAATCACACTGGGAAAGACCCTGCTATTATTCCCCCAAAGCCCCTAACTCATTTTCTGTGCTCATTTAGAAAAACGCAAAACAGAGGGGTTTCAATGCTTTGTTTCGCATTGGTAGCTCAGCAATCTGTCTTGGAACATAATGTTTCAGCTTATTTAGAAGCTGGAGAATTCAATGGCAGAAATGTGTAAATCTTGTGCTGCATTTTTCCCTCCAGCTTCTTGCTATTTAGTCAGTCTTTAAAGAATGGACCTATGGAATTGTGCTCTTGGAGAAATGCAGAAATCTTTTACCTTGCCTGAGAGCACCAACAGCTAATAATTTATAGGACAGGGCAAAATCCTATTGTAAGTAGACAAGGATAATCTGTGTCCCTCTCAGAAGTTGCATACTTAACTCCTAATGCTTAATAGATTGGCCAAGACTCTGGAGAAGAAGGGCTAAGCATTTCTTTGTTTTAATAACAGTTACAACTCTTAAGTGCGTGGTCAGGTATGAAACATTCATACCCTCTTGCTTTCATCTGTGGAGTCAAAGCTTTCTGCTTAGTCAGCAAAGCCTCTAAAGAGAAATTCAGAGTACTTACAAGCAGCTCATACCTTTTTTTCACTACCTGAGCAGTGTAGCCCCTCTAGTTTAGATACCTACTGTCCTACTGCATCAAAATAATAAATCACTGTGAAGTTTCCAATATTTGCATTGGCATAGTTATTTTCATTCTAGCCAAATTCAACATGAATTAAAAACTATTGAGTACAGGTGGGGAATATTTAGAACTAGAAAGGCTCTAAGCACACTAGTCAAAGCACCGAAGTATCACAGGTCTTGGCCATGCAAGAGTGCTGACACACAAGTAATCCTCAGTTCCAAGGAAGTCCCAAGACTGCACACACCCACACCCCCACCCCCAGGCTGCTACTTCAGAGCATAAAATGAAGACACAAGGAAAAAAGCCTTCTACCCCCAGGAAATAAGGCTTTGCTCTTATTATTGGAGCTATTTTCTCTTTTTACTGTGACGTTCAGACTTGCTATGTCATACTCAATATAACTTAGCCACTTAAGATATCTGTGCATAGCACTTGAAGAAACAGGTGGTTTGTTTCTCTGTCCTGACAAAACTTGCAGGCTTGGTGCAATGTTTTTCTGAAACATACATTTGCAGGAAATCTGACCTCTGAGGACAGGGGCAGAACCTAAAAATCTCAAGTCTGCTGTCTAATGCAAGCCAGATGCAACATGCGCTTTGTCCTCCCTTCTTCCCTCCACAACCACACACACCATTGAGAAAACAAGTGTAAAAATTCTGCTTACTGCAATATTTCACTGCAGATTCAGATTACACCACAGATTGCCACTTCAAATTTACCTTATATACTTCACTGAAGCCGCCTCTACCCAGAAGATGTAGCAACAAATATCTATCATTTAGCGTTGGATGGTCTTTAAATCTGGAGAGAAAGACATCATTTAAGAACACTGACAGAAATAATGCAATCTACTGCACAATAAATGGCAGCTACTACGCAGCTTAGAAACAACAATTTTGCATTAAAACAGAAAAATATTAAAACTGTGTTAATGACTGACAGATTTGATACTATTTGATCACTTTGCATTGATGAAAGACTATATAATGGTACCTTGATGTACTGGAAGCCTTTGTCTTACATGAACTTCAAGTTGTACCACTGTGCCACCCCCTATCAAGTGACATTAAGTTGTAACACCAATTGAAAAAAAAAGACTGTTTCCCATTATGAAGGGGACAAATAAAAGATTATTATACGTTCTTGTCCCTGAATCCCATGTGCTTACTGTGAATTATCTTCATTGTGTATCCTTTTTAATTCCCTGATATGTAGATTTCTAACCCTCTCTAGCCGTTCCAACTCTGCCTGGATCTCTGCTTCTTCCTGCACAAGGAAAAACCAAAAGGAGAACACAACACTGTGTAAGATTATGCAGTTAGTGTTTCTGTCTGATTTATGGAACACAAATGCAATTCCACTTGTGAAGAAGTTATTTGTAAGTAACTTGTTTGGGAGATTAGAGAGATGGTCATGGTCAACTAAGAATCAGGTGGAAGGTGACAAGAATGAAAACTGACTGGGCAGTTTTGTTTACACGTAACACAGAGACAGGAGCAGACACATCTTTACACCCTCTCAGTTTTAAACATTTTCTGTAATTCAGAAGCATTGTTGCTCTGGTCCTGCTCCTTCCCTGATTAAGTGCTATGCAGCTGTTTTTATAGGAACTCAACCTCTGCTGGGACAAGAGATAGAGGACTGCCCTCAGAAGTAAGGAACACAGGTTGTCATGATGCCACATGGGGATCGGGCAGCATCCAAAGACGACAGAGAATGTGAAAAGATAACATTGGGTCGTATTAGTGGTACGTGGTAGAACACATCAGAATGTAACATACAGCCATGTGAACTTTTTGATACGCTGTTCCTGGAGTTGGAAGTTCTAGTGCCCTCAAACATGACGCCAGAATTCACATCACTGTGGACAAGGTTGCAAACCTCAATTAAGACGTGCGCCTTGAGCAATATTATTTGGTATATATGACTCAAGGGACATAGTTACCCATTTGTCTTGTGACTCTTGTTCCTTCCCCTCTCAAATTGTTCTATTTTTAGGCATAAAGAATGAGCCAGTTTCCAAAAGTGGACAAGGATAAGCACAGCTTCAGACAATGCCACGATCCCAGAACATTACTTCATTTTCCATTAAGGTCCATTTCCAAATGGATTCCTTTGTTCCAGGGTGGCACACTACATGCCAGCACATATGGACCTGCAATTAATCCACTCTAGCAATGTGGAAGCTGTGGAGCAAGCATGCCTTTAGCATACTCCTGCCCATATCACTTATCTTTGTTCACAGGTCAATAAAACACAATGGGCAGAGTGCCAGCAGATTCCATGTGTGCATTAACTTTCCCTTGCCACTGAAAATAACAAGCAGTACAGTAGCATTAATGAGGCCTTGCATTCAACTTGTGTGTCAAGGTTACAGCAAAAAAACCCACAATTAAGTGCAGAGCTTGGGCATCACCTAAGACAAGAAGGGGGACTGCAGCAATGCATTTGCATGCTTCCTCTTTGTTGCACATGGGAAAGAAAACTCCTTGGCCTTAGCAGAGATCACAGCTAACCAGGAAATGGCAGAAGATATCTATTTTTTTTTTTCAGTACTTCATCTGTTGAAGTGTCCCAGAAAGCTTATTTATAGATTACTGCAATCACTTTAAAGATAACCAACAGCTTATCTAACTATAACCACACTGCAGGTACAGTTCCTACTGAAGCCAATGTATTTGAAAACAAATGTGCGCTACAACTACCTAAACAGTACCAGTTTCCAAAAGCCCAAGAGATTTTATTGGGCTGTTACTGATAATGCTGGTTACTTGATATTGCAAAGAAACGGGAAAGTCAATGACGGCTGCAGTTTCTGTTGTGTTCTTGTTATTTTCTTCCCTTGGTCCATCCCTTCGTATTCCCCCATTATCAGACACGTATAGAGCCCAGGACTAGGCAGGTCATAGTGACAGAGTAAGATGCATCAAAACAATGGAACTTTCTGCATGAAATTGTAACTGTAAGGACACAGAAATTATTTATTGAAGCAAAGAACATCTTTCCTGAACACCACTGTCTTGGAAAAAACTATTAGAAAATCCTGGCCATCTCTTTCAAGCAACAAAAGCCTCTCAATTATTAAACAAACAGCAGTGACCTCTACAGAGAAATGCTATTGTTCGTAGAACACTGAATCCTAAAGCCTACCTTTCCTGCAGTTAGTTCTTACCTTTTTAAGATGACCTAGTCGGAGTTTGAAGATTTCTTCTTGTTCATGGTATTCTGCTAACGTTAACCTGCAGAGAAGACAGATCCAATGCATTAGCTTTCAATGCATGTGATAAAGTGCACAGTCCAAAGAATACACGTCGCCAGTGGAAGTGACAACTACGCAGAGTATGTCAACAGCTAGCAAGAAATATTTTAGGTGAACTCTGCAATCTTTTTTTTTTTTTTTTTCAAATGAGCAATCTAAAGGAGACCAAAAGCTTAAACCTTGATGAAGTACATATTCATTTCAAATCCAGGTCCCTAATAACACCTATTAAGGCTAGTGACTGACTTTTAACAAAGAAAGCTAAACCATAATCTAAATACAGAACACTAAAGCACAAGTATTCCACATCTTATTTTTCCATTTACAGTTTGCTTTACTGACTCGTTTTCAAATTTTATTTTGTAATAAAGGCTGGATAATTCAACTCAGCTATTCACTCTGTGACTAGCAGTACACCTGGCCACAGAGCCACTGCAAATAGAGCAATGACCTGGGACTCAGAAATTTTCCTGTTTCAGGCCCTGCAAGTGGCTTCCAGTGAAACCCTTGGGAGATTTACTTCACCTTACTGTATCTTTGACCACCTGTGTAGTTAGGAGAAGCAATGGAATAAGGGGAATAAGCCTCATTTTATTGATGGTAAATGATGTGCAAAGTTTCCACTCTAGGTGGCTGGTCAAAAAAGTGTCATGTTTTCAATGTCTTTCATAGCCAAAGTGTGCCATGTAGGACAGTGGCAAAGCACACCCTTACACTAAAATAATGACAGATCCCATCACTTGTGAAACGTGATGATGTGCTGAGATCTTCAAGGTTAGAAAAATGAATTGCTGCATTAATTTTCTCACTACTACCACAAGGAGTTTGGTAAAAGCATCACGCACATGAAGATAAAGCTAGAAGCCTGTTATCAGCTGCATCCATTTACTTTGCAAACAAGACACACACGTGACAGCATATAAATATCTTTTTTGAACCTAAATTGAGTTCAAAGCATATCCCAGGAGGATTCCTGTTGCAGCAGTTATGCTCTGCATCACACTCAGTACAAAGGTTAGTGTATGAGGTCTCCACAGCATCAATACCACAACTAGTTCCAAGAAGGGACCGAGGCCTGTGCAGGGCCGTGGGACCTTGGCTCACTGCGCAATAATTAAGAGGAGGTAGCATTCAGCTGATGAAGTACTCATCTTGCAATGACCCAACTTCTCTCCACTGTTGATAATGCAGAGGATCCACATAGTTGAAATAAGTGCTAAAGCAGCTGTTGGCTGATAAATTTAATGCAAAACTCACAAGCCAAGTTCCCTTTGAAAGAATCTCGACCATAAGGATCTGCTTATTACAAATTTAAAGATACATACAAAACACAGCCAGTACCATAAATGTTTACATGTTGTCTCATTTCACATAAAAGCATGCTAATTCACACACCCCCACCCTCCCACTGACAGTCTGAATTTTAATCAGATTCATCTAACCAAAAAAACTTGTCCCAAAAGTTTAGGGTTTTGGTTGGTGTTGCTGTACAAGGAATAAAAAGACAACTGAATAAGCCAGGAACAAGCTTTCCACATATTCTTGTGCACAAATGAAATACAGGGCTAAACACCAACAGTCTACTCATTAAGCAAGAGATGTAAGGAGTACCACCAAGCTAACACTGCCCAAAATAGCTGCCTGTTAGCAGCAAGCATCACAAAAATCAAGGGGGCTCCAAGACAAACACTCCTCTGTTTCACAGAAACATGCCTGAAATACACTAATTCTAGTGCAGCTGAAGGCTCTAAGGTTGCCCAAGCTGTGCTAAGAGACCTCAAAAAGCCCCAGCAGATCGATCTTCCTGAATGAAAATCTTTTTCTCATTCACAGGCTAGAAACTAGTTTCAGGAAGGCGCATGTTTAAATTTGCATCATTGCACCTTTCTCTCCTTTTTAAGGCACAGCAACAACCACGAACCAAAGAGGAACCAAAAATCAAACGAAGGAATTTGGCTGTCCGCTTCTCATTCAAATTTCAGAAACATTTATATTCAACTGATCCAAAAGACAGCCTCTGTAAGAACTCCACAAGAAAAAACCTCCCTTTAAAAATCAGAAAATTCTGTACCCGATACACATCGGTTCAACAAAGGCATTTACAGGATAACTAACGATTAAGCAAGTAGTCAGTCAATACAGTTGCTTCAGCTGACTTGTAAAAACAGTGTTTGCATAAGCTAAAGCCCTCCACATGAGCACACCCATACAAGGGCAAGCAGTTTTTAATCAAGAATGTCACAAGAAGCTCTTCTAAATCAAAAAGATAAAACCCTGAAATATTATCAGTGAAGAATGACAAACCAGCAAGAAACCAGAGACAAAAAGCTGGTAGCACAAAAAGGCTTATTAGCAAACCCAGGTAAAACTAGAATATGTCAAGACAGGCTCACAACACAGGCAGGAGCCTACATATCAGACATTATCATGGTTTCCAGGCACATCAAGACCTGTGCTACCATGTCTGCAGAATAAGCCACACTACAGCTGCACCAGTCTGCTGGGGAAAAACACCCCTGCAGAAATGGGAAAAGCCTCATCCAGTCACTTAGAGGTGAAAGGTTACCACAATGAACAGCAACGCCTCAAAATATCCACGCACAGACGTTCAATTTACTCTCTAAACCAAAAGGCTGCAATATTAAAGGACGGCTTTAAGACTTTATGTAGTTCTTGTTAAGCTCACTTGGCCAGAATGGGGGGTAAATGTCTCTACTCAAGCTACCTATGTGCAGAAAGCGCACAGTGCCTTCCAACACAACCCACCCAATCTGCAGGCACCTGCACCCTATTTGGGGGTACTGCCCTGGCTGCTGAGAGCACCCTGACTCTCATGATTCACCCAGTCACGTGCCATCTCCACTGTGACTGCAAAAGGCAGTGAGAGCTTTTGCTTCACATGCACTTTTAAAGATCAAGACCAAGACTTCAAAAGGCTCCAGGAACTCTGAGGTCAATGCTTAATGCACTGTCTTTAGAGTGAGCATCTTTTTTCTTCAGTATACCAAACCAACTGTTTGAAAAGCCTCACCGGAAAGTACAATGGAAATAAATGTTCCTATATGCGTACAATTCTTTCTTCCTTAAGAAAAGCACCACATACCATACAGTGATACAAAAATCAGCTCTGAAGTTGCAACACTTAAGAAAGGCACTTTTCAAACCTGATACAACCGGAATACTGAAAAAGTTACTGCATAAAAAAAAAAAAGTTAAGCTCTTACAAAGTCTGGACTCAGCAATGATCCTTGTTTTACTCCAATGAAAACTATTTAGAACTGCAGCCAGATGTTGCTGAATGCCAGGCTAATTCCACAATATTCACTTGTGCATGGAGTGAAGCCTAGAGGCAAGGGCAAGATTCCATTTCCCAGTGGATATTTTGTGCTCTAATCAAAGCACACAGCTTTGCAATGCACCAAGGCGGCCATGCAACCTACGTTTCATTTTCTGCTCCGTTGGTCTTGCTCTTGCGCTGCTTCTGCTCATTGCTTGCTGGAGGGGTCTGTCCCATTGCAGGTGGCTTCCTTTTTGCTAACATTTTTCGTTGTCTTTCTATTTCTTCCCGCTGGGAATTTATCCTTTCCTGTTGCCTGGAAAGATGACAGTAAAAAACACATGAAGCAGATAACTAATGGTACATACTTAGTTGTCTTCAGCATCTGTTCTTAACAGATTGGAGCAATGAATTTCAAATCAGTTGTACTTGTAAGATTAGTAACAAAATATTTTTGTACAGAAAAGGGGGATGTGCCAAACATTATGACTCAGATTTTTAAAGGTATTTTTACATAGAAGGGAATTCTTTTCCTGGCCCACAGAAGCCTTTCTGTAAGTGAAAGGTTTTATTCATGCAGAGGATATCCAAAACCAAGGAGTTGCTAACCCCACGGAAAACCCAGGGATCCATGGTAAGTCACTAACTTTCCACACACTTTTTCCTAGAAGGCTCTGTTCTACATCTCAGACTTTCCTGTTAAAACTATTCCTAAAGTCTGGCACTGTCTGAGAAAGTATCCTTATACGTCAAGGGTACGGGTTAAACTATCCTTAGTTCTCTTAACTATAACCAACACCATTCCCAATTTCACTAAGAAAACAGTCTCTCCTCCAAGATAAAAAAGGACTATCTTAAAACATTTTACAGTGATAAAAGCACTCTTGAAATTTCAAGTCTAAATGACTTGAGTATTTATATACTTAATTCACTTTGTAAAAGAGACTGAGGCTGCAGGTAAATATTCCTGAAGTATTTCTTCCATGTCTTAAAGCACAAACTAAGGAAGAATTAGAAAGTCCTTAATCGGTGCCTAACAAGAGCTGCACCTCCCTACTGCACTACAGAGAAGTGATATGGTTTTAAAGGATCACACATAGCCCTCTCTCTAATGCAATTAATTTGCCAAGTCCTACTTAAAGGTCTAGGCCAGGTGGGAATTGACTGGATATTTCCATTAACATCCTGCATAAAAGGGTCTCTGATCTTCATTTCCAGGTTTCTGCAGCCCCTTTGATCACTGTCACTAGGAGGCAAAAAAAGTTAAATAGTATGGATTTTCTCTTTTAAGCTTCTCTACTTTCTACTTTTTATTTTAAAAAAAAAAGCTAATTAGCCTTCCTTGACTAATATATGCAAGCATGCAAATCAAATTGATTGACTCACGATACGCGTGAGAATTTGGTCCACCCTAAGCACTGTGCAGCCAGGTAGATGCACTGAGAATACCCAACAGGGCAGCCTACTGCTTTCCGACCCAGAGGCCAACTCAAACAATTTGATTCCAGTTCAAGTCTCTAGAGGTTTAAGTGGAAACATTTCTCACTTCAATGCGAAAACATTCCCCATTGTCAGTAGCTGAGTTCCTATCTGATCCTTTCATGCATCAGTCACACCATTCTCACATTTTGACATGCAAGACATCACACACAACTGCTTAGTTTTCCCGTCTCTGCCTCTGAAGTTAAAGACAACTCTGTCCTCACTTGATGAGGTTCTGGAAGGCATAGCCATCTGTCCACTGCTCAGTGAAAGACGCCCCATGCCGCACCGTAGTGAAGTGACCTAGCCTCAATCGATCCTGCATGCTCTTATCTCTGCATGCCATCTTCTCCTGTTTTGACTGAAAACAAAACAAAACATGTGTAAAAATATAAGCCATAAATTAGCAGCTAAGAGTTGTGCTGTCTTTTAAATCACTACTGATTCTTACCACTTCCTATGTCAGTTAGGATTAAAGATGAACCAAAGCTCAGCTCCTCACTGGAGCTATACACAACCTCTCTGAGTGTCAAGTCTACCTAACACCTAGCCCAGAGTACAAAGCTGCCCAGAAATAGGAGTCCCATTCAGCCAAGAACAACCAGCTCTGTGACAAAATGAACTCAAACAGACTGCATGTACTGGCCAGCACCCTGATAGTTGTGCCTATCCAGTGCCCATGAACAATAGATGTAATTGGCCAACAGGTGAAAGAGCAATCAAACCCCCACATTGTTCAGCCATCAAGAAATCTGGAAATCTTTCAACACTGAAGCAGGCTGGACACTGGTAAACAGCAGCCTGAAACTTCCCCCAGTGTCTTTAATGTGTTGTTTTGAGTGTTACACAAAGCAACAATCTCCAACTTTGCCGTCTGAAAGAAGGAAGGGTCTAAATCGCTTGCCCGTGTCACAGAGCATATCTGGCAATTGCACTGCACAATGGGATACTGCTCTTGTATTGCCAGAGCCAGACAATGCTGCTTTTCAGGTGTACAAGTTTCCAAATCAAGTAATGCCTGCTGCATTTAGAGCTCAGGCTATTTCACCTAAGCAAGGGACATCACTCTTTGATACTGTGAAAAGTAACCAAACCCAAACATCCTGAACATTTCAGTCTTAGGATTACATTCCTACTTGCAGAGAAATAATTCAAGACAGAATTCCAGTTGTCTTTCAGCACTAAAGCAACAGAAGTAGGTTTTCACTGCTCAAAAGAAGGTAAGTTTTCAAGGACGTGAACTGCGACTGCAGAGATGTGGAAAGTCCCCTGCTCACCTTTTCTATAAGAAGCTTCTTGCTCATCGTTACACATCTATTCAACCGCTCTTTGTACTTCTCCAGCATCTTTTGCTGTTCATCTATCTGCCGTCTCAAATCACAGTTGGCCTAGAAGTGAACAGAAAAGAAAAGCCTTTGACTTTATACCACTCAGAGCCAAACTAATCGTCACCTAGGAAGAAGTCTCTCCAGCTAGCTCTAGGGATCAGATTAAAATAAACAAACTAGCAGGATAAGGAAAAAAAAGACTAGGTTTCTCTCAGCAAAACACCCAAGCCAAGCGCTTCAATTTTTAACCCACTCAAATGTTACTACCCTTCTAGAACAGGGAAGTGTTATCATCCCGGTTTACACATACGGAACTACTGCACAAAGAGACTTAACACAAGCAAAAGGAATTTTAAATTTTTTAAAAAAACAACATTTAAGACCTTGCCACAGCTACCAAGTCTCAAAATAGCTTAGTCATCCCTGGACTATCCTCCCTTCTTAGCCACCATACTGGCAGAGGAAAAGGATGGGGTAACTGCCTTTGCACTTTCAATTAAATTCTTGTTCAAGTTACTTTTCATCACCCCACTACATTGCCTGCTCCCAGCAACAGCTGCTGTTTTTAACACCACCACAGCATACTGCAGGATTTTATGTGTGATAATTTTAATTGATAAAAAAGTTAATTTAACCATCCCCCTCCCAACCAATGGTCTGGTTTCTGATTTAACAGCGAGTGGTTAAAAAAAATAAATCTATTTCCTACTTCATGGGATTGTTTTCCTACAAAGCCACACGTGCCTCTGTGTATGTGTCTATGAGCTTGTCTTAGCTCTTTTAGGTGCTGAGACCAGACACACACAGAGAGCCTTCCCTCTTCTCCCTTTAACGTGTTTTCTAATCCTTTTCAACACTTCACAAGAGATGCCTCTCCAGCTGAAAGCTAAATCAATTAGAACTCCTCCATTAAGACAAGATCCTTGATTTAAAGATATTTATCTTTAACTGAAGAATACTAATGAGTTAAGAGAAGCTTTATTCTTTCAGTTTGACCAAAAGATGTTCTCCTCATCTCTATACATGTCACTGACTCTCATGAATGAGCATTTCAGAATACAACTTCCCAGTCTACTGAGAGGCTACTGAACATGCTGCTAAACAAGAAGCAGGAACTCTGCAGTACTTAGAAGAGGGGAATAACTCTGCAGAGAAACACGTTAGGTTAGCTAGCAAAATACAAAAGCGTGCAACAGATCAAAGAAAGGCCAACAACACTGCTGAGGACACAAACACCTGAGCTACAGTGACTTGCACCATTACAGTCACGATCACTGCTACACTGCTTGTGGATTCAAGCAGGCCCAAACAGAGGATCTACAAGCCAGACAATCTTGCAAGTGAAGGATGACCGTATCTGTTTTACCTTGCAAGCGCTGGTTCCACAAATGGTATACAAAATCCCGTTCTGCAGCCAGCTGGCACATGCATTTGAGGTATCTTTAAATAGTGACTTTTAGAAGAGTTGTCCCACTTTAAATACTTACTCTTAGTAAGTCATCTATCCTCCCCTCCTTCTTCTCCAAGTCAGAGTTCTTACTGTTTTCTAGTGCAGATATTTTTTCCATTGTGAGGTCAGACTGTAGGGAAAAATCACCATAAACCACATTTAAGAAAAAGAGATAATATTTCACATAGTCAGCAATGTAACGTCACCGTGTAACTCCCTCTGATCTAAGAAGGTACTAATCCCCTGGATTCTAGCAGTCGGGGGAAAAACTTTCTCCGTTCTTCATTTTCTTATTGCATGGTGGGCTCCTCCAGCACAGGCGGGTCAGTCAGCTACCACAAAGCTGCTCTGGTAACACATAAAGGGCTACAATATCCTCTGTGTCCTGCAAATTTTGCTTTTATAGTTGAGTTATGCCCACTCCTCGGTGGTCTCTGACATTCACTGTCCTATCCTGCAGCGCAACACAGCTTGTACAGGAAAAGGCTTAAGAAAAAAACCACCAAATCCCAACCCGTAGCTGGGATATCATATTTATGAGATCTTTCATAGGCACAAATGACCACCTGCTAGACAAAAGACAGTACCTGTGGGTTCTAAGGTGGTCTCGACAGAAAACACAGGTCTTAATTTTAAAATATTATAACTGACTGACAGCAGGAATATTAGGCACAAGCCTTTGTTTCTGACAAACTGATGTATTAATGCCCACTAAGGACAGGAGCTTTATAGTCTTGAGTGAAACCTATTCGGAAAGTTTTATAGGGTGCAGCACACGTCACATACTTTTAGCAGCGAAGTAAGTTGAGTCCTGAGTTACACCCAGGAACAGAAGACAAAAGACAGTAGTATATTCTCTAGCAGTAGGAGCATTTAAAACTCAGCACTCGTTAACGCGTGGAGAAGAAAAGGGGAAGAAGTCAGTATGTACATGAACAAAGCATCTAAAATATCCAAGTCAACAAGGGAATCTCTCTCCATGAGCCTGCATACACAGATTTCACATTTATGGCTAGCAAGCAACTCTCTTCGTTCTGAGAAGAGTTAGCAGAGACTTACCTGTGGACTTGTGACATAACTGTTCTGCAAATTTCAGGCTTGCCTGGAAGCTAACACCATGAAGTAAGAGACAAACTTTGCTGACTGTTGCCTCTCTACATATGCCCAGTATGGGAAGGATCAAAAAGAATACCTGCCAGCATTGCACATCAAGCAAGATGAGCCTAAATCCCAAAAGGCCTGGGCAGGGCACCTCACTTCTGCCTTAACTTGGTTTATGCTTCCTGGCAGCCTGCAGGAAGCATGTGCTACAAAAGCTTTTGTCACTGAAGGCAACAAGAAGGCTGGCTGTTGAAAACCTAAGCTGCACCCACTCAGCCAAGCAGCAGAAAGTTTCTTTAGTAAATGACTGTTATGTCATTTTGCCAAATGCACAGACAGGCTCACAGTGTGAAACATGAAGTCATGTTTCAGGATACATGCTCTTACACGTGACTTCATCACAACTCACCTTGCCTCAGAGCACCTGGAGGGCCCTAGCACTGACTGAAAATGCTAAGAAAATCATGCTTATGCTGACTTGCTTTGTCATTGCTTGAAGTGATTCAAACTGAAAAATCACTGAAGTTTTTTTTTTTTTAACTTTATCAACTCCGAACAGGTTTGGAAGGGAAAACCAAGAACATATACATGTCCTCATCATGCAGCCAAGCATCCTCCTGGATTCTTTCCCTGAAGTGTATGCTACATCTAGACCTCTAGAGAATATTATGAAGCTGAGCATTGGCAGAAAGCATACTCTGATAATGTCTTGCCCTTTTCAAAGATGATGGAATTTGTGGGCATGTTAAGCACAGGAGAGAATAACAACATCTTGTTTTAGGTGGAACCACTATTTTAAGCATGGATGTTGGGACAGCAAAGATCAAAAGGCATCTCTGGCAGGTTCTTAAGTTACGGCATCGCTCTCACACAAGAATTGTTCATGCACTAGCAAGAAACAGGAATCTTCACAGATCAGCGTTTTAACAATACAGACAACAAACGTGACCCTAATGACACAACAGAGCTCAGAGACTTAAGCTAGGAAGTATCTCCAGAGGCAGAACTGCTGTTCCTCATGCACAAAGAACTTGTACCACCTGCTGGGGAAATGGAGAACGAACTTCTCCCAGCAATAAAATCATCTCTGACACAAAGTGATGTGAAAAAATGGTTGACACAAAACTGATTGTTTAAAAACCACTTAAGCGAAGGGTCAGTCACAGAGAAATCAGAGATGAAAATCAAAAGAAGATTAAAAGCAGACTTGGAGAAGAAATAAGCAAGGTGTATTGCAGATAAAGCTGAACATCCTTATAAGCAACACAAGAAGATGACACAGCTAAAAGTAAATCTTGCCATACAGCCACAAGAAGAATCTTAACAATTTCAAAGGCACTAAAAAAGACAGCAGTACAGTCAAAAGAACTACTCCTCTTCTTGACTCCAGGTCAGTGAAGTTGCTGAGAGCACTCTCAGGAACACATCATGTTCCACCTTGACAGGACAAACTATTCCATGAGTGTACTCTACAGAGGTCAACGAACTTCCAGCTAGACTGTGCACAGGTGTACTGTGAGCAGCATGGGCGCACCAATGACCCAGTGCTTGAATAGAGGCATTCACAGCTATTGCTCATCTTTACATCTTCACTAGCAGAGCAAGGAAGAACATTCAGGATGCAATAAAACTGAAACAGACAGAGCTAAGGTGTTCCTCTCCCGAGGACATCCACACACAGCTGAAGAACTGCCCATGGTATTGACACAGAAAAGCCTCAGTAACAAACTGGGCAAACTCCAGTAACAGCAACTGAAAACACCCTCCACAGGATAAGGAACAAAGTTCAGAGTGACTCACTTCAATCAGTAGTTACAGACAGAGTTGGGACTACTGGCTCTTTCCACTGGAAACATTATGTCTACTACAAGTGGCACCCTCTGGCATGGAAGACAAACTCCATCAAGCTTCAACCTCATATCCAAGAGATGTATCATCTAGTGAGCTATACCTGTGACTGTTTGTGCTGGATGGAAATCTGTTTTTGGGAAGTGCAGGAATGCTCAGTGTTCCCTGATCCGGTAGAAGATGGGCTGCCTTGCTGGGCCTGTAAAAGAAAGTTAGTGTATTGTTATATACTCCTCAGCATGACCACTAATGCCCATGCAGATACGCTTTATCTTTACGTGGGAGGTGCAGCCTGGCCTGGGTACCATACTTTCACGTAAGGTTTAAGAATGCTCTAGAGATTTAGTTCAGCAAAACAAGAGAGTCAGTTTCCTTCAAGAAGCCTGGCCCCACCTGCTAAAAGACAAAGGTTTTAAAAGCCTAACATAATTCATGTCAGCTGAGATTAAGCGAGGCCAAAACAAACACTTCTCACAGCAAGACTATACTTCATTCTTTTGCTTTTTTGCATCTATGAGATTAGCCTCTCAGATGCTATTATTTTGTTCTACATAAGATTGAGTCGTTAACTTAAAACCCATGCCACTTTATTAAACAAGCAAAGCCTGGGACCTAGAACTCTTCACAAGGAAGATGAACTTACCAGAAGATGGTAGACTTGGTCATCAATAAACCAGGCTGCACTTGAAACACTGTCTTTGAGCAGAAAAGCTTCAAATTCCCCATCCCTTAACTAGAAACATCCCTTAGGATTTAAATCTTTTCAGAGCTGCTCACCGAGACAAAAGTAAAACAGAGGCCACCTCCCCTCTGTGCCAGCTGCTCATTCTCTAGCCGCTGTTTCGCCAGCATCACCGACATCAGCGTTGGCAGAGCAGAGTGTTCCTCCTGTGGTTCCTTTGCTGTGCTGCCGTCTACCCCATACAGCGGCTGCTCCACTCGCCGCTGTAACACAGTCAAAAAAAATACAATGAACTTTTTTTTTTTTTTTAAAGCGATTCTCTGACTCTGCCAAAACTGTTGTCAGCGAAGCAGCAGCTCAGGAATGGGCAGGCAGCATGGTGAGGATCTGATAACTCAAACAAGACTCCTGGAGTGACTGTTCCAATAGCAGACATCAAAAAGTAGATGAAGTTAGCAATTAAAAAAAAAAAGTAACAAATGAACACACAGGACAAAATTTCTTGCCAGTTAACACACTCCCTTCCTTTGCAAATACATGTGTTTCAGAGACAGTGGGGCAAAGTAGGTTGTAGATCCAAAAATCTTACTGCATTGTGGTTTTGGTCAATGCACTCAAAATTAGACTACTTGATGATTTTTAAAGACTCGTTTTAAAATGGCCAATGTCACAACACATTTGTTATTCTGGTGAAGTAAACTGAGTCAGAACTGCTAAATGCCAGCAACCTAACCACTTCTAGGACCCAGTAGCCTTGATAAGCTCATTTCTGTTGTTATAGCTGGGACTGATCTCCTGCAAGATAAGCAAAATAGTAATGCATTTCCAAATTCTTTTTAAGATGCATTACATTTCTTAAAGGCCAGCTCCTTCCTCCAGCAGCAGACTCATTTTCCAACTGTGATACAGCAACTGGGTTCAATAAGAACAAGAATCATCCGAGCTACATTGATTACAGCACTCAGAATCTCATTGCCCTCGCCAGAAGCCAGCCCATCACTGCTAAAACTTGGCAGTCTGGGTAATAATCATTTAAGTCCTTCCAAGCTGTAACTCCGGGCCAGGCATATGCCATAGAAAGTAAACAGTCAGGTCAGGCTTCAGTTTTCTTAAAAACCTAAATTGCAACCTGAAGCGTATTTTCTGGCTAACATTACAAATGTCAAGAGTGAGCTTTCTTCCCCAAAAGAATGCTTGTGTATGACAGCGACCTTGCAAGAGTCTGAAGACCTGCAGATCATTCTTCTGATCAAAGGAGAAGCAAGACAATTCAAAGCAGTCAAGAGATTTGAAGACAAGAAGTAACATCCTGAAGCCATTACAATTCCTCCACAAGTTCTGATTGCAGAAAATTTCCAGTACAGTATAGATTAACTCACAGGTTTGGAGGAGGTTTGTCTCGTTGTGAAAGACATTTTAACACTCTGCTCTCTTCCTAGACCACAGCGACATCCATAATGGGTAAGATAACTCAATCCTCTCCGACTGTCACTCATCCCCCCATTTTTGGGGGCTTAGCTCAAACCATTGATACTCAGTTTGTAAGAAGAGGACAGATCTTGCAAATGCACACAATAGTTTGTTATGAATAAGCAAACATTACAGGTTTAGCTGCAAGAGTAAAGAACAGGAGAGCACCTGTGTAAGGAGACGCACAAACTAGCCTAGCTGAAATTAACTGTAACACCAGTATTCACCACATATGAAACACTGTTCAAACTTTTACCTACTCAATACATACAAGCATAAAAGAAGGAAACCAAAGGAAGAACCCACTTGTCCCATTATAAACACCTGCAGGGTATCTCATCTGCTGGAATAAAGAACTGCCCCTAATACCTCATGCATCTGCGACATTCAGAGATGGTATTTCTTTCATTAGCTTCTCTTTAAAGAGATGTATTAGTGAATTAATAAAAGACAGGAGGAAGGCCCATTCAATTAACAAGGTAATTTTAATTTTTACAAACATAAATACCTAGAAGCATATGTGAAGCTCTCTCTTAAAGCAGCATTACAAATCTTTGAAATCTAGCTACACATACTGAATTCTGAGCAGAGCATTCCGCGTTGGGATTAAGTTCAGTACACATTCATGAACTGTGCAAATGTCTCTGCAGAATAATGTAATCAGTAAAGACTCTGCATTTGGTTTTTTTGGGAATACTAACCTTTCCCAAAAGCATGGAGCATTGTATGACACTCAACAAATGCTGAAAAATTTAAAAAAGTAGCCCAGGCAATGGTCAAAACTACAGATCAGACACCAGAGCCTCTGAATATTGCTTTGCTAGTTGAAATTTCTTTAGCTGCTCTGTGCTAAACTGGCTTTAAAATACTGGTTATTTCTTCACATGCAGATCTTGCAGAAATGCTGCGACAGCAAAACGGAATTACGTAACAAAAAATAGCAACAGATGTGCATGTATACACATTTCTTTGCAAGCTTTTGCTAATGCTCCTTACAAGTCACATGCACACAAACAGAAGTAAAAGACTTCCCAACATAATTATGGTATGCACGCTTTTCAGTATACCCAAAGGGTTCAATCAAGATCGGAACATCATCACACTAGTGCTATACAAACATGCAACATACACCCAACTCAATGGAGAAATTCTATGAGCTACAATGGAATACAGGATAACTGATGTGTCAGTTCCACCTTTTATTAAGGACAGCGATCTACCTGTAACCACACAGCATGCTAAAAATATTCACCTTGCATGCTTTAAGCTCAGATATGAATATCAGTTACAACTGGACTAGCCACTGTTGCAGGGTCGTAGGTATCTGGCTTTGCTGCCAGAACCCAGTTTCAGATTTTAAAAAAAAAAAAACCACCAACAAAAAACCTGAATAGAGAATAAGCCAAATCACTCACCAAGAGACACTTCTTTCCTGTTCAGAACCTCTTATTACCTGTCTGAAGCATGGCCAGCAACCTAACCAATGCCATGCCACCAGCTCCGTCCCCAGGGAGAACACTTACCGGCAAGGGGTTGGATAAGGAATGCTGCGGTGATGATCTGGCGACAGGCGGCACGCTTCTACCGGGACTGGTTCCTGGGCCACTTCCCCCAGCAAACTGGTCAAAGAAACAGATCTAATCATCAATAATTCCACACAGATACTATATTTAAGCAAATATAACACAGAGAGAGAGAAGAAACACATTAATCTTGAAAATGAAGCCTTATAGGCTCTAGAGACTCATTTAAACAAACAGAACATAAGCTAAGAGGAAAACCTTAAAATTTCATGTACTGTTTTCAAAAACAACAGTAAAAGCAAGCACTTCAGGCAAACATTCACATTTGCACTGAGTACACAAAAAGACAAAAACCTGCACACTTGATATAGATCAATTATTTACTGTACAGAATTAGGAAGCCTATTCCCTGTGAGGAGTAAGAAATGTACGCCTCCACTGAAGCATCTGAAGCATCTTTGCCAGTCACCGTTAAAGACAGGATAGGTAAGTAGCTGGGCAACTGGTCTAGCTGGCACAGAAAATCTTCTGTTCCTGCATCACAGTGTACCACACTCATAAAAAAACCCCAAACTTTAGACAGGAAAGAAGTAAGGCCTAATAAGCAATTAATTTCTTACTCAGTAAAATAAAGAATAGATTTAACAGAAAAGCTAGAGCTCTGGATTGTGCAGATCTAAAAAGACTTCAAAAACTACACAGCAAAAAAAGAATATTGATTTTAGAATGTTTTGGGAAGGGGTCTCTGTCTCCCATGTGGTGCCAGCCTCCCACTGCAAGCTTTTCTGAAGAGGGAACCCTGTAAACAACTTCCCACTCAAATGAGCGGGACTTTGCAGGTAGGTTCTTTTGCAGCACTGGGCCCTTATCAAATTAGGTTTGCATACTCAGAGATATCCTCATCAGAGATCCAGGTTCCAATGGAAATCAACCTTAAACCTATACTTACATGGCTGCTCTTTTAAAAAAATTGCTTTATCAACTGCTCAGAGAAACGTTAACTTAAAAATCAACTTCCAAAATTACATTACACATTGCAGGCTTCCATCTACAGATTTTGTGTAATGTGAATACAAGCAGATTTCCTGACAATGTAAAGATGCTTACCTCAAAATAATCACTAATTTTATGTCCTCTAGGAGTGCCTTTTCCTAAAAAGGAAAACAAAGGATGAAAATAAGAGTTGTATTTTTAAGAACAGAAGTTTTGATGCCATTCTAAAAAAACTAGTCCTGTATTTTGACACTCCTTTCCCTGTAGAAAGGTGCAACACCTATCACAACAAAAGCTTCTGCACAATGAAAGACTGCCCCAGGGTTACAGCTCTCACGCTGTTGTTGGGAGGGTTTACAGTTGACAATTCAATTAAGTCTCAATTCCAAACATGTCAAATCCAATCAAACAGCATTTGTACTTGCTCAAGTACTTGGAAAACACTAAATGTTGTTGAATGTTGCATAGGTTCTCCAAAATTTCCTTCAAGATAAGGATAGAGGAAAGGGTACTTTTACTCCTCCACCTTCAGGTAAATTACTGCATATTAGATCTCTTGCAAGCATTCCTATAAGAGTTGGAGAGATAATTAGTGGTGGCTTAATACCAGCTCATTAAAACTTAGCCCTTTTCTCTTATTATAAAATTATCAAAGCAGTTCTGTCAACACAATCCTCGTTACTTTCTTGTTGAAGAACAAAAGAAATAGAAATCTGCCCATTTGCTAGAAAATCTGAACTTGGACTTGAACATGCAGGGTTTTTCTTAGTACTCTGAGACAGCACTGCCTGCTTTATACTTGAGCACAGTTTGTTCTCTTATTTGTTGTGGTGAGAACTTACTCTAACAAGGCAGGCATACGTCTCAAAAAGCAAGGAAGAGAGTACAGCCTGTATTTCGCAGGCTGGCTGCTGTATATGTAGCAATGGGGGACCAAAACAACACTTCAGAGAAGCCACATTAAGCCTTTGGGCAGTCTGTCCCATAAAAATGCAATAGTTTGAGCGAATAAGCTGAAGATGAGCATTTTCCTGCCAATGAGGATAACAAGGCTCCCAGAAGAGAACTACACCATCATGGAGTAGTTTATAACAAGCTGCCTGACACACCCTTGAGAAGGGCCATTAGTTTCCTAGGACACTGTGCAAAACGTGTGCAAATTACCAACCGTTCAGAAATCCTGCAGCAGCATCAGAAGAATGAATTACCTTGACTGGTCTCATATGCTTCTGCTTTCCTTTTTCTATTCCGCTGGTCATTCTGTTTTTTCTCAGGAGTCTGTTAAACAATACTTCAAAATTAACATTTCTGCAGTTATTCCAAGATTTAAAGAAAATGCCAAAACACAATAATCTGCTCCATATCCCCAGTGGCTATTTCACTTCTCTGGTGCATTTGTTTCTACTGCTGGTACTTAAAGAAACCACTGCTCTCAAATAGCTGGTACCTCCTGATAGATACATGCACTGCAGAAGGGAGACAACATGGTTAGCAATGAGGTTAATTTTTTATTTTTTTTTCCTATTTCAGCTGCAGCAAGCCAGCCTCTACTGCCCAGTTACCTCACGTGGTTTGGAGAACAAGTTCACTCTCAAAAAAACCTGCGTAAACTGTTTCAGGGTGATTGTAGTACTGGTACAAAGAGGAGTAATGACAAAAGGTTTGAGTACAGACATCCAAATTTGCAGTCCAGTGGCTACTCACAGTCTACCAGGACAATTAATCTTGCCTGCCACTAATGCTTCCTCCCAAAGCCCTTTGCAGTTGACTACCAAGAACTATCTTGTCCACTAGTGCACAACTGCAGCCTTACGCAAAACAAGGCAGAGCTCCCCAAGACAGCAGCCAGGAGAAAGCCACCACAGCTGCAGCAATTCAGCTGGACTTTGGTTTGCTCCTCATCTGCTCTCATTAAAGTCAAGGGTTAGTTGCATCTGCCATTTCTGGGAGCAACCAGAGACCTGAGGAGCAGCTTATCAGTGCACAGTGATATATTTATGCGCGGGCATGATATAGAGCACAGGTGGGAGGTCTGAAGGCTCCAAAAGCGTCATGCCTATCTGTCTGTACAAGTTTAGCAAGCCTAGAGACATGACAGCAAAGGAGACCCTGGCATGGGGGCTTCCGCATCTGTGGTGTCACTTATGTGGCCAAACCTGCTGAAAAATTTAGGAAGCACTGCACTAGAAACAGCTTACTGAGGTTGCTGGCAAAAAAGATACCTTGTCATTTCCATCGCCAACGTCATTTTAAAAACATCTCTTATCCCAAAGGGTCCCAAATAATTTCTGAGCTATATGCTTTACAATCACTGCAGCCACCACTAAACTATAGCCTGGGGGCAGGAAGAAAACCACGGTGTGCAAAACACAACTCTGGGGGAGGGAAAGCCGTGGCCAGAAAGTCTGTGGTAAACCTAAGTTTCATGCTCTTTGGAAACCAAAGTCTAAAGTACCCTGTTTCAAGATCTCTGCCAAAAGACTTGCACACAGTAAGCACAGAAATCAATCTACCTACTTTAATAGAATAAAAAGGATAAAGCTGACACAGCCAGAATCTAAACCTGGCTGTGTCCCCAGTGGATGCTGGACATCTACAGTCCCACGTTACCAGCTGGGCAGTCACCACCGACATGTTATTGTTTTGGTAAGAGGATGGAGGGGCTGCTAAGACAAAGGTAGCTATTGTGTCTGCAAAGGCTTTTTAAAATGAGGGGACTGAAAACTCCCTATCTAGAGACTTGCTGTACCAGCTCCTCTATGTGTAAAAGTCAGTGACATAGCCTCCTCACTGCGTAGTGAAGAGCAACTCATGAACAGCGTTGGCGTGACTGTAACACTACAGGCTCCATTACAGCCTCCATGGAACTGTAAGCATATTAATGAGATGCAGTTTAAGTTGTTTTTCCATTCAAGTACTTACATAACAAAAATTACACACAACATTATCTGTTGCAGACTGAAAAAGCAAGGAATGGTAGATTTGATTATGTCAGCTTGGTCAACTTAAATCACTCCACAGAAGTTTATAAAAAAACTCAAGTAAAACACGAATGAATACTCAAGTTTTCCACTATTAACTGAACTTACTTGTGTGGAGTTTAAGATACTGCGTTCTTGAAAGACTTAGCTTCACCAGGCACCTTATATGAGTACTGCCATATAATAGAGAGAAATAGGATCCAAAACTTACCTGATAACCATGTGGAAAGTTCTTTAAATGCATAAGAAAGTGCACTTAAATTTGAGATTTTGCTTTATTAATGTGGAATTTTCATGTAAAAATGTAACCCTACAATTCATTTTGCTGTTTTGGCAAGTGTTTTGAAATAGTTAATCCTAAAGCAGTGAGATTAAACAGGGACAAAGCATTAATTTTCACCTCCCCACAATTCCACGGAGCGATTCATAAAAATGCTCCACTTTGTACAGACTTTTGCAAATGCAGTATTTGATAGATAAGGCAAACTTTTCCATTAATGCTCTCTGGCTTTTTGTTTGGCCAAAACTGTGGCCGAAACTGTATCCAAAACTAGCAGACAAATCACAATGCAGCTGAAAACAATTCCACAAGCTGAGCTTTACAAAGCTGTGTTTTTGGGGTTGGGTAAAATCTGCCTGCTACGGCGAGAAGCTTCAAAGAGGACTGTTTCACAGCACCATCCAAAGACTGTAGGGTTAAGATCCAGACCAAATAGTTCCACTGGTCCCTTTCACACCCCAAACAAAGAACACTGTCACTCACTCTCACACAATTCCTTCTATGTTTTGAGTTCAGTCATGTCCACCTTAAACCCGATTACCATGAGGATTTGTGCTAGCTTACCTCCAATTCCTTATCACTCAGTGAACCCACGCTGCACAAGCTCTGGTTGGAAGACTCACTATTTAATGGACCCTAGTGAAAAACAAGCAAAGACTGTTAGAAACAACTTCCATACAAGGCAGATAACGTCCTATCAAACACTGCATCTCCGGGCTAACTATGCTGCTCTAAGTCATGTGGATACAGCAGCAACACGGGTCAAATACCTAGACACATGATGGGGCACTAAAAAACATCAGAAGTTGTTTGGAGCAAAATGGAAGTTGGACTGCCAGTTGGACAGTCTTTTCTCAGTATACTGATCCAGCCTTTGCAATGATATTTCTGTATAAATTTATATCCTAACTGCTTTATTTAACCACATCTACAAAACAGCCAAGGCAGTATTCATAAAAGTTTAAGACAACTGGTTCGAGGAACAAAACTTCTGATTGAGCAGCAGTAGTTCCAAGCTCAGCTCTTCAGGCAAGCATCTGCTTGACCCTGGGCTAAGAATTCAGAGGCATCTTCCATCTGGCAAAGCAGCTATTACAGTTATCAGATGCTGGCAGTACCACTGATTTTTCTTTAAATGCGTAATTTTTATGCTTTTTTAAAGCACTAAAAAAAGCGAACAAGGCAAAGTTGTGTTAACAGCAGTACAACCAGCACCCATAAGACAGACAATCCTTCCCACTAGGTTATTTTATGGACCCATGGCTGACCTGCCAACAGAGCAGTTCCTCCGACCAGGCTAAAGCACAAATACAAGAGGCTGGAATAGATTTACCAAAATAATATCCAGGTACCCACAAAGTCTGCCTGCACCTTTGCAGGCTCTACTGGATACACGTGCATTTTACGTATCCAAACAGGTTTTTTAATTATTTTTTTCTAAATCTATATCAAAACTGGTTTTAAAAGGAAAGAAAAGTGAATCATGCAAAGTCACTGTGTTTTAGCCCAGCACTCTGACACAAAAGTATCCTCCTACAGATGTAACTTACGAAATCTAGACGAATTTGACAAAGATATAAAAACAAGATTCACAATTACCAATGGAATGTATTAACAAGAAGAATGACATGATAAAGCGACCTCTCCATTAATAACTTGTGAGCATCTTTTCCCAAAGATTCATTCTATTTTAGCATTCTTATTTTTGCAGTAATCACTTCCCACCATCAATCTTTCCCCAAGGCAAGTCCACTTCTCGTTATATACTTGAGCAGAAGACTTATGCGAGGGGTTGGGGAGAAGCCTTAACACCACAAACAAATCCCGTAGCAGATTATTTGTTGAGAGGAACAGTTCTCCCTCCCCTATTTGAGGCAAACACCACCAACAAATTAAACCTGTGATACAACCTAGCTATTACTAACCCAAATTTCCAAGCAGGCATCCACAGAAGGTAAAAGTTCCGTTTACCTTCCGTATTACACAGTGAATGTTAACTACCAGATTTGTTTTTCCTAAAAGGACACGCTTATTTGCTTCAACAACAACAACAAAAAACCAAACCCACAAATCCCCACTTGAATAGCTCAAGAAACTACACATTTAGGATTCCCTTTTTTAAAAGGGAATTACTTTCAGAAAAACTGCAGATATTTACTCTAAGCCATACCATTACGCTTTCAACTCATCACACAAATAGCTCAAGACCACAAAGATATTTCACCTCATCTGTTCAGTAACAGTTGCTTTTTAAACAAAGCAGCAAGCTTCCCACCATCCAACATAATGGCTCACAAGTCTCAGAGGTACAACTCTTGGTTATTCCAGGGGTTTATTCCACGGCCAACAGGACTTAACAGAAGTGCCAACACTAAACTTAGCTACATCCACATGAAGGCCTCATTGATAAAAAGAGTAGTATTCTATCGCAAGCCGCAATTTCGTCTTTTCACTCATGTAAAAAGCTTGTTTATAAACTGCATAAATGCAGTTCTTTAAAATCCTTCACTTCCTCTCTTGAACTCAAGCCCCAGCAGCACGTCTAAGGCATCAACCTTCTGTGCAAGCGTGAAAGCTTTATTAAGTGCAGGAGCATCTCCACAAATTAGCATTTGCTGGTCTCAAATGGACAGAGTGGGGTTCTGACATGAGGAAGATGAAAGTGAAAGTTGTTTCCACATTTGCTTAAAACTCGCTGCCTCCATTTTGCACATGGGTAGCAAATGACAGGAACAGCTGCTCCCAAAATGCCACATTTGAGCTTTTCAGGAACACTGTGGTCGAAAGGTTATGTCAGTGGCTTACGAAGGGCCAACGTTTCAGCAATGGACCTGTATTCTTGGGTCACCTGGAGAAATAAACTGATGAGGCTGCCCATAGTTAGAAACGAGCCTAAGATTTTTTTTCCAGAAATACAAGTTTATCCTTTCCAGTACAAAAAAATCCACTCAGTTTGCATCTGAATGTAAAGTTCTGGAATGCAAGCAGCTGGAAAAATGCCTAATACAAAATACACAGTGTTTTTCTTACTTCCAGTACCACAGCTACCTGTACTGACTATACCGCGCAGGAAATTTATGGCTCTAGCAGCTGGAATCAAACCCATTTTTTGCATCAACAAAAGAGCAGTGCAGTTCTGATCACAGATTCTTGAAGAGCAAAAAGCCTATTTTCCCTTTACTTTAAAACTTCCTCTAGAAACTACACTGGCAAAATCATAAAATTGAACTCAACGCAGTAGCAGAAGGGGTGAAAAGGAACTAACTACTTAGTTACAGAGCCAGAAAAGAACAGCTTGTCAGTTGTCCACAAGTATCCAGCAAGTTTGCCATCACGTGCATTGATACTGTGAACAAATGCAGAATTAATTCTTTGTAGGCACGTTTTGACCCATTTCCACTGCATGAGCCTTCCTTTCTCTCGATTACCTCCTAGAGGGCCTTCCACTGACACTTCTCTTACAGTAAAGTACTGAGCCTATCTTACAGGCAAGGAGCTGAAGCGTCTTGTTCATGTCAAAGCTGGCATAAAAGTCTTGTTTTGAGGTATTCCAGCTATGGAAACACAAACTGTTCATTAGAATGTGCTGTACTCGAAGCAATGAAGATGCAATACCTCGGATATTTAAGGAACACGGCCGAGTCCTCAGCTGCACCTCTTCTCGCATAGTTATGTGAGAGAAAGAAAAAGCAAGTTTTCCCGATTGTCCAGCTAGATATCTAGTTTCACACATAACCTCATGTTATCAACTGCTTATAGCAACAGGTTTAGACAATGGATGTGAGAAACCGTACATCTGAGTATCTCCCCCTCAACTAACAGTCAGTGAGTGTATGTATAAAAAAACCCTTCAAATTTACGTTTTATCATTCCTGACTGTTTATATTTAACTCAGCAACTGACATTGGATAAATGTTCAGTACTTAATTTAGCATACCATTTCAAGTGGTCATGACACAAAAGGAATTAAAGGAACGAACCTGAATTTTGGGAAAGAAAACCCAAGTAAGCAATGGCAAAGAATACCAACATCAGAATATTGCCAGGGAAGTAGCAGTAGGGAATAATAAACATGCAATAGTTTACACAGGAAGGGCTTATGAATTTTTTTCCAGAAGAAGTCATCTGCACTGGCATCTGGCTTTTCTAGCATCGACTAGTTTGGGATAATACTGCACTTCTCTGATATCACTTCCAGCCCACTCATCCACTGTACCCTGTCAAGAGAATCGGTGATGGGGCTCAGCAAAAATTCAAAATACGTGGGTCATCTGAAATAAGCTAATAGTTTCTACAGTGTTTACCCAAATGACAAGCACAAGAACAGCACACACCTCCTCCTCCGCAAGGAATTTCTTTCTGAGATAAGCTGGCATGCTCTTTTCCCTTGTGATTCACCTATGAACTGCTGCTTCTAAGTCTGTGACCTACCTATGCACAACAAAACCTCCATGTTGAGAAGTGGATGCAACAGCAGCAGGCACTTTCACGACTCCTACTCAAAGGCAAGAATTTAAAATCTGTCCACTCACACGAGCTGGTTAGTCATTTCTCCCTTCGCAAGAGCCCTGGAAAGGCCACAAATGAGGCACAATGTCTGAAGTTTCAACAGAAGCAACTGAGCCTGATAATAGCTCCCCTCAGATCTTCCGTACAAAGCTAGCCTGACTCAGACCGCCCTTACCTATCTCCCGTCCAAGCCTATCCACTGCCTCGCATGACGTGTGCATTTTCCCAGCCTCTCCAAGCTCCCCAAAATGATCCCACAGGGCTGTTCGCAACTCTTCTGTTGGGCAGGCTCCATTTTGTGCTCTCCAACTCCTTGAATCGAAAGGGAGCTCTAGGAATTCAAGCTGCCTAGCCAGAGTCTCCCATGTGGACTTACAGCAACACGCATTGCAAAATCCTCTTGCTAACTAAATGGCGGAGTCATGCTTCATTACCTCAAGCCAAGGTAACCCGAGTTCTTCCGAATTCTGTAGCAAATCAAGAGATTTCAAAGGGAAAAAGTCAGTCCTCAGTTCCACTACAAATTAGTGATGACTCCACACAGTCTTACACCAAAGTAAAATGGCTGAATGGTTTTCCAGTTGCTCTGGTCCAGTACTACTGTGTAAGACAGGTTTAATTAACATTTCCTTATCTTATTTCTTATCTTATTTCAAGCATCATGTATAAGAATTACAGACTACTTCTTAATTGGGCTTTTAGAAAAGCTTGGTATTATAGCCAATAACGAAATCCCTGAATCACCCAGGTCTTTTTGCCGTGAGAAGTTAATCTACTATCAGATGTTCACAGGTAACCTCCACTATATCAGATGGATAAGCAGATTTGCAGCAGGATTTGCTTGGCTTCCATTATGCGTCAAGACTTCACTCAGGTATAAAAAAACAGTATTTTTATTTTCCTGATGGCAAACTGGACAGAAGGGTCATGCAATTCACCCTAACCCTCAGTTCAGGGACAGAAACAGAACTGAGACCTGACAACTATTCCTGGGCTCTAGCAGCCAGACAACACATTTGAAATAAGTAATGTTGCACATGGAAGCATCCAAACAATTTTCAAGTATCCAGCACAAAGTACTGGCACATTCTGTGGTAGCTGATAGAACTGAATGCTGAGTTTCAAATTGTTATCTAGTTCTTCTGGTGGTACGTGACACCTGTTAAGGACCATTCACTATGCAGCACCACTTCCCTCCAAGGAAGATGTGATTATTCTCAAAAACAAATTCTCAACTTAGCAACATTTTTAGCACCAAAGTTACCAAGTAGACTAGACAACTGGTAGCTACTGAACCGATCTGAGACTGCTACAGTGACAGGGAAAGGAAAAAACCCAAAATAATACAAGTAAATGCTGTTATGAGCGATTATCTTTTTGGAGGTAGATGTTCTGCAGCATAAGTGACACTCTTCAGGCTATTTTCATTTCCCTCCTTATGACACCTCAAAGAGGAAGGAAAGGGAGCGCTAGCCACCACCAAGACCAATACTTTCTAGATTCCAGCAGAGTCATCTGCATCTACAGGATTCCTACAGCATGACAGGAAAGGTTACTCTCTCTAGAAATACTCCAGCCTTTTTAGTTCAGCTATACCAAAGTGGCACACACAACTTAGTTTGCAGATTTTCTAAAGACCAAACTTGCAGGAGGTATGCGTGCTGCTGTGATGATCCGCCCTGGTTAAGCCTGAGACAAGCCATGTGCAAATACGGATTCGTCCATCACAATTAACTCTTCCAATTCTTATCCAGGAAAAATCTGTGGAAATTACACATCCTTTGGAGTTAACCCACCTGGTATCTTAAAGGTAGCAACCAATCAGGGGGAAGGGAGGCAGAGGATGAGAACAGACAAAATTAAACAATGTTATCTAGAGAAACAACTCTGTTTTGTCTTCTGTACCTACTGACCCAAGGACACTGTTTGAGATGACTAGTCAGAACAATTCCTGAAGTGAATGCACTTAGATTTCCCCTAGTAAGTAAACATAAACAGGAGCTAAATAAGCAGGAATACTGGTAGGTGTCAGATAGTCATGTGTTAATTTAAGGACTTGCTTTGCAAATTTGGGGAAGAATGGCACTTTACCATATGGCAAGAATAGACATCTAAAGCATCACTGGCTTTTTGAAGCTATCTAGTGACCTGGATGAACCACATGAGTATAACAGTTGCCTAGAAACATTCCTTGCTCATAAATTTGATTCCACGTATTAACTCCAAGCTTCTAGAGAAATACATTCTCCAGTTACTTAGTAAGATAATTCATCACAGACTTGCAACAGAATTTTGAGGCATTTGGGACTGCAAATGACCTCGGTCATTGGGTTGTGCCTTCAGCTACCACAGGAGGTGACAGTGCACAGCTGTTTCCAAAACAGTTTAGGATTTCTGTCCTCTACTACTGTTACTGGAAAGCTCTTCCAGAATCCCATGACTCTGATGGCTAGAAGCTTTTTTCTAGTTTCCAGCCTAAAAATTTATTCTAGATCAGCTTAGTCTCATTCATTTCTCAGAAACACGTACGGTTGTTCTTGACTTGCAAACATGGAGGGAAAGTGGGCTTTAAAGCTGCAGTTGTATTAAGGAGGTAAACTAGCGTGTTCATTTTATGCAGGACCAAAATATACCCTGTATTTTTAAACATAAAAGAAACCTAACCAAACACACTAAGCGATACACCCAGTCGGTGGAAGGCAGGAAGCTCAGTTACAACTGCCTGCTGCCTTCACCCAATAGGAGAGCATCTAAGATGACATTTCTTCCTTTTATGCAATAAACAGCAACAGAATACCTTCTATCCCAGGAGGATGTGCCAGTCCCGGTCCCACTAGATGGCACTAACTTACTCTACATTGCTTTCCTTAAACATTTAACTGGAGAGAGCTAAAAACCTTAGTTGAACCATACAAATTGTATCACAGCTTTCCCAATATATTCCTTTTAAGACAATGACCTACCAATGCCAGTGCGGAGCATGACGGACGGAGACTTGGGGGGGTAGGGAGGGAATTTGAAGCACCAACCTGGGAGGGAATGTAGTATCTGAGATTAATATTGCAACCAAGATTTGCTGCAACATAGTAGAGTCATGCTAATTCATATCAATGGTTGGCTGATCTACTGCAGATTAGCAAGTATGCAAGTAAATAAATATATATTGTTAGAAATCAGTGTAATGCACTTTAACAGTTTACTGACTGGTACAAAGTAAACACTATACTGCATAACAACAGGTTAAAATAAAACTCAGTAACAGAACAGCTCTGCCCAAAGTGAAGTCTCCAAAAAATGAGGCTTTTTTACTTGGATATGCTTTAGAAACAAAAATGAGTTTTCAATACTTCCCCGGTACAGAGTCAGGGCGTGTACTTTCTGCTCCAAACATACTGAAAACATAATTAAGACTTGCTTTCCTGTATCTTTCAAAGGTTATTCCTTTAAAAGGAATGGTTCCTAACATCATTTGTGAGTATTGAGTACGTTGGCACCGTTTTAAAGCAATGACAGCGCCTACGCTTGTACGTCTTAGCTATTCTAGAAAGTTGTTTGGCTTTATCTATACTGGTACAGCTAAAGACACTAAAGTGACATACATGGGGCTAGGGGGGAAGAGGTAAGAAACAGATGAAAAGAGTACGTAAAAGTTGTAATGTTTTATAAAACAAGTTTTTCAAGATTGTAAATATGTTATGCACCATAAACTTTTATGCTAGAAAAAGCCTTAAAAGTCTTAAGAGTGGGGGAAAAAGATCAAAACCCCCCTACACTCTTACTTCTGTAACTGAAATTGTTATGCCTCAACAACTTCTAGTGTTAATCGTCCTTCCTACACTCCCTTACAGCTGAACATTTTACTTACTCATGCTCCCTTCCGAGACTTAAGCTTGTTTGAGTCCTGACTGAAGTACGGGTCAAAAAGGAAAGCATGAACTCAAACAAAACCCTCTTTCCACGTGCTGATGTGGTTTGGATTTTCCTAAGAAATACAGCATCTACAAAGTCTCTTCTCAAAATAATCCTAAGAGGTTTCTGAAAATTACCTAGCAATGATATGTTTTACCATCTACCTTTATGTTGCCCAAAACCCAGTATCTTCCTCAAAAGTAAACTCCTTATCACTGACCTAGTTCAAGATGAGTTCTGCCACCATTTCGTTGCTCAGAAAGACTATGTATTAACACTACCAATATCATCTGGAGAACTAACAGCTTAATGCTAGTATATCAAGCAACCACACAATGTTCTTATTTAAGTGCCTTACTCAAGAAAGGCAGCTACTGAACAGTCATGAAATTGTGCATGAGGACAAAGATGGGATTTTACTAGCAGGTTGTGGATCGCGGATATAGGAGAGCTTACCTTCAAATACTTTTTGCGTGTGTTCTATGCGACCGAGTACACAATTTTGGCACACTGCACCCACAAAGAACTGAACAAATTCCTAAATATATTAAGTCTGGTTACTTGTTGTATCAAACACAGCAAACTCGAAACTCTGTCTAACAAGTGGCCAAATTCAGTTCGCAAATGCATTCTTGGAGAAAGGAAGAGACACGTGAGATTCCCACATCCAAAGACAAAGTTGTCACGGGCTTTTTTGGGGTGTACAAGCTGCCTTAAGATGGAGTCACTCCTAAGAACTTAATTAGAACCCAAAATCTTCTGTATAGCAAACCATCTGCTCATAGAGATCCCATTTTCATTCCTCTTAAACATACTTCAAGCAAATTAGCGGTCAAAACACAACTACTGATACAAAAACATTCTGCTAGCAAAGCAAAATTATCAATGTAGAAATTAAAAAACCAAAAAGTGCAGTGCAGGATGGATAAGCAGTCATGCCTGTTACCAAAGGTACTTACACTCACCTTAGCAACCCCAACTCCAGTGAACCTGGCCTCCAGTAGTTCCTGCCTTCGTGGGTCCAGGCTATGCAATTCTTCCATCATTTCTGCTGCTATGGGAGAACAACACTCAGATTATGCAATGCCAGGAAAGAAGAGAGATTTAATATTCCGTGCCACTGACGAGACTCAAAAGTGCCTGTTCTGCAGCATAACCATGTAGAAAGCATTTTCCTGCAAGAGAAATGCAATGCTACCGTGCAATACTGACAAGACTTTGCCACCATATTACTGTTTTTAAACCATAACCCTGCTGGAGAGTTTCCTCTTCTATCTGTTGTACCAGCCATTTCAAGATCTCTAAATCCAAGAAACCAATTATGTCACATTCTCCCACTGGATGCTTTATTAAAAGGAAAACATGGGACCAGAGTGTTATGACTAAAAGCTTCAGAGCTTTTCATCCGTGCTGCATGACTAGGAGGGGAAAAAAAAAAAAAAGCGCAACATTCTTTACCCCATAAATTATTTTTGGCCAATCCTGGAAATACTAGATCTCTCTGAACTCCAGATTTCACCACCAGCAGCTTTGGTTCATCCAAGCACAGAAAGGAATTATAAAAATAAAACAATGCTTGTTTAAACCTTTTACTTTATAGAGTAAAGATTCAGCTACCTCTAGCATAACAGCCGCTTCTGTATACTGGATGTACCCTGGGGTACCTCTTGGCAATCCAACACAACAGATGCCATTATCTGAAGGGTTAAAACCCCCCAACCTAGCATAGTTGTGTAAACAGGTTAAAAATCAGAAAATACACAATTCGAATACTGAACTGTGAAAAAATGGGACAAATTTCAATGTTCATTATAACTGTGAATCACATCTCCCCAACTGCACCAATCAAGTTCTTTTCCAGAAATGTCTGTTCCAGTTTCATTTTCTGGACTGGGGCGGGGGGGGGGGTGGGGGGAGAAAAAAAAAAACACAAGACAGAAGATAAAGATTTGCTGTATGAAGAGCATATGCGATGAGGAAAGTTCTTGAAGGGCAGCAAGTGCCCTCTAGAATAGGCAGTATACAATTGTTCCTTTTATTAACTGTCCATTTTGTCCCTGCCGCTTCCTCCAAACGCTGCAGATCTAAGTTACAGGGGGCAAAGTGAATCCATCCGGGGGCATTTCCAACGGCTCTCCCAGATCCGTAACAAGCCTCAGAAAGTAGTGGGATATTAAATGCGGTCATTAGAGAGCCCCATTCCTACTATGGGCTTTAAAACCCCAACAAAGCTATCAGCCTAGTTTTTCAAAACAGGAAATCTGTGCACTGAGGAAAATGACAGACAAGCCACGAAGGCAAAGATGTTAAAGTCCTCCCAGGTCTCTCCCCCACGACGAGGCACAGGGCGACCACCGGGGAGGCGATGGCATCCCCACGCCGGGATGCTGCTCTGGGGAAGGGACTGCCACAAGTTCCCGAGCCTCTCCCCCGCCAGGGCCGAGCTCCCCCCGGGGCCTGGGCACTGCTCGCCCCCCCCGCCCCCCGCCTCCATCCCTCCCGGAGGGGATGGCATTCCCTCCCTGCCCTCCCGACTCCTTCCCGGGGGGCCCGCCAGCACCTCCCTGCCACCCTCCCTCCCCGCTCGGGAACCGGAGGCAGGCGTTTGAAAAGCAGCCGGCGAGTGAGCAGCCTTGCCCCGCCGCCAGCTGCTGCACCGCCTCGGCCTGCCTCCTCCTCCCCCGCACCCCGGGCAGCACCGCCTCAACTCCCAGGCCGGGGATTCACAGGCCGTGCCCACCCCGTCACCTCCCCCGCCGGCCCG
>JAVJGI010000045.1:1382696-1398751 GCA_035590275.1 Ibycter americanus
GGGCACACCCACCCCCGCCGGGCCGCGGCTCCGGGCAGCCTGCTGGAGGGGAGCCGGCTGTAGCGGGGGCTGGGCTGGGCTGGGCGACCCCCGGAGCTCCCCTCCCACCCCAACAACCAGTCTGTGATGTTGGGATTCATTTGTGCTCAGGAAAAACAGTTCAGTTCAGTCTGGGTCTGTGATTCCTGTGGGGAATCCAACTGGGGACCAGCGGGGGCTCAACCCAATTCCAGCGACACAAGGAAGCGCTTCCAGCTTTAGTTACAATGCAATGCCAAAAGCTGCTGGCATGCATACATGGACGTTCCTTCTCCTCATGCCTCTGTTTTACCTGAAATGATCAGGTCTCATTTATACTGGAGCTCCACAGCTAACTACAGAATTAGAACCGGTGGTGACATACCCTGAGAAGGTGAAGCTGAAGTATTTGGGGGAGAAGACAATTGTGTCTGATCTCACGTGCTTCTGGCCAGAAGCATTTGATGATTACTGTTGTAATAGTAAAAACAACTATGGATGACTGCTGTTCCCCACTTTCCTGGGCTGTCAGAAAGATCTTGAGAAAGCTCCAATTTTCAGTGGAATTTACAATTTATTGATTTTTGAAGGTATCAGAAATAATCCCCAGCCTTTTTTTCTGTTTACTTCCCTTGTTCCCTTCCTGCTTCCCAGTTTCTAGCTGATCTGTGGAATCAGAATGCCACCAGAGGAACAATGCACCTGGGGAGGCGAAGGGTTCTTTGCCATTCACTGGAGACCTCAGCATCATGGCTGGATCGAAAGTCTTTCTGATGGACTAGTTCTGGCTCAGCCCAAGTCACAGGCGTGATGCATAATCCCTACATAAAAGGGTTATGCCAAGGGTCAGAACAGGTGACAATAAAGTTCCCTTCCTGCCAAAACAATCTACGAACCTCCACAGAAATCCACCATCCTCTGGCAAGAGCCAGGACCAGACTGTCCAAAGTGTAACAATGCCTGGCTCCAGCATGGCAGGGGCAGCGCACTGAAGAGCTACGAAACCATCTCTTCTGCTTGGGAGGTTTGTCAGGCTATGCTGGCGCTGCCTGTAAGGCACAGACCACAAGGCTGGAATGCTGGGAACAAAACCAGAGCAGCTATGTTCAGGATGGCTTTAAAGCTAATGTTACACTGCTAGAAAGGGAGAGGGGAAAAAAAAAAAAAAAGGCACTTAACCTGGCTTTTCAATATAGTAAAAGTCAATTTGGAGATTTCCTTTGAACACGCTAAAAAGCCATTGTGTAACCCAGCCTGCTCAGCAGGCCCAAGGTGGGAATGGCAGGAGCTGCTGCAAGTCAGGACCAAGGTACCTGAGCAGAGCTGTGTGGGAGGTGAGACCTGGAGTCGCAGGAGAGCAGCAGCTTCAGAGAGAACGGGAGCTGGCGGAGATTAACGAAGGAAGTATCTGTCTGTAGGAGGCCTGGCTCAATTCAAGGCCATTAACTTGTTGCTTTCTGAACCCCACCAACAGGACTGGAAACAAAAGCATGTCTGCCCAGCATGGTTCGTGTTCAGTGATTGCTTAAATACTCCAGCAGAATGAAGAGCATTAAGAAAGGCAAAGAGCCACTTCAATGGCTGCAGGCTCACAGGTCTGCAAGTTTTTGCATGAAGCCCAAGTCAAAACCAGGCAGTCAAGTGGGATGTAGCCTTGAAAGCAGAAACAAATAAATTACTAGCCTTCATTTTCTCTCATTCAGGAGCTTAAGTTTAAAAGGGAGTCCATCAACTTTAAATAAATCATGTTTATAATTAAAAACATATTTTCCTGCACTGTATACAAGCCTTTGGATGATTAATAAGGCATTTTTCAAATTACTTTAATTCACACTAATTATGCTGCTTGTTTACCCCAGTCAATAATTTTTGTTCCACGGAGATAAAGCTATCCCAGGAGGAGGTCTGCCTCTGGGGAGCAAGAGGGAAAGGACCCCAGGGAGCTGCCTGCAGCACCAGGAACACATGGGAGGTCTTTCACTGAAAGTGACAGAGCTGGTTACATGAGCCACTTCACATCGAACGCTCACAGGACTCCTTTTGCTAAGCCTGACTCTTTGCCTGGATAAGATGAGGAGACATGAGCTTGCTCAGCTCCCAGAGGCCTTGAGCTGTGTTTTGCCTAGACCTTGCCCGAGGTACCAACCTTGACAGGGAACCAGACTTTGTAGGTTTAGCACAAAAACATAGCAGCGACTGCACAGCTTCTGGGCTGGGTCAGGCTTGTGCCTGGCAGAAGCCAAATGTGCTTAGAAAGAAAGAAGCCTCATCTCCTCCTATTTCATTGGCAGACACTGGAAAGTCTCAGTCCTTTCAAAAATACAGCATAACAAATTGAACAAGAATTCTCTTCCCAGTTATTCGATTCCCTTTCAACATTACTTAGATGAGCTAGGTATATATAAAAAAAGCAATGGTGCATTTCCATTCCCACTCCAGCACTGCAGCCTGCCTTTGTGCTGCGAATGGATTTGCTGGGTCACCTTTCCACAGGAAGGGTGGAAATGTCCTGAGCCAGAAGCCTTTAGCTAGCAGACATACTAATACCTGCAGGGTGACACAGCGACGTGCAAGTTACGAATGGCTCGTGCTGCCACATGCCCAGCAGAAAGTATTGCTACGGCCCCTTCCAATGCTTCACAAATCAGGGTGCTCGCGGTTTGGCTGTCCAGAACTCCTGCAGCCTCTCCTAAGACAGCAATGCCATTTCTTCATCTTTTTACCCTTTCTCCTGTTCCAAGGCAGCTGTTATTTCATAACCTAAGTGTCTCTATAGCTGACAGTTATTCTTAGGCAACTGTAAGCTACAAATACAAGCGTGTAGCTAACAAAATAGACATGCTTTGTGTAGCATGAACTGCTCTTCAGCCAGTGGTGGACACACAATAGACCTTGTTGCATCATGAACTAAAACAAGGTAGGAGGTATCATCCAAGGCTTTCCCTTCTTGAGAGAAGAGAGCAGGCACTAGCGAGGCTCATAACAGAAGAGGAAAAAACCCCCTGTAGTTACCTAACGGTGGCCCAAATCCTTCAGCTCAGGCATGCAGAAGCATGTGAGTTTCTGTGGAAGCCCAATTTATATTAATCAAACCAGCACTGAAAAGCATTACCGCAAAATTTATTCTAATACCTGTTGTACCACACCCTAAAAATAACAAAAGAAAACAAGCTGAGATAAAAGGTATTTGCTGTCAAAGGTGGGGAAATACCTTCAGAAAGCCACAACGTTGGCTTCCTCTAAGAAATTAAACAAGAGTTGTAGACATGCTTCAGATTTCTTACCAAAGACAGGTGTCTTGTCTGCTTGGATTTAGCACACCACCATGACAGGGCAGCATAGTTCGTGACCTGGGGGCTGCAGCCAGCAAGAACAGTTTCTCACTGTTCAAGCAGAAAAAGCAGGTAATTCTGCATAAACCCTGGTCCCAGGAGCTGCTTGCAGTACTCTGCACTCTGGAGGTGTCCCAAAACTGGCATCAGCCCCTAATCTTTGAAAACCTGAACTCTGCCTAATATGAATGTATAGCACCCGAGCTATAGTGTGCTAGCTCCCTAGATGAACATCCTTATGGACAGTGAGGGCAAGGCAGCATGATCTGCTTTCTCCACTGATTATCTGCTCACCATGAGGCATCCATAGGGAAGCTGGCATAGAGAAACTAGCATGCTCTCAGCTCCTGCCCTCGATCGATGTATTTTAACTTGTGGATTTGCACAAACCTGAAGGACTAGAAGAGAGCTGCATGAGATAAGCTGGCTAAGGGATTCATATTAGACCTAGTGACCAGTTGCAGAGAAGAGCAGATTTACCATTTGTACGATTTTTGTTCCCAAAACAAAAGTACACAACACAGAGAGGTAAGGTCAAAGCTCTCCTTCGGTTTCATGTGGAAGTCCAGAGTAAGAGTGACTCACTACTCAACTTGCTCAGCTGCTGTAAGACAGCACAACCATTTCTTAAGTTGTTAAAACCACAAATAATATAAAAAACTCAGACCAGTAGCAAGACATCTAAAATACTGCTTCGTCTCCTCTTAGAGCATTCATCCTTAGCAAAACTCCCTTGAAGTGATGCTAGGCACTGTAAAAGGCACTGACGTCCTGTGTGCGCTGAACTCCATAAAGCCACATCTCACCAGGAGGAGACACTGCGCATGGCCATGGAAAGGCTCCAACCTAGAACGCAGGCTGTTTCCTCAGAGCTGAGGGGTGGCAGGCTTGCGGTATTTGCACTGGATCCATACTCGATACATCGTCATTTGTTTCCCACGGTTCACTTGCAATCGCCGATCAACCAGATTCTGGATTTTCTCCAGCCCAGATGCTGTGAAGAGATCATCTAATTCATCTGGAAGCAGAGAGGAGGAGATCAGGATGTCGTAGCTTTCATTTAGACGATACCTGCTCACACTGAGGACTAAACTATGTTGCAAGATGGGCCAGAGGAAACTCACAGTCTCACTCTGGCAGGGAAATGTAAAGATCAGACAGGACTTAACTACTGTACCATGGGGCATCAAGATCAGTTTCTCTAGTTTCCCTTGAGTTTACCTTCTACCAAGGAAGGAAAGAATTACTTGAAGGGCAACTAGAATTACAGAGACTTGACAAAGAGAAAGCACCAGCAGTTTCAGACACGGGTATTGCCTCTAGTGACCGATTAAGGGAGCATCTTCTGGCGAGTAGGAACAGATCCGTTCCTCCCCCCTCCCGCCTCTCTGCAGAGGAATTTCAGAGTCTGCAAGAGCAAAGAACGGGATCAGACCTACGTGTTTAAATGGTGGCAGTAAGATCTGCACTGTATAGGCTGGAGAGGAACGGGATTCATTAAGGTTAAGTTTGGGGAAAAAAAATCCTTACAAAACCACACCCTGCTGGGGCCCAATCAAAGCACTAAGAGCCCTGGAGGCTGCAACACTGGCAGGTATTCCTGACCAGGCAAATGAGTATCGTAGTGCCCCAGCACACTGGCCGTGGGCAAAGCCAGACCGAGTCCTGCTGAGCAGCAGAGAGCTTGTTCAGCTGCAGCCGGGGAGCACGTGATTCGTGCAGAGTTTCTGTAGAAAAGGGCTAACAGGTCCCAGCTTGTGCTCTTTTATCAGATGCTTGCCATCATGAAGCGTTTGCCAAACACGCATTAAACATTAATTTTGTTGTGACAAACAAGACGCGCAGTGGGGAAGGGAATAGTTCGTTGCAGTTGTGCCACTGCTCTAAAATTGACCACGCAGAGGGGCCCGTGGTGGAAGTGACTGAAGGTGCAATTGGTGATAAGCAGGGAGAATGCAAACCCTGCTGAACACCAAGCAGCAGCAGAACTGGAGGGGCTGCCTCAGCTCGGTGCTGAACCGCACCCTTCTTATTTCCTAACAGGAGAAGAGTAAAGTTAAGAGAAGTTCCTTCAAGTGGTGTCCATCTCACTCCATCCTCTGCAGGCAACAAGATTCAAGGAGAGCTCCTCCAGTCCCACCCCTCCCAGTGTAGCAAACACACTAGTCTTCCTCTAAAGGGATTTTCCGTTAAGGAATTCGCTACACCATATTCACATCAGCAAGTGACAAGTCCAGGTCCCCGTGCAATTGGGAGACATTTAGAATTTCACACTGCTCCGAGAAAGACAGGCTGGGAAGAGCTGGTGGCAAAACTTGAGGGCACAGGGACAAAAAGAGGTGAGGAGAGTCACAGGGACATTTTCTAGCCTCCTACCTTGTGTGAAGAAGTAGACTCTGGTGCCATCACCTCGCACATAGAAGTTATCAGACAGACACTGACCTAAGGGCAAGAGGGATTTAGACGTTTACCAGCTATCTTTTAAAAATCAACAAATGCCGTCCAACAAGAGGCACTTCTCCCAGCACACGCTGTGCTTAAGGGGAATTAATGAGCTGCCTCCTGAACAGGGTAGACACTACTCCAGAGAAGCATCATCTATTAGTGATCTGGCAAGGCTCCCTGCGGGGAAAAGAGAATACCTTTCTTAAACCGAAGCTGGGCCAGATCATAACGGCCATAATCTCGTAACAAAATCATTCCTCCTGGTTTCAGAAGGCGACTCAGTCTGTTAACGATGCACTGCATCCTGAGGAAAGAACAAAACAGAAGTATTCAACATTCTACAGAATGATGCTTGTTTCCTCTGCCTACTTTCCAAAACAAAGGTATAACGTTTTACGTATGTTTCAACTTCATATAAAGAGCTACCAAACGCTAGCACTTTTCTGAGCATTCTCAGACTTAGGTGGGCTGATTTTATTTGGCCATCTTATTTCTGACACTCCATGATTCTGCTTTTTTTCCTATAATGATAACTTAGCCTGGCACAGCAAGGATTAACTGCGCTCTCTCATTAATTACAAAAGGATTGCCACTGGTTGCTGTAAAACAAGTAATAAGTGAACTTGAAGAAAAATGCTGTGAAATAAAACCAAGGGGAACAAAAATGAGAGACTAGTGCAGGTTGTAAGACACTCACTTTTCTTAACTATTTTCTGAACCTGTCCTCTCCCTTCTTGCCACCTCCCATATAAGAAATTCATCTAGCCTTTGAGCCTTACAATCTAGCAGTGTACTTTCCACAAATGGGTGCTGAGTGCTCAGTGTGGCTGGGGTTCAGAACAGGTGAGCAACTGTGACTGCAGCACGATGCCACTTATAACCACTTAGCACTTCAAAATCACACCTACCCTGTGCCAGAATTTGTTACAACAGAAAATACCTGCAAATTTCATTTTCAGAAGCTTAATGGTAAACTGGACCAGAGACAGAACAAACTTTTAACTTTCCTTGATATGAGGGGACCTATATATTAAAGAACTCTAGTTCTACATGCATTATCTTCTGCAGCCAGAAGGAATTATTAAAACTTACTTCTCTGGGAGAATTGCTGAGAGGACAAAGATAAGAATAACAACGTCAAGACTCTCATCTGGCATTGGGAAAGGACTTCGGTCATTGCACAGGTCATGGACAAATGCAAAGCAGCGAGAAGAATCGTATTCTGCATTGTTCTGTATTTAAGGGGAGAGAAATTAGAGCATTAGCAATAGACTCTGATCCCAGTACTATCTGGACACGGGAGCATTTTAACTCTCACATAATAAAGCGGTGTGTGCAGAAATCTGTTCCAGCCTCACTGGACTAAGGCTGATGGGGTCAGATAGGTTCCCTGGTCAGACAAGGAACAGGGGTGAAACGTGAAAAATCAGTACACATGGGAGATTTACAAAGAGTTTTGGACTTGTAACATTCAGACAATCAGCACTGCCAAACCCCTAAAACTGGATTGAGGCATTATTTCAATTTTAAGGTCAGATTTTCCACTAATAGTGGTAAGAAGTGAGGGATTTTCACTGTTAAGCTGGAAATCTTTACAAAAGTGAGAGCGTCAGGGCCCCTCTCTGCATCACTGAAATCAATATTCATTTCAACTACAAGCAGACTACTCCCTATACCCCAAAAATCAAACCTGGCTGCCTAAAGTCACACTCTTCAAAATCACATTTAGACTTCTAAAAGAAGTTGTATATTTTTCTAAAGCTGCTGCTACTGCTTGCAGTAGCCTCTATAAACAGTGCTTGTGTCACCTTAAGAGGATGAAATGGCATGCTGCCTCTGTTGCTGCGCTCATCTTATCTCATGCAGTGACTGATTACATTTGATTCTTCATATATTCTCAGTTCTGTTCTGACCTGAAATCTGTTAGCCGTATTTGTCCTTTGACTAAATTCCAGCCTCCTGCTCCACAGACAACAGTATGCCTCCTCAGCTGCCTGCGCAGAAGCAATCAGACCATGTTCCCAGAACTGCAGTGACAGTAACGCACACACAAACCAAAACCAGCTTCAGTTCCTGTTAAAAAATAGCCGGAATGTTTTCAAGGTTCAGCAGTTACTCAGCTAAAAGAGCACTGGGTTTAGAAAAGTACTGCCAACCACAGGGGAAAGAAAACCTGGCTGACTTGTCTACTGCTAATGTGACATTTTGAGAATCCCAGCTTCCCTCATTTCTGCAGTCTTTGATGGCTTATTTTCCTGATTTACCAGTACAAGGGTCAGCATCAGGGCTAGCTAAAAAAAGAAAGCTGCCAACACAGCCAGACAGCCGGAGGCAGCTGTGATATACTTGTGTTAATGCGCAATTGGCGCCGTGTAATTCCCACCTTGGTAAGTCACCACTGTGTTTACCTGGACAAGATCCACAGCTGTTGTAGAAAAATCACAGCAATAAACAAAAAGGCCTGGGTCACTGAAATAAATAAAAGAAACTATCATCACTTATATAAAGGTGCTCCACAGGAATTAAGAAGTGTCTCAAATGCACCGAGCACAGAATTGGGAGCCAGAAATCCTGGGCTTTACTCTCTGTCAAAGATGCCTTGTGCAAAATCTGGTGATCACATTGCTCCTTTATGCCTCAGTTATTCTCAGGTGGAACTGACTGCTTACTTTTCCCTCTGGAACAGAAGAGACACTAAGGCCTGTATGAAAACACTTTCACAATGAGATGTGTAAACTTGCATCACATTTTGTTGGTTGCCTTCTAAGACCAAAGACTTCCAAACTCAAAACACAACTGTTTGAAGTTGCAGATGGCAAAAGTATCAAAGGTACCGTTTGCATCTGGCCTTTCTCTGAGATTGTCTAGACTAAGAACACATGCAACACTTTTCCAAGTGTTTTTCAGAGGCTGGTATATCATGCAGGTAAAAACCTACCGAGGACTACTTACTTGTTGGTTTGTAAAATTGGGAAGACTGTATTTCCAGCACCACAGCCAACCTACACAAACAAAGCAGATGTACACATAGTGAAAATATTTCTTCAGCCTGTCCCATGCAGCTGATTTCAAATCATCTCTCTACAGCCATGCAACAAAGAGCAACTCATGAGTAACAGCTGAGCATAGCAGTGACTATTTGCAAATCTCACTGCAAGATCCGAGTATGTTCAGCTCTGAGGTGCAGGCTTACTTATACGCGTTTGTGGGAAACCACTAAGCCAGTTCTTGTAGAAATCTTACTAACAAGCTATATAGCGTTACTCTTCTGAAAACTGTTATTGCTGGAATCGCCAGCATAACAACCAGGATGAGTCACTGCAGCACTGGCACAGGCCATGGATTAGTTGCATTCACATCCACAGACAATCAGAGCAACGGAGAAAGAAGTTTTCTTTACTATAATTACATCCTGCTGTTCCAGAGCTTCCTTCACTAGATGGCTTGTCCTCAAGTTACAACTAGACCTACAATGATCCCGCCTTATTACTCTTTCTACTTGTTCCCACTTGAAGAGAAGATGGCTTACACAAGTGGGTTTGGGGAATTTTCCTCTGAATGTTTAAGGAATCGGTAAAATTGAATTAGACTGAGCAGAAAACACCATTGATGGCTTGCTGTGACAGATATTACCAAAAGTACTTGGGTGAGACAGGAAGGCCACAATGGCCCAAGAACATCAGAGTCTAAGGAAGTCTCAAAGCCTCAGATTAAATAAAAAAATCAAAAGGAGAGTTCATATTGACTCTCCCTGGAAGGGCAGAACTTCCATAGGACATGAAGCATTCAACAAAACCAGGGATATCTACAGTGAACAAACTAGAGATGGCAGAGCAAAAGGTCATTACCAGCTGTCAGGAGTCTAATATTTAGAAGTCCAACCAACTTTTCTGGGACAAACCCTCTACCAGTGTGAGGTTCCCCATTATTGTGTGGGCCATAAGGAACAAACCAAACAGCATCTTTACATACTTGGTTTCATTGTTTTGTTTCACACCTCCCAAGGCAAACAAGAGTCAGCACAAACATGCAAAACACAAACAACATGGGAAAGCTTTATACAGACAAGTAAAAGAATCAGCTTCTTCAAAAGATGACTTTTAAATGCTTGTTTCAACATCTGATAGTAATAGCTTGTCTTTTAAACTCAGAAACTTCTTATGGTCCTTGTGCTCTGCCAATTCACAGTCTGAACCAAAAGAATCCCAACAGATTTAATTTCGTTCTAAGCTGCCCTCTGTTTTTTGCATTTTACTGACTTAAGACAATCATCCCATTCACTTGCTGTTTGCCAATGATGCATATTTTTATGTCGCAGTCACACTAACGCTGATACAAGGGACTGTTTGATGTGTGACACTGTTTTACGGCTATTACCTCTAATATACGGTAAGATGCAGATGATCCTGGGTAATCTCCATCACTTTGATTCAGCTCACTACACTTCTGTGTAGCCAGCTCTTCTGTGCAGATCTTAGGTATGCTTTTTATCAGGTTTAACTGATTCTCTGCCCTGGTTTCCAATGAACAATGTCCATTTTCACAGCTTTCCAGCCCTTCGTTGTTGGATTCTTCTTTGTTACTAAATTCATGCACAGAATCCCCATTTTGATTTGGGTTCCTGTTAGGTGCCAGCTCAGGAAATTCAGTGAAGAGCCAGTGCCTGTCCTTGAAGAAGCCATTTTCATGGATTTTATAAAAGTCATCCCAGTACCTCTTAGCATTCACCTCATATTCCTCTGTGAATACAAACAAAAACGTCACCAGCAGTCAAATCAGAAGGTCTCAGAGTTTAATCAGTTCAGACAGTGAGGGATCGCTGCAGACATCTATTCAGCAATCTGCTTTAATAAGTAAGGTTATTGACTGAAAATCACCTTTATTTCAATTGTGCCACCCCCCATAAACAGTCAGCCTGCCTCCTCACAGTTAGGACTGAAAAAGGGAGAAGAAATAGAAGAGGAAACTGTCTCCCAGTAGGATTTAAAGGAAGCTAGCAACAGAAACGGCCTCTTTGAAGGAGACTGGAATGAAGAAATCCAGGTTTTACTTCCATCTCTAACACTAACTTCTTCAGTTCACTGGAACAATTCATTTGGAGCCTCATGACACTAAGTCTCAGGCACTTGCAACTTCTAAGGAATTCTATGACAGCTGCTTGGACTGAAGATCTCCTGCCTAACATGCTACCCCCTTTTTTCAGATGGAGAAACAGAAAAATTAGTCAACTATACAGGGCTGGCAGAAAGCTCAATTAGCATTTGCACAATACTCCCAAGATTACAAGACAGCATGTTTTACACAAGTATCGCTGGAGTCCAGTCTACTGCAGTTTGTGCATGTTAGAGCGTCACACATTTGTGAAATAAAAACAAGAGGGGTATCACCAGAAGTGAACACTGTCGTTATACTGGAGAGCTAAGGTGGATAAAGATCGTAAGAATGAACTTTAGCAGCAAGCATTGCCATTTTCACACCAAGTGGATACACTCCAGTAGCAAAATGAACATTACAGAACGCTGGAAGAACCTCGCAAAGCCATGATCTAGTGAAATTCGAGTCACCCATAGAATTATTTCCACACATCTTCACAGATTTCAGATCAAGTACAGTTCGAGGGGAACTATTTTTGCCATGGGAAGTACGAATCCAACTGGCTTCCTGAATTCTCATCAGTGTGATGAGTTCTCTGTCCTGGGAAATAAGAGCTAATTATAGCATCCTATGCCTGTCATCACCCACAGGCATTAACATCCACAGCCAGAGATCCCAACTGCATTTCAATAACATGCAACTCCTTCGCCATCTTTGCACAGCAACGAGTGCATTATTGAATGCAAATGATTCTCCCACAATTAAAGATGACGACTGCATGTGAGAATGGATAACCTCTCTCTAACATCTATTAAGAGTAGGGTTAAGAGAAAAAGCAGGCATCTTAAAATTGGAGATTAGCATTATTATCTGAGCTGCAGTTTATTTACTAGTCCTACTGAAAAGTATCCAAGTGCTTAGAAGATATCTGAAGGGAGATAGTAACAACACCTGGAAACATATGTAGCCTCAGCCAAATATAGGCAAAAATCGCTTTTACAAAGAACCAGAAGTCAGTCGTACGTATATTTCTAGTAGGATCTATCCCTGAAGCACAAAGAGCTGTATATAAAAATAATCTACCTCAATTACCAGGATTTTTACCTTTTAAGAAGTTTTGTCCTTAAACCCCAAGCCAAAAGAAATGTTATTGTCTGATATTAGACTACAGCAGTAAGTTTGTGCCATGATCTCACTGTAGCTCAAAGTAAGCAGGGTCAAGTCAGTTTACTTTTTGCATAGGAGACCTCAGTGACTGCTAACGCCAGAGGAAGAAGTGTGATTAGGTCATGCCCCAGTGCACTCCTTCCTGAATTGTCACTTCTTCCATGTACTGGTAGGGATATGCAAGGTTGCTGGGGCTGGAAATGCTCTTTCACCTAACAAAAATACAAAGTCCTGATTCCTGCTGGTCCCAAACAATCCCATGAGAGACTGATTGTAATGGGATGCTTACCTGAGGTGCTGGGGTGAAATTCCAGCCCAGCCATTTTGGATTCCCCACATTTTTGCCACAGTAGAATGCTGAACAGACATTGTGCTCTTCCTGTGTTAAAGTATTGTGAAATTCTCTTGGATGCTATTGAACAGCTAGCTGTTAAACTCCAATCCACACGTGTGGAAGCTTTGTTTAAAGCTCATTTACCTTATAGCCTAGTGTTTTCAAAGCACTGGAATAAAGGATCAGTAACAATATAAAAGCAAGAAATCACGGGCCAGCTGACAAAGATCATGCAAGTAACAGATTTAAAGCAAAAAAATGACCATATTAATTTTTCAGTCTAACTTCCTGCACAATTTATACCAGAAAAGTTCACATAATCCTTGCTTCAAAATCTTTTTTGTGGTATTAGCTCATGGGGACATAGGCGTGCGAGCCAGATTCCTCCAGAGGCTTTCTTGATAAGGACTCTTGACTTTTCTGCTCTTTTTTGTAAGGACACCCCCAAAGCCAAGCCCATACTCACCCCTTCACACTGCAGAAGAAGGGCAAACAAAAGCAACTGTTCACAAAAGACAGGAAGAGAACCAAGGACCCCCTGAATTGCATGGGGGCTAATTATGGAGCCTCAAAAGGAAACCAAGAAACTCTTCCACTTCTTTCTTTGTTCCCGGCCAGGAGACACATCTTCAATACACCCCACAGAACTTCTCTGCTTCTTCAGAACAAATTCTGACAGCCCCAAAAAGTCCACAGAATAATACAGCCATAATGACCAATAGCCTGCCTTTGTTCTCCTGCTTGGACATTACTGATTCTCAAAATACTAGACCCTTCAGGCACATTTGGCTGGGCTGGTTTCCCTACATTTCAGCCATCCCATTGTCTCCACACGCTTCCCACTGAATAGCAACCATCAACATTTGTCTGGCCTCCATTGTTCAGTCTGGGAAATACATCATGAAGACCTGACAAACTGCTCTAACAGCAAATTGCTCCACAATTTTGTAGTTGTATATAGGTTCTCAAAGCATGACAGACAGTATCCTTTAATGTTAACCAGATTTTAAAATGAACTCAACACAATGGGCATCACAATAGAAACTGCTGGATACTTCTGGGAATCCAAGAAATTAGAAGGACTGCTCTTTGGTATAATTAAATTTTCTATTGTGAACACAACTGGAAGCTATATGGGAAGTGTCTCAATAGCTCCAGTAGTGTTCAGCATAGCCTTACAGATGACACAGTCAATTTAATTTGAACAAAAGGGGCAGATCTGTCCTAGCGCTCGGCAGGGTAGAACAAGATCATCATCAAACAAGACTCCTAACGTACCAAAGAACAGGAAGCCATTTCAACATCGGTTAAGGGACTGGATGATATCTCTAACAGGTGTGGAGGAACATTATTAACCAACTTGGAACAGCTTCAACCATATTAATTGACTATAGAACTCTGCACCTTTAGCTTGATTCAGATTCAGGTAAGCTTTACATTTTGGCTGTATAAATATCCTTTAAGCCAAGTTTGAGGAAATAAAAAGTTTAGAATCCCTTTCCTGCCTCTCTGATGATAAGCACTTCAATCAGGATGAAATAATTTTTCTTCGCTTCTGATTTAATCACTATCATGCTGTTTGTTAATTTGGTAGAGACAGATACGGACACTACTTTGTAAGACACTCTTAGGAGAAAACTGAGCTTGAATTAGGGATAGCTCTGCAGCGTGCAAGCAAAGAAAACATTGGCTGTTAGAAGTTGAGCTTTAGAGAGCAAAAGCAAGCAGAGGCAATAACGCTACAATGAAAGAAGTTTGTTGACAAGGAACACTAACAAGTATTTAAACATACACAACGTGAACAAAGCAGCTCAACCCAAGATGACTCCTCCCAGCCAAGACCATTTCTGTTCAGGTAAGATGAGTCTCTGGAGAAGGTGGAAAAGTCACTGAAAGGTAAATTAGAACCAGAAAGGTTCCTCCTCCTCCGTTTTTTGTTATCAACAACTAGGAATGATTCAGGACAGAGGGGAAGGGAGGAATAAATGACAATGCATATGCAGCTCTGGCCAGACTGTTCCGCTCTTGTATGTGCAAGGCAAGATTTTGCATTAGAAGACTATCCAAAAATACCTTGTTTATCTTGCGGCAATAGCTGTGAGCTGTTCTCTTGAACTTTACTCCTGGCATTGGCTTCCTGTTCTTCTGACCATTCCACGTTATCCCTGTTGTGAAAAAGAAGATGAACTACTTAGCTAAGAATGGTAGGGCAAAGACAGAGAGAAAAGATAGAGGTCTAGAAAGCCCTCCAAACTGACAGCTGTGGAGCTCTTCCACGATCTCCAATTCTAGCTCAGCAGCCGCACAACAGCTATCAGCACATACAGCTCCCAGTTCCGAATGAACTGCACTTGTAGCATTACAAAAGACATAACTGGAAGGGATCCCAAGAGACACCAAATCTGTCCCCTAATCCTTTTTCCTACTTGATACTCAGCCAAGCTTAGAGGAAATAAATCCTTACTACAAAACCATGAGGACACTCAGCACGAACCGGTCTCCTTGGAGAGGAACTGCCATTCTCACACAGTGAAAAGCACTTGTTCCTACACAGGCGACAAACAGGCAGACACTTGCATGCTTTCAGTCAAGCAGGTCATCAACACAGGCCACCTGATTTAGCTGTCTTAGAAAACTACAATTTCTTTCTCAAGTTAAAACAAATAAGGCAGTAGGGTCATTTGGAAGGTAAAGTGCTATATTAACATTAAATCCAATTATGAGAAAAACATGCAGGAAGCTTTAAAGCATTAAGAAGTATTAATAACTTAAATGTGCATACACTATTGTGTAGTCATTAAAGTGATTCACTTGACCTTTTCTCATTAAAACAAGTGAATGAGAAGCAGAATACAAGGACCAAGAAGGACTATTCTGGCCTCAGGAGGAATCAGTCTTTTGATATTACCTCACAAAACAAAGACTTAAATGTCAGTCTGTGAAAAACTAGATTACTAGCAGTTTCTGCAGGAAAGTAGTGTTGAGGATATGCTTTTGTAACATACCTTTGGTATACTATAGTCCCAAAAAGGAATGACAAGCTGATACATGTGCATATTACTTTATTACGAATTAAACATACCCAATTCTTTACAGGGTATAGCAGCCAGAGACCAAAAATGGACATACCCTCTTCAAACATGCAAAATACCTCCAGATCCCAGCAAATCTGAGAATGTGGGTGCTTAACGTATCTTAAAAGAACAGCTTTCTCCAGCCAAAGACCTCCCGTTCCAACCTGACACCTGGCACGATCTCACACTGCTACAGCATCGCGCGGCAGCGGGTGGGTGAAATGATCTTTGCTCAATTCCTACATTAGTCACTAACGTACGCGGATGGAGAACGGTTATAGATTTCTGAAAGTGGCTAATTCAGCTTCATTAACTATAGCAATAAAACAACTGCTACAAAGCAGAGCAGCACATTCTCCTGAAACCTCAGGGGAGCCCGAGGAATCCCAACTGTTTTGGGAGGAGCTGAGGAAGGCTCGGGATCCTCCCGGGATTAGCACTCCCGAGCACCGGCCAAACAGGGCAGGGCCCTCCCGGCCCTCCAAACCCTCCCGGCCCCGCCTGCCACGCCGGCAGCAGCCCAGCCCGGGGGTGCCAGGCCCCCGCCACAGGCTCCCCTCGCTGCCAGCCCCGCACCCACAGCCCCCCCAC
>JAVJGI010000045.1:1399635-1420909 GCA_035590275.1 Ibycter americanus
CCCCGTTTGTAATTTTATGCTAAGAGGGAAACAGTCTTTTAAAACTTACCATCACTGAGAAGACTCTGGTAGCTGAGGAGCCCGTTGTGTAGGCCGCTAATGAAACAACCTTGGGCTCTGCAGGGGCTCTCCATATAAAGGAAATAAATTAAGGTTCAGTGACCGGTCAGCTGTAACTATAGGGTCAACTATTTGAGACCCCTTAGAAGACCCAGAGATACCTGTAAGGAGCATGTGCGACGCTTAATTACCATAGTACCTCCTGTTGAATGAATATGCATGGTTTTTCTGAGAAATGTAACGCATAATTGTAAGTGTGGACTATATAATTTTGTTTGAATGAAATGTATGGCATGCACATTGGGTGGAATGAGCCTCCGTGCATCCAGTGCTGCAATAAAGAACACCTGCTTCTTCATGCTGCCCTGGTGTTAAGGAGTTTTCTTATTCCTCATTTTGGTGACAGGACCGCCATGGGGAAATCCCGCAGCTTTGCCCAGCTCAGAGCATGTGCGTATGTACAAGACAAAAAGCACCTTGGTGGCACGTTAGGATGTGGTGCTGGCAGGCTATAACCAATTCATGCTGACAATTAATAAGTAAGCTATTATTACACCTCTGGTTTCATTTTTCCTTGCGCTTACAACAGAATTGCTTTTTAATACCTGTGTCTAGTTAAAGCATTCACCAGACGGTTAATGTATAGGTTACATGCGTGACCAGTCACACTTAGTTCTGCTCTAATTGCAGTGCCCGTAGGACAAAGTGTAACATCTGCCCTCTGCGTTTCATGCTCTTGAGTGTTTCACCCTGGCTTGTTGCACTCATGTCTTGCCTGGACTGTCTGTTGTCAAGCAATGTGGTGCGTTTGGGTGCTCGGTGCTGATGCCAGGCAGCATCTTCGCTTCCTGCGGTGAGCGGGAGGCTGGAGAGCCGCCGCCTGGTTAAACAAAGCACGGGTTTGCAGGCTTGTCCCTGCACCTCCGTCGGTAGTCACACAGATGAAGCATCCTGTGTCTCTCACCTCCTGCACCTGGTTTCTCTTGCGGAAGAAGCAGCGCTCAGACCAAGCGGTTGACTCATTCCTCTGCACCACCACCTTCTGCAAGCACTTTTTGGGCTTTGCCAGTGTTGTCGCATCTTGTTTAGAAATGAGTGGGAAGGCGGGTACCTGGGTGTGAGGGCTGCCTGAACAGGGCAAAGGAAAACAGCACCCAGAGTTGCTGACTGTGCAGCCGACAGCCAGCTGCCTCCTGCCTCTGTGTTTGCCTCCTCTCACCGGCGAATGACTCTGTGAGGCCCAAATCCCTCACTCCTGACCCTTGGGCCACAGTAGCTGCCATCCGGGATGCCCAGCGCTGGCAGGCACAGATCCCAAAGGTGCCAGTCCCTGGGCTGCGGCACCGAGTGCTCGATCTGCAGCGATCCATGGCGCAGGGGTGCGGGCACGTATCGAGGTAACCCAGAGCTCACCCGCCGCTAGATGCTTTGCAGTGGGCTGTTTGCAGCAGCCACCTTGCGCCAACACCTCTGGAGGGTGATTCCTTTGCCCGTACGAGCCCCCGGAGCAGAATCCGCCACAACTGTTTGATTTTGCTTCTTGCCCTGGGGGGGTTTGGAGCTGGAGGGACTCCCAAGGTCTGCTCCAGCTGCCTTTTCAGTGATTTTGGGAAAGGTTTGCTAAGGCAGGGCTGACCCTGAACCTTGCTGAATTCAATATCCGAAGCACCAACCCTGCACCTTTGGAGAAGGGGACAAAAGAAGCCGTGGGGAATGCCCGAGTTGGGCTGTCACCCTCGTGGCTCCAGTGACTCCTTTTCTGGACAGAGTGGGAGTGAGAGTGTCCAAGCTTTACTTTTGAGGTGCTTTACGGAAGCTGCTGCCTCCCTTTTGCTCCTGGCTGAGACGCGGGCAGCGCTGACAAAGGCAGACATAGGGTAATCTCTCTTTTTCCCAATTTTGTGGGCCTTCTTTCTGCAACACTTGAGGAAGTTACCATCCATCCAGACTTTTTGGCCGGTGCAGTCCGTAAGCTTCTGCTGGTAGTAACTAGAAGACAAAAGAGGGCGTCATTGTCCTGTGAAAGAGCCCGAGGCCCCGCTCGGTGCTGGCTGCTGTGCACCCGCATATCTGGAAATACCGAGTCCGTCAGGATATTTAAACTGCAAAGGTGTCTGATGGACACATGGTGGCATTTACAACAGTGTCTTTGCAGAGCAGTTGGCTGAGCTATGCCAGTGCTTTTGGATTCCAACTAGATATAAAACAGTTCTGGAAATCTAGTCTCGGCGCCCCTGCGTCCTGTATATTTTATGCCATGAGGCACAGATATCCCAGTAAAGCGGGGACCTCCCTCCTCTAGCTCACAGAGCTAAGGCAGCTCATCTGGTAATTCGAAACAGAGTTCTCTGGGGCAGAGCTGCCAATTCCACCAGCTTCAAGATGACTTTGCAGAGGAGGTTTCCTCTGGCATCCACAGATTCGAAGCTGCCCAAGTCATTTTTCCCAGGGGTTGGAGAGGAGGAGAGTGCTCAGAGCCATGACTGAGCCTTGTCTTCCCTTCACAGAGCTCAAAGGGAGCAGAGATCCCAGCAGCCCCCAGGAAGATCTGGACAAGTTGTGCCATGGGGATCCATCCCCATTTTCTGCTGACTGCAGGTTAGGTATCTAGCAGGGAGGACAATTCCCTGCAGCTTATCATTTGCCAAAGGAGGTAAGGCCTTCCACCCCTTCTGTGTCCCATCTTGTAAGAGAAGAATTTGGCCTCTGCTCTTGGAGCCAGGAAAACCTGGACCGAATGCTGGATTCCTGCTCCTGTCCCTGAAGCTGGGAAGCACAGAGATGGCTGGCCATGGGGGCAGAGCTAACACGGTCTGCCATGGCCCAGTGAGCTATTGCTCCCTTGTCTGAGTAGGGCAGCCTTCATTTCTTTGGGTCTCAGATGCTGATTTCATGCTGGGTACCAATTAGTCTAAGAATCAGGTAAATTCAGGTACCTCTGGACAAGTGAGGCTTTTGCTGGAGTAGAATACCTTTTACTTACGTATTGTCTGGGTGAAATCTTTCTTGTCACTGATGATAGCCAGAAAGTCAGAGAAATCCACCATCCTGTCTCCTGCAGACAAGTGGCAGCTCCGTTAGCGAGGCAGTTGTTTGCTGTAATGAAATGCTGGAGCAAGCGGCTCAGAGCTGGCAGTGCAGAAAGTACTAAATCTAAGGGTAGGGAAAAAGCTGTTAAAGCTGTCACATGTCACTGGGCTGTGGAGCCTGGTGCTTCAGCGTGTGTAAAGAGGTCCAAAAAGTGCAATGTGTATTCATGAAGGATAGTCCCTGGTAAGTGCTAAAATCCTGCAGCCCAAGCACAGCCCCTGGCTCAGGAAACATTCCGGCACAGGAATGCTCCGGGCTGGGAAGGCACATGGAAAGAGGATCACTTTGCACACCCAGAGATCGGCTCAGAACAAACCCCAGGGGAGTAGTAACTTGTGGTCTGGTGCCCTCACTGTCAGTGTCTGCATGCAGCAGCTCGTCGTGCACCTCTTGACTGCTTAAGCTAACCCCCAGCTGCTTAGCGGTCACCTCCAGGCTGGGAAGTTTAATGCTACTGTGCGGGTCTTTGGGGAATAAGTTGAAAGCATCAGCAAGCGCTGGAGGCAGGGAGAGGACTGTGGATTAAAGGGGCTGGAGGGAGGCACTGCCTGCATTATATTCATTTGGAAACAATGAACTATAACCACTGGGGATGTGGGACTGGGATTGGGGTGGGTAGTTCCTTACTGCCAGTGGCAAAGCAGCTAACGGGAGCGCAGGGGAGCTGGGGAATCTGGGCAAAGGAAGGGTGAGCCTGTATTTAACATGAGGTACTGGGTGAGGTGGCTGGTTTAGTCCTAGCTCTGCTCATGAGCTTTGGTTATCACTGTCAAAAAGGGTATTGATGCTTCCTTCAATCACTGGGTCCCCAGGTCCTCGGGATGGGGGTTTCTCCCTTCCTTTGTATACTCCTGGTTATTTTCTCAGGAGGATCATGCAGTGCTGCAGGTCAAACTGTTCCTGGCCATGCTGGCAACGTGCCTTCCAGGGAGGAAGCCTGTAACAAGGTGACAGTAACTTTCTCTTGTTTCCTTGATGCGCTCTTTACTGCTTTGCACTCAGTTCTCTGCTGAGGGATGCAGGCGAGGTCCCTGCCACACACACAGGCGTAAAGAGAGATGGACAGACCGACAGCTCAGAGGCATGCACTGTCAAGGGACCCACCGATATGCAGCTCCTGCTGATGGAGCCGGAGCAAGCAATGCAGGCACCAGCCCTTCTCCCAGCCCTATGGGCCAGGCAGTGCTGGAAGGGCTGCAAGGGAAGAGCTCACCACCCAGCTCCATGCTGACAGTGACGGGAGCGAAGCGGTGTGGTGGCTCCTGTTAACTGCTCAAGGCTGCACAGACATGATAACGGGATCTCTGCTGTCTTCCCCAGTTCAGGCCAGCTTTGGCAGAGGGCAGCTGTGGCTACCCTGGTGTGTGAGGGGGAGCAGAAACATCAGGCAGGAGGTAACGGCCCTGGAAACCTCCCTCGGCCACACTGTGACGTGGGATGGACCGAGCTCTGTGACCCACAGCCCTTGTTGGGGCTGGTGCTCAGAAGCCCGGCCCGATCCACCACCCGTACTTCAGTGTTTCTTCTCTAGATTGGTGATGCCAACACACAGAACACTGCAGGGATGAGTGTGAAGGCAGGACCCCTGCATGTGATCGCTTAACAGACCAGGGACAGCAGCATTTCCACACCACCAGTTTCCATCTCCATGCTCACCTGGTTGTCTCCCTTGGCAGGGGTTTTCTCACCCTCTTCTTTGGCAGAGGCTTTGGTGTCATGCTGGTTTTGGAAGCAGAGTCAGGAGAAGGAGCAACTTTTTCTGGATGTGGAAAGACAAAAAAGGGAAAGAGAAACTGGGGGATGTCAAGTAAATCTTTGTCAGTCTCAAGCAGGCCATCCTACATCTGCGATTTCCCACCCTCATGGCCCAGGAGCTACGACATGGAGCTAGGAGCATGCTGAGAGCAGCCTCGTACTTTGATTTTTCCAGCAGCTCCAGCTTTGATGTGTTTATCTCTGATGGCCCTGAGCAATATTAGGGTTTCTGGTGGGAAACGTGTTCAGTTGGAAAGTCAGACTGGGGACAGCGTGTTTGAATCCTCGATAAGTTAGTTGAACACCGTTTCTCTTGGCATGCCGTACTTGGGAGCTCAGCTGCACAACCCAGGTGCTGTGGCTAAGCTAGGAAAGCTAGGAAATATGGGAATTTGTTTTGCCTGTCTGGCTTCGATGAGTCTGCACATGGCTGTGCTGAGCCCTGCATAGAAGTTTTGGAAACCTGCTGCAGCTGCTGGCGTGCCCCTGGCTCTCCCTGCGCAGCATCACTACCAGCAGGCTCATTGAGGTAAGTGGCCCTGGAGTTTTCTTCTGAAGGACTAATCCCATTTGCTGTCATCTAGCAGCAATTTGGGTTACGGAGATCTTGCTCACCTTCCCCCAGGGGTGGCTGCTGGACTGTCCTCGCCGCCTTCATGGATTCACGTGGATTCACCTTCCCGTCAGCTGCGGAGGGAGAGCAGAGCTCAGCGTCGGTGGAAACAGCAGGCACCAGAGCACAGAGGGGATGAGGTGCTGGTGCTGGACCCAGTGGCAGCTACTGCATAAGCTTGGGGCTTTCCCAAAATGATGGTCAGAGCTTCCTTCCTTCCAAGTGAAGGCAGGATGGAGCCCTTGAGCAGGGTCAGGCATTGGGAAAAGGGAAAGTTGAAAGCAAAAGTGCCGTGGCTTGCTTCTCTTTACACTGGTGGGAATCCAGACTGACTCCATTGGGCACAACCCCCCCTCAGAGCATGTGGCAGATGGGGATACAAAAATAAATTACTAGACCCTGCTGGGACAGGGGAGGCGGATTTTACTGCTAGAGGAGCAATCCAGTCCTGCACCACCAGAGACTTCCCTCACTCCCCCCACCTGAGCGGGAACCCACTGCATGACTTTAATGGAATCCATTGCCTTGTGTAGCTTCCGTGTGAACCTTGCACCCGCGCCATCTGACAAGCACCAGTACAGGCATGCAGAAGGCTTTTAACTGATCTGTTGGTTTCCAGAGACTTCTAGGCTTCCTGCAAGGGAAAAGACCGTAGATATCTAGCCTTACCTTCCATGTGTCCTGAGGCTTCCAGCTTCTCCTTGCTGGTCAGGCGGATCTTACTGGCCACAGCGCCCAGGATGGAGCTGAGGTCATGGGTGTCACCTCGGTACCCTAAGGTGTGGCCCAGGCAGTGTTGGGACGGAGCAAGGTGTCTCGCTGGCAGCAGGGACCGGCTCTCCAGGGAGATTTCAGACCTTGGCAATGGCAGCAAAAGGGCAGCCAGAGAGACACCACCCGCAGCAGCAAGGCTGGGCACCTCCTGTGGCTCTGAGGTCGAGTGCATCTCCACTGTGGGCAGATCGGAGCCCAGGTTATCCACAGTGGCTGTGTCCTCTGTAACAAGAAAGTGTTGGAAACCTCCTCTGTGTGCTGGCACTCAGCACAGAGAGACTTGGCAAAAAAAAAGTTATTAATAATAATAATAGAGACTCCTTTGCCTTTCACCTACCCTTTCCATGTCAGGATCTAAAGGACTGTAACCACAATAATGCAATGAAACTCCCTCCCCCCAGGCAGGGAGGATGCTGAGGCCAAGAAGGATTAAATTGACTTTCCACGGCCATTCATCACCCATCACCTCCCTCCACGCAGCACCATATGTAACACACTCCAGACACAGCCCCCTTCTTCTTTGATATGCTGAGGGATGGCATTTACATCTTGCTGAGGCACGCGGAGTTCACGCTGTGCCCCCTCTGCCAAATAATGCAAAGCAAAAATTCAACACAAGATGAAAAGGAAGGGAGAAATGGAGAGAATTTAACCTCTGCTGAATGCACAGTGTCTCCCACACCAGCCGTGGGCCAAGCATGAGCTGCAGAGACCCAGCAGCTTCCCCGTGCCCCTGTCGCTGGGTTTCTGGCTGGAGGGGCTCTGTAGGAGCAGAGAGCAAGGAGGGAGATATCGGTCCCCCCCTGTGGTGTGCCCCAGGGCTTCTTGCAGCTCCTTGCTGGTTAAGGGGACATCCGTGGTGCCCATGCTGGAATCTGCATCTTGGATGTCAGCTGTGTCCCCTGGGGTGTGGGGGAAGATGAAGCTTAGTCAATGGGAAAACGTTTGAGGAAGGGGAGCCCAAAATACAACTGTAGCTTTAAATGTCCCACCGAAAGGGCACTTTACAACACTGAGTACTCATATCCACAAAAGATTGGGTGATTTTAGGGAATCTTACCCCAAAACTGCTTCCCAGACTGGGGCCTTTTTGGCCAGATGTGGGCTGGAGGTCCAAGCTCTCCCCAGAGCACGGCACTCTTTCATCCCAGGCTAACTCCGGCTCCTTTACAGCCCTGGAGATCCTGTAATGGATAAGTCCCAGAGCAGCCCAGTCTGGTCTCGCAGCTGGCCCAGCTTTGAGCAAGAGGTTGGGCTACAGACCTCCTGAGATCCCTTCCAACCTGAATTATTCTGTGATTTGGTGCCCTGGGAAATGCCATCATTCTGGCTTTTTTTTTAATTTCAGCTTTTTCTCCTCTTCTTCCCTAAGTCTTAATTCTGCCCAGCAGATGCTCCAGATCATGAACAATCCTGAAGTGCCGTTGTACTCACCATCCACAGCCACATCCTCCAGTGCCTCCTGGTGATTCTGGTCTGGTGAGTGGATTTCCACTGGGGGTAGGTGTGACTTCACCTCTCCGACGTTGACCTGCTCTCCTAGAACCAATGGGGAGATGTTTTTCATTTCAGAAAATTTCCTAGACACCTGGAAATGACAGTCCTGGGTTGTGAATGGGACTGAATGCACCTTAAATCATCTGCTAGCTGCATCAGGAAGCACTTTGCTCCTTCTTGGATTTATTAACAGACATCTGTTTACAAGAGGAGTTGATGTATTAATGGGTTCCAAGAAGAGGGAGCACTTCAGCACTTCCAGAAATAAGAGCAGCATCGAAAAGAAGCCCATCCCGAGGTGTTGCTGCAGGAGTTGTGTCTGTGGGATGGGTTGCAGGGTGTTTCCACTCTCTGGAAACCTCCATGGGGGAAATTTTCCTGGGGATCTCTACCTGCAGCGGGAGATGATCAGAAAGCAGCACAGAAAGGTGGAAAGCCTCTGATGGAGCACGTACAGACATCACCATCTAGTGGTCCCCAACACCAACAACCTCAACGCAGCCCCAAATTCGCAGGTACGGCAGGGTTGGGGCTATCGCTGCTTGCAGATGGCTTCTCCCAGGGGGCTGAGAGCAGCCGCCACCTCCACCACCTGCCCCAGGAGGTCACCCCGCTGCTCACACTCTACACCAGCCAGCACAGTGACACAGTCCTGATTTTTCAGGGAAAACCACTCCAGACTCCCAGCAGCTGGTCCTCATGGTCATGGGTCTGATCCTGCAAGCAGCCGTGCCCACTGGCATCAAGGAGCAGTGAACTAAACGGGGGTCTTGTCATCCCACAGCCCAGTGGGAGATGGAGATCTTCTGCCCGAGCTACACCCGTGGCATCGCTCCGGTTTCTCCAGACAGAGGATTTCAGAGGAGCACGATGGAGCAAACACAGCTGAACTGGATGAGGAGCAGGGTTACCGTCCAGCTCCAGCCCAGCCTCATCCTGCCCTTCGCCCTCCTTGTGGCACAGATTCACCCACAGGCTGGACGTGCTTTTCCTACCAAGGGAGCAGATGGACACGTGTGAGGTGACCCTGCCCAGCACCCATCCCTCTGCACTGGGGGCCCAGATCACCCTGGGGAGAGACCTGGGGGGGACTGGCTCAACCCGGAGGGTCCCTGTGTTACCTGCTCTGGGGTGTGACAGCCGCCTCGGCGGGGCTGGGGGCTCTGCGCTGCCGTGCCTGGGCGCAGCTGTCTGTGGCACTGCTGGCCCGTGAGGCTTGCTGCTGCAGCTGATCTGGGCCATCGCTCATGTACTTATTTTTCTTCTTCATTTCGCCCCGTGGCTGCCATTCCTCCCGTGACACCTCGAAGGAAGAGGGGGTCTGGGGCCAGAAGCACCCCCACCATCAAACACTGTCTGAGCACGGGCTGAGCCCAGGGAGGGGAATGGGAGGGACCTGGCAATCCCCATCTGGGGGGTTCTGGGGACTCCAGTCCTCTGTTTCTGGAGGCTCCCCAGCTCCTGGGCAGGGGTCTACCCCAAGCTGGGCCACAGCAGGGTGCTCAGCAGCAGCCAGACCCATCTCCAGGCCAAATCCTTGCCTGTGCTTCCCAGGAGAATATGCGGACTCGCAGCCCCTGGCATGATCCAGCTGCATCCCTGGGGATGAGGGTTGCGTGCATGGGTGATAGGCACGTAGTTTTGGGGTGTGGACATGCTTCCGAAAGGATTCGTGGGAATGTGTGTGGGGGCCAGTGCTGCCCACCCTCACCTGCGTTGCTTTATCTGCCTTGGGCACGTCCTTCCTGCACGCTGCCTGCCCGGGTGGGTACGTCCTGGCCGACAGCACCACGCACCATGGGGCAGCCCCCCTGTAATGTTGGCACCGTCCTCCATCACCCTCCCTGACCTGTCCTGCAGCTTTTCCACCTTAAGGACAAGCGGGGAACACGAGGAAGCTGAAACATGGGCAAACGTGGGCTCCCTCCGCCCGAGGAGGCACCCCCTCACTCACTTGGAGGTCCTCCCGGGTGTGGGTTTCTTGCTGGACTTGGCATTCCTGCTAGATGTGAAGGTCCTGCTGGCTGCAGTGGTCCTGCTGGATGAGGCCACCCTCCTGGGGGCTGGTGGGGCTCCAGAGCAGGCAGCTGTGTCCTGACTTTCTGCTGAGCCACATTGTGGTGGCTGCTGCTGAGCCTTGGTGGCTGCGGGGCCGCAGGGTTTTGGTGGCTCGCTGGGGTCCATCCCCTCCTCGTCCTGGCTCTGCTGTGAACAGGGGCACCCATGGGGCCCCACGGACACCCGGGGGTCTCACACCCAGTGGGGTCACGGCTGGGAAGGATGTGACCCGGAGCTCTGTGTTGGTGGCAGGGCAGGGCAGAAGGTGGCTTTGGTGCTGGGGGCTGCCTAGTAAGAGGGTGCCACAGCCCCCCTGCAGCCCCCTGCCCCACTCCAGGGACCCTGCAGCTGATTCACCTTTGGGTGACTGCCCCGGTGGCCTTGGGTGCACCCCAAGCTCGCTGCCAGTGTCACCTCTCTGTCCCTGTTCTGATGTCACAGAGCACCTGGCGGCACTGGTGGCATTCCCAGGCTCAGCTCCCTGCCACCAGAAAGCTGGGACAGAGTCCGATGGGGTCCCACGGGGTGTCTAAGGTACCGAGATGGGGACAACATCCAGAGCCCGAGGACAACTGTGCCTCCATCCCTCCAGCTGCTGCTCGTTGGCCCTGCGCCATGCCCGTAGCCCTGAGCAGGATCAGTCCCTGCGCAGGCTGGATGGGTCCCGTGGGAAGGACCCTCGCTGGCCGGGTGCAGCAGTGGTGCAGGTTCCCAGGCTGGATGCCCCGGGGTGGGTGGCTGCCCTGACCCCCGGGCTGGCATCGCACCCCCACAGCACCACAGGCTCTGCAGCATCACGGAGCATGTGCCCAAACCAAGCGCTGCTTCAGGGCAAGTGCAGAGGGAACAGCTGAAACCCCTGCACCCCAAACTCCCCCTCCGGCTCACTGTGCTGGGGCAGCCCCAGCCAGCTCGGGGGTCTCATCCTGCTCCTTCATGCTGCAGCCAGGCTCTGCCTTGGGCACCCTTTTGCCTTCCCCTCAGCCCACTCTGCAGCTGAAATGCTCGTCCAGAGGCCAAACCCAGCTGAGCCCAATTCAAACCAAGCCCAGAGCCCACTTGGGTGCTGGAAACACCTCCTCAAGCCCCTGCCTGGTGCAGCTGGGAGCGCTAACTGCTGCTCCAGGTGCCTGAACACAGCACTCAGCTGCAGCATCCCGTGGCCCAGGGGATGCGGGGTAGGGGGGTGCGGGATAGCTGTTTTTCTGGCACCTTCTGTGGTCCCAGGGTGCTGCTTTGAAGGGTGTCCCTGCAGCCCTGTGTGACATGGTGCTAAATGGGTGCATGGGCTGGGTGCTGTGGGCACAGGCAGGACCCTGCTCCCAGGTTTAGCACTTTCACCCTCAGCCCAAGCCCCAGCTGTCCCTGGGACAGTCCTGCAGTGGCCCCAGCCCAGGTTCCCTCTCCTGGGGGCTTCTCCAGCAGCCTGGAGGGCTCACAGGGCCCTGTGGGGCAGGGTGGGGGGCTGCTGGGGCTCACCCCACTTGCAATGGTGAGGTGGCTGCCCAAGTACCTCAGTCTGCAGCAGGCTCTGGCTCGCCCTGTGTCCCTAGGTGTGTAATCCACCCTCAGCAGGGCACCAGTAACAGAGCAGAGACCCCCGGGGGGTGCCCGAGCCCTGCTTGCACTGGCTGTGCCATCCCTCAACTCACCCCGGCTCAGACCAGCTCCCCGAGTCCTGCTGGGGTGCCAGGGGCTGCCCCCGGCGCGGGAAGCCTGGGCACAGACTGCTTGTATGGACACTGACACTTTTACTAGTTTGAGGTTTTTTTATTTTATTTTTATTTTTATGGTGTGAATTGCTGCTGCGCTGGTGCTGCCCACCCAACGCCCCCGTGCCAGGGCTCAGCCCCAGCTCCCCCCCAGCACCAGTCGCTGCTGCCTGCAGCCAGCCCCTGCCCCTGCTCCCACACTGCTGGGGACAAGGCCAGCCAGGGAATGGGGACACATGGCCACCACCAGCTCAGCCAACGCGCTGCTGGGGCCCTCGGGGCCAGCCCTGTGCCGGGCACAAGGTCCCTGTTGCTTTTTGGTGTAATTGAGGAGAATAAAGCCACCGTGCTCTGGACTGGCAGCAGCACTGTCACAGCCACATTCTGCTACTGGGACGTTTCTTTGTTTCTCCCCACAGGACAAACCATGGGTGATGCACAGCCCCAGGCAGCAGGACAGGGCTCGAACCCTGCCTGCTCTTCTGGAACCCTGAGCCACACAGAAAACCAAGCGTGGTGCAGTTACGCAGCCCAAAAAGCACAGAAAAGGGAGAGAGGTGGCCAGGCTCAAGGGGTCGCAGGCATCATGATGCTCCCGAGGCTGCTGCCTGCACATCCATGTGCTCTGTGGTGTGTGGATAGCAGAGCGGGACACAGGGAGCTCAGCACCGTCCCAGGGGCTGAGTCAGGCTGCAGCTGGGACCAGCACAGCTGACGCTACATAGAGTTGGCCGGTGGTGCAGAGTGCACGTGGAGGGAATGAGGAAGGGCACTGTGATGCTGGGGCACTGCTTTTCACCGTCCCGGGCCACAGCAGCACCAGAAACATTTGGCTGCAAGAAGCAGGAGGTTGCCGTGTTGCTCGAGCGGTGCCCTCAACCCGCCAAGCCACGCGATGGCTCCTGCCTGCTGACAGCCAGCGTAGCTGCCCTGTCCCCCAGGGAGATGGCTCCTGTCCCCAGGGGGGCCGCAGCCGTCCAGTGCATGAGGGGACTGAGCGGGCAGAGCCTCACCAGCACGGGCCACGCACAGCTCAGCCTCCGGTTCGAGCAGCTGCTCCCGAAATCCACTTGGCCCAATGAGCACCTAACTGTTCACAGACTCGCCAGGCAGAGAAAGTCCCATTTCTCCGTGTTCAGTGTATGGAGGGGCCGCCGGCTCCTGCGAGGCGACCCACCGAGGTAAGGACGAGAGGTTTGCTGTGGAAAGCACGTCCCTGCAGTTACAGTGGGGTGATGGACAACAGGGCTTCGGAGGCGGTCGAGGGATTGTTAAATTACACGCAGACACACTCACACACGCAGACGCACACAAGCTCTTCTGTAAACTGGACTCCAGAAGGTCCTGCGGATCCTTGGCTGATCCCACAGCCAGTGCTGGATGCGGCATCCTTACATGTTCCCGCGGTACGTGATGTTGGTGAAGGTAGACGTAGCCTCCTTATAGAGAGGGTTGTGGCCCTGGAAGAAGGAGGAACAAGAACATCATCACTTTGCGCTTGGCATCAGCATTCATTCTACTTTACAGCTGGGGAAACTGAGGCACCATTTCAGCACCGAGTGGTGGATCCACATCTCCACTTGAGGCTTTGGCTGTGCAGTTTAATGGCTCTCCATAAGGTTTCATGGGGGAGAGCAGGGAAAAGCTGCTGCGGAGGAGAGGAAAGGCAGTAGGAGCTCAGGAGGCGAGAGGCATGGAGTGGCTCTTTCCCTTCCCTCTGGGGAGGTGGGAGGTGGGGGACAGGCTCTGGTGCCATCCCAGCCCCTTCCCTTGTGCTCTGGGTGCCTCAGCCCTTCCAGCATCCCGTGGCAGGAGGGACCTTCCGCCTCGCCCACGGGATGGAAAGACTGGTGTGGGCAGTGAGTAAGAGGGTCACGCTGGTGACAAGTGTTTGGGATGTGCTGGAGGTGAGAAAATCATCTGGAACATCTGCTGTTGCCTATGCACAGCCCCTGGGACCGCAGCGGGCTCGGGGAAGGGGTGTCCAGGCTGGCAGTGTCACCCCGCACCCTGCCCGTGACACTGTGCCATGCTCCAGAGAGGGATGGGGCAAGCAGGTCCCTGAAGACTACACCCTGGGACCACAGACAGCAACTGGGCTCTCGTGCTGGGAGCACCAGGATCTGGATCCACTCAACCCAAGGGATTCAGGGGCTCCTGCCCAGCACACCCGACCCGCTGGCCCTCACCGTGTCCCACTTGGCCCTGGCCTTCTCCTCCTCGAAACGGGCGAATTCCCGGCGGTCATGGATGGTGATGAGGAGCTTCCAGATGAGCAGGGCGGTGAGGCCAATGAGCAGGATGGCACCCATCACGGAGAGCAGGACCACCAGGATGTCCGGCCCCTTTGGGCAGTCTGGAGGAGGGAGGAGGGCAGGGTTGGGGGGGCTCAGCACCCTTGGACAATTAAAAGCAGCTCTGGGGCTGCCTGGCCATGGGTACATGGAGCTCCTCTGGTCTCAGGGGGGCTTCATCCTGTCCTGTTAGGGGGCAGGAGCCTCCAACCTTGAGCACAGCAAGCTCTGTAATGGAGGATCCCATCCATGCGGTGCACGTGCAGAGATCCCCAAGTCTGTAGGGTGGGGGTCTGCACCCAAGCCTGGGGCAGCCCAAGGTCAGGGGCATCACAGCTCACACCCATGGTGGGGGATGACACCACAGACCCAGTCATCCCCAACCCACCAGCCCAGCTGACACTCCGCATCGCCCCCACTTTCTGGCTGTGTGTCAGCACCACGCTGCCAAACCGGGGCGGCGAGATCCGGTGCAAACCCCAGCATCCGCCCCAGCCCCCGGCTGCCTCCCCTCTGTGGGCACGGGGGCTGCAGAGGGTGGGCTGCACCCTGCTGAGGGCAGGCGGTTGTAATGAGAGCTGGCAGCTGCCTTCGTGGCTCTGGTTTCGAAGGATCTGTAGCCACACAGTCCCTGGCTGAGCTGGAAATCAGACCTGGAGGTCGCTGGAGACCCCAGGGCTGCTCTGCGTGGCAGGGGGCTGCTGTATCCCAGCCCTGGGCTGCAGCCGCAATGTGGCTAGCGGGAGCCAGCTCTTACCTGCTTCTTGAGAAAAATCACACCATGGAGTCAGAAACGGGATCAGGGTGGTGGGAAGGTTGAGCCCCCATCCTTGGCCTCAATGTTGGGGGTGAAATAACCGAGCAAGGCGGTGGGGAAATGTGAGACAGAGGCAGGAAATCACGGCCCCGGTGGCACGGAGCAGGGAACAAAGCAGCTCTGTAACCCCTCTCAGCCCCCCACTGCAGTGGCCCGTGAGCCTGGCTGGGGTGGGAGGTACAAAGGGTACTCAGAATCCTCCCATTTAGCACAGAAAGCCAGCACGGCATGCTCTGCGTCCCCCCAGCCCGACCGCAGCAGCTGGGTCTTACCAGGCTCCTCGATAACGTAGAGGATGGACTTGCCGCTGGCGTCCTCGTAGTACTGAAACCGCACCACGCAGTCATCCTCGTCCTTGTAGGTGCAGTTCACGGCATCCTTGCCCCTGTCAACTGCCAGAGTGAGAGGCTCAGAGCCCCCCGTGCCAGGGGGATGCACACGTGGAGGGGAAGCTGAGGGCATACGCAGCCCCCTGGATTTCCACACTTTCGGGCAGAGGTTTGGGTCTCCTCTCTTACCCAGCTGCTGCACCGTCTCGATCTCGTCGCGGCACATGCGGCTGCAGGACTGCTGCTGCACCAGCATTCCCCGCTCAAACTTCTTGCACTCCACGCACTCCCTGAGGAAGAGGAGGGAGGTACCGTGAGCTCCCCCGTGCTCTCCCCAGGGAAGCATCACACCTTTCGGTCTCAGGCTGCGGAAATCGCTGCAATCCCAACCAAGCCGGGCTGCAGCTGGTGAGAGCTCCTGCTGCCAGCTCCCTGCTGGTGTATGACCCATCCCAGCTCTCTGCTGGCTCCCCGATGGGGTACGACCTGTCCCAGCTCTCTGCCCTCTCTCACTTTTTGATGGTGCAGGCGTCCGGGCACGTGGGACACTTCTCGCAGGTGTCGCCATAGGATCCAGGCTGGGTGCAGTCGCACTTGCCGCAGACGCAGGAGCCGTGGCCGCTGCACACCAGCCCGTTGCTGGACATGCACGTGTCGGTGCGGGTGGTGCAGTTGCAGTAGTCGCCGGTCCAGTCCGAGTCACACAGACAGTCACCGCAGCTGCACTGCCCATGGCCTGGGGACAACCCAGAGGGCATCAGGACCCTCGTGTGTCCCCACAGATCCCGTTAGCAGTCACTCATATGGGATGCCCATGCACCCAGAGCAGCAGCTCCACCTCCGTCAGCATGGCAAAGCGGACCAGCCGCCCAGGACAGCCCTTTTCCACTGTGCTGGGGTGGCATGCACAAAACCTACATCAAACCTCAACCTTCACTATGTCCCCAACACTCCTCTTATTCCACCCAAACAAGAAAAAACTGTCAGATTTCAGGCTGAGCTGCCCCAGCTCTGGCAGGTTGGCAGCAGCAGCTGGAGATGCTCAATCAGATGCATCTTTGAGCTAGTCAAGCTTTGGCTTTTAACTTTAGATTGAGTCAGAACATCTGGTCAAACCCCCCGAAACCCACTCGTTTCCCAGTCCCAGACCAGGCAGGGGAAGCTGATTGCTGGGAAAAGCCTGACAAGCTCTGCACACTCGCCGAGACTGGTTTAATCAGACAGACAGACAGATGTGCTCAAATCCTGCCAAAGCCTGGAGCTATTTGGACTGTGGGCTGATTTCAGCTCAAAGACAAGACACAGTAAGTGATGGAAACGCCGCGGAGCTGGCACGTGCCAACCCATCCCCAGCCCCGAGTGCACTGGGGCGCATCGGGAATGCTGCTCCGGGTGAGGGATCAGCTGGGCACCATCCCACCACGGCCTTGGAGGCACCAGCATGAGAAATTAATGTGTAACCCCGTTAACGAGGAACTAGGGCTGAGTCACAGGAAAACAGTGCCGCACTGGGTGACGGGGCATGGAAACAGACGGGGAGGCTGGGGAGAAGTGGCTCAGTGGGACGGGATTGATGCCAACGGGGTCAGACAGATCAAGTTAATTAACAGCTCGCCCAGGCTGGAGGCAGTGCTTCATCATCGCCCTTCATCCGTCCTGCGAAGCCTTGTGCAAACAGGCAGCGGGAGCAGGGGGAGGTCCCCGCTCCCCGGGGGCACCGAGGACACTGACTGTTCAGAGCTGGGAAAAAGCCCAGCATTCCCCCAGCGTTCCCCCTGTCGTTACCAGCAGGCTGTTAAGATAAGGGATCAATCCCAGCGGCACAGAGGCAGCCCTGAGCCAGGAAGTTGGGCTGAGAGGCAGGTGGGGTCCCAAAAACTCGATTTGGGGATGTTGGGGAGCAGGAACCTGGCCATCTGGCCAGCAGGTTTCATATCCCCCACACTGGGCTCCAGCAGAGTGGGATCAGCTTTGGGCACTGATGCTTCCCTGGGGATTTTGGGGCTTGCAGCAGGAAAGCGGTTGCTTTTTTGGCACTGTGTTAGCAGCTGCCTCACCTGGGCTCACGGGGGGAGGCTGGGGATAGGAAAGGGAGTGGCTACCCCTCTGTTGTTCCCTCCTTGAATCACACTTGGGGTGCTCTGCTCCTGGACGGGACATGCCACAGCTTCATGTCTCAGTCTCAGGCACTGCCATCCCTCCCACATCCTCTAAAAAAGCCAGGAGATGGGGCCGAGCACTGGGGTTCACTCAGGCCTCCAGTGCTTACTGGAGATATGGGTGGGAGAAACCCTAGGTGGGGATTTCCTGATGGGGAAGAAGCCCTGGCACATCAGGATGCAAGAAACTGCTTTGGGACGGGTGTTTTGCAGAGAGGGACTCCTTCCCTGGCCTCTGGCATGGGAGAAATACTCAGGGACCTGCTCCTCTCCGCCCAGTGCTGAGAGCAGCAGCAGCCAGGGCGTCTGGCAGCTCGTGGAAGAGATGAATATTGAGGTAGGGACGCGCTTCAAGGCCAGCGAAGGGGGAGGATTTACTTCCCCAATGCTTTTGCCAACAGGGAGCCTTCAAGAACTGGGTGGAAGATAAAAGTTGCCTCTCCCCACCCTTCTCCCTCCATCCTGGGGTTTCCTCCTGCAGAGCCATGCCTCTGATGTGTGGGGGGCTGCAACCTGAGCAGGGTCCCTGCCCTGTGCACCCCAGGGCTGCTTCCTTGGGTGCCCACCAGCCTGCTCAGGGACTCCTGAGCCTGAGCAGGGACAGAGGTCTACTCTTTAACCCTCTAGCCCATCACCCTCCCACAGCTATGGGGCACAGGAGGTGACACCAGCTGCCAAAAAGGGAGTAATTCCTCTGGCATCACTTCAGACCCAGGGCTGCTCCAGCGACAGCCACAGGCTGAGCAAGCCAGAGGTGGGGACAATGCATGGAACAAGCCCCAGAAGAGCTGGTGTCTGCCCCATCCGTGAGCTCGGGCAGCGCAAATGCCCGGAGCTGCCTCCCACTCCCAGCACTCACCTGAGCACATTTGGCCCTTGAAGCGGACGCAGGAGAAGTCGTCGCATTCGCAGTACTTGCCCGTCACCTTCCCGAAATCGCTGCTGTGGCACACGCACTGCCCGCAGATGCACTCGCCGCGCTGGCTGCAGAGGGGCTGGCCTGGCCGGGGGCTGCAGTTGTCCTGCTGCGAGGGGTTGTACTCCTCCTCCGAGCACTCGCAGTGCGAGCCCAGGCGCCCGGGGTTGCAGCGGCACACGCCGCACTCCAGCGTGCCGTTGCCTCGGCTGCAGGACGAGCTGTTGGCCTCGGCTTGGCCCTCGCAGTAACAGTCGCAGTCGAAGTTCACCATCACCATCAGGCTGTCCTTGAAGCCCACGGGTTTGATGGTGAAGGATTTCTGCCGCTCCCGTGGGCAGCCCCGCACCTTGGCCTCGATGCTGAAGCTCACCTGGAAGGCAGAGGGCACGACGGGGTGTCAGTACCACCACCATGGTATTGGGGTACCTCCTCCAGTCTGTGCCCAAGCTTAAGGGTCCCAGAAATGGGACCCACCAGACCTCTTGGGGCTTTTCAAAGCTGTCCCAGCATGGTTTGAGCGAGGCACCTGCCTGCCACAGCAACCAGGCTAAATCCCATGCACTGTGGCCAGCGGTGAGGCTGAGCTAGAGGACCACAGAGTCTGCACCCAGCAGGCTCAAAGAAGCATTTTCCCCCTTGCATCCACCCAGCTGGACCCCTCTCTGCACTGCAAAGGTTATAGGGTTTGTGTCACCCAGGGGGGTGGTGGGGCAAGCAGACAGTGCTGGCGGAATGCGTCAGGTGAGCTAGCAGCACTGCTATGTGGAGGGGGAGAAAAACCAAGCCCACAAGGTGGATCCTCACCGTGTCCCCAATCTTGAGCCCCACGCAGGACTTGAGCCCAGGGATGACCTCGTCGTTGAGGCAGGTTGCATTGAAGGCCAGGGACAGCTCTTCGGGGAGGTCACGCACCTCCAGCTCCACCTTGGAGCGGATTTTCTAGAGGAGGAGAGGGGAATGATGAAGATGACAGCACAGGCTGGGCAGGGCTCAGTCCCGGGACGGGTCCCCCCGAGCACCACAGCGATGTTCTCACGCAGAAGGGAAAGCAGCCAAGCGCTCCGAGTCTCTCTCAGAACTCAGCTACGTCATTCCCCACAGGGAAATGCCTTCGAGGATAGGAAGGAGCAGTGAACACAGTGATCGCCCTTCCCCAGGGTCCCCACACGCGTGGGTGGAGGCAGATGCTCACAGCTGGTCCAGGGAGGATGCTCAGGGCTGGGCGAGCTGCCAGATCTGTATGGGCTGTTTGCAGTGTGAAGCAGTGGCTATTTTGGGAGGGAGAGAGCGGTTGTGAGGCCATCACACTGCACACTCACCCCGTAGGAGTCCACTATGAGCTGCAGGACGTTGCTGGAGTCTCTGGACAAGGTGCCCACGGTTGTGCCTGGGATCAGCTCGCTGTAGTTCTGGAGAAATATCATAAGGGTGGTCTGCTTGTGATGGGTGAATGTGCCGCCGGCTGGGCCAAACCCTGTCCGGGCACACGGGAACTTCCCAAGGAGCTTTGATAGGACAGGAGACCACCAAGCCACGTCTGGTCCCCCATGGCCAGCTGCAAAGGGTGCTCCTCGGGACCCAGCAGCCCCCCAGGAAGGTGGCTTTGCACAGCAGCTGTTACCTGGTAGAGGCCAACAACTGTATCTGTCACAGCAAAGATCAAGTTGATGTTCTTCTGTGAGAGTTTCTCAGTCATCAGGCCCAGAGAGGGGTAGTCCTGGGGAAGAGGAGAAGCTATACCCTAGGAACATGTACCCCCAACCACCCTGGTCCCCAGCACGCTCTCCAACCACAGCTGGACCACATTTCCCATCCCATGGGGATCCTCAACAGGAGCTCTGGGCTCCACAACCCCACACATGGGTCAGGATTTACCAGTGTGGTGGAGGCAGAGTAGAAATTATCCTTGTCAATGTGGCACTGGGCATCATTGGGCTGCACGATGCCAGCCAGCCTGCCATCCAGCGCGATGTGGGTCTTGGCATCCGTGGTGAAGACCAGTAGGTGGGAAGCATCATTCCTCCAGCCAATTTTCTCCTGCAGTGAAAGGCAGCTCCCAGTCGTGTGGCAGCACGTGCCGAGGGCAGCCCTACGTGCCAGCACCCCGCTACCATCTTCACTGCCACCCTGGCTCACGGCTTGGCCACAGGGACCAGCCTGCCAGAGGGAACAGAGGGCAATCGCTCTCCCAGGGAAGTGCTGGGGTGGTGGGGTGGGCTGTGGAGCCTGGCAGGTGGGCATGGGCTGCTGGTACAGGTGAAAGACAGGTTTCAATTTGCTAGAGTGTTAATCAAGGTGGCTAATGACTGGGGGATGCAACCCCTCCCACTTCCAGCAAAACCAAGGTTCAGGCACAGGAGATGATGTCCCTTCTGGGCTGGTTACTGCAGGGCTGACACGGGATCACCATCAGTTCCCAAGCACCTGCTCTGCTCCTCTCTCCCCCCAGAACCACCTAAGGGTCCTGCTCTTCCCTTGCCTTGGCTATTGGTCTAGAAATGTCCTAGCTGAGATGTTCATGCTCTCCAGATCTGAGCCCCACAGCAGCTCCACAGGGTTTATTATGGTCCTGTCCTGGTGGGGTTGGGTGGTCTCTGCCAACCCATCAGGCCCAGCCTGATGACCCTCTCCTGGCCCCAGCCAGGTCTTCTTGCCCCTTACATCGCACACGGTGGCCTGGATGATGGCATCAAAGCCGCCCTCAGGTGCATCGCGGTTCCGTGAGACACTCTGCTTCCGCACCTCCTCGTTGAAGCGGGTCACCTCGTCCGTGAGCGACAGGACATGCTTGTAGCCAAACATGGGCAGGCAGGTTTCCCCAATCCTGCAGGAGAAAAGCAGGCAGGGCATGATGCTCACAGGGCTCTTTCAGCTCCCATCCCTGCCCTGCACCCATCCCACATCCCATGGTCCCGTCCAGGATGCGTTGGAGTGACCCAACCACCCCAAGAACCTGAGGACACAGCTGGAGGCTGGTGAAGGACCTTTTAAAAATCAGCCACATGTTCTAGAGATGCTGGGCCCAGGCCAGCTCCCAGCCTCTGTCCTGCTGGGTTTTTTAGAAGTCACTTCCTTTGACCCTCAACATCTCTCCTGAAAAAATGGTGTAAACCTGTTTGTTCCCTGTCCTAGTTATAGTGGCTGGGACCAGTTTATCACTGTGTGGGTGTAACTGGAACTGTGTATTCTATACCCTC
>JAVJGI010000045.1:1421009-1472763 GCA_035590275.1 Ibycter americanus
GTTTTGTGGGCTAAAACCAATTTTCCTGTGTATCAGTGTATCTATTGTAATTTTTTTATTAAATTGTAGTTCTGACTATTAAAGTCTTTTGAGTTGGGTTCGTTTCTCCTGCTGGTTTACTTTTAAACCAGCACATTCCCTTAAAAGCTTCTCAGTGACAACGATACTTTTAGTTTAGACCTGCTGCTGCTCCCTGTGTCAGCAGAACACGCGTTGCAGCAAGGTTAAACCCTGCCCAAAACCAGGCGCCCATCTCCCTGCTGAAATCCATTGGTATGGATTTCCAGCCACGTTCCAGTGATGTCCCATTAACTTCTGGCCCTTACAAGACTTTCTCCGCCTGGAACTTACTCATAGCAAGGGTTCGTGATGGCTTGCTGAGGAGAGATATACATGTAGGGAGAAATGGGCTTGTCCACAAAGGCCCCAAAGCCGATGCGTAGGTTGCTGGTAAGCTTGCGCATCTCGCTGGCCAGCTTTGTGCCCAGATTCTGGATGTTCCTCAGATCGTCCTTCATGGAGTTGGACAGGTCCATCAGGTAGTAGATGTCCACGGGGTAGTCTTCCACTTGACGCACTTGGACACGAAAGATCTGGGAGTCATCTGTAATGTGACAGGGCAGCAAAGTGAGAGATCCGCTCCCGGGAGGAGCAACGGGGGCTCACCACAGGGCTGGGGAGAAAGGCAGCCTGTGGGGTCAGCAGGAGCCAAGGAGGTGGCTTAAAGCTGCTGGAAGGAGAACATCACAGTTAAACAGACACAGGGGTAAAGCCCTCAGGGCAGTGTGCTCACAGGCGATATGCTGTGCACCCCTTGGAGATGTGAATGTGGTTTATGGCTCCTGTTCTCCAAACCTCTCGTTGCCAGGCTGTGAGCAGATCCTCCCGCTCAGACCTGACCCCGACGCTGCCCTGCACGAACAGTGTGACCAACGCTGATGGATAGAGAGGGTGAAACGCCCAGCAGGTGGGCAGCAGGTCTTACAGGGATTAGCAGGGGGCTGCCTGGCTGCTTCAGACTTCTCCGAGCTCCCAAGGACTCCAAGCACCTCCCAGGGCCTCCCCCATCCCTGTTCCTTCCCTCTCCTCTTGGCTCCTCCCAGCTCCTTCTGGGAAATTTTTAGTGAAACATTTTCCAATGAAACAAAATCCTCGTTAGACAAAACCTTCTGGGGAACAGGCCAGTTTTGATGACTTTTGCACTTAAAAAAACCAAAAAAGCTGAAAATGCTTTGGGTTGATGTTTTCATTCTGCCTTTTAAAAGAGACAAAGGTTCTTTCTTGCTGTTCTTTGAAACAGCTTCTTTGAAATGTAAACTGGGGCACAGCTGCAGCTTTCTCAGAACACCTCAAATGTTGAGGAAAAAAGCTTTAATTGAGCTTAAATTGTTATTGTTTTCATATTTCCTTCTAAATCGGCATGTCACATTTTGACTTTCAGGATGGAAAAAAGTCTCAGAATCTACGAGAGCCCAAAGAGCTCCATCCCCCTCCAGGAGCACCACCATGCAGGCAGGGGTCCCAGCTTTGTGCTCAGACAGCATCTTTCCTCCTTCTTGAGCTAAAACCACGTGGACTCCGAGTTTGTGGAACGTGGGCTGTGACTTGTCATGCTTATATCCTCCAGCGTTTGGTCTTGATTCATGAGTCAAGGCAGACGACTTATTCCAAGGCTTGGCTGGGTAGAGATGGTATCAAGCTGGGGTATCTTCTTCTGCTCCCAAGGAACAGAGACTCAGGGCACCGCACCCTGCCTCCGTTCCTCCCCAGAGCAGCACACCTCCCCGCCTCCTGCCGAATAGCTTGAGATCTGAACAGAGCAAGGGCCACTTAGCAGCCACATGTCCCCATTGCATCGGGACACTTGAGACTGCCATCATTCAGATGGGACAGGACTCTTGGCCAGGCCCAGGGATGCACACAGCATGCCACGTGCTATCAGCCACCAGTACCTGGCCCCAGGGCTTGAATGAGCACAAGGAACCAAAATTGTTCCTGCTGAGACTGGAAAAGCCATCAGTGAGTGGATGGCCGGGGGTGGGCTACTCGTAGGGCAGAGCAGGGTGATGGTATCACTCACTCCATGTTCCCCAAACCAGTTTTGTAACCTTGGGCAAGTGGCGCTTGTTAGTTTTGCCTCCTGCCTGGCACGGTTTGAAACTCCTCAGTGCTGGCAAACGACCATAACAGTTAGTTGGCTCCAGTTTGCCTGGCTGAAATGAGCCTGGGAAATTACAGGGACCTGTTGGTAATCCAACCCTGCCAGCTGCTCTACGGCTTATTAGAGACGAGCTGACTTCCACCAAAGCGTTCAGGGTGCAGCAGCAGTGGCTAATGTCTAAAGGGCTTTATAAAATAAGCTTGTGTGTTGTTGAAGTCGCATCCTGTCCTGTGTATCCTCAGGAGACACAAGATTGATCCAAGGGACTGAACAGCAGAGATCAGTTTGCAGCCAGCCTAGCTGCCCACCAGGGATATTCCCGGAGGGTCGGTGCAGCCCCCAGCTTGGCCTTGCCCTTGATGGACGTGAGACAGCTTTAGCCAGCGAGGCAGAGTGATGGCTCATTCATTGTTTGAGCCCTTTGGGTTATTTACCACTACATCTCCCATTCCCACAGCAGCTGGGGGCTCTTACCTGGCCGCAGGTTCAGCTGTATTTTCTGGGGGCTCATCTGGGTGGTGGTGGAGCCCCCCGAGCCCTTGTTACTGAGGGGTCGGTCCTCCAGGATGGTTACGCTGCTGGTGGGGAACTCGATGTAGCCTTGCCCACAGCCGTTTTGCAGGAGGTTGGCATGCAGGTCACAGCGAGGGGATGATTGCACCATGACCTGCAGGAGAGGGACATGGTCAGGAGCCAGGTCCCCCCGGGGTTATGCCAGGAGGAGGAGAGACCCCCTGCTTTATCACACCTAACGCAAGAGTAGGATAAGAGGCTTTTGGGGGCCCGTGGTCTCTCCTCGAGGGAGGCGGCAGACAGAGGGGATCCAGGATCAACAAGTCCTGCTGGGGTTCAGAGCAGGTTTTGGTCTCCGTTGTGCTCTGCGGGAGAGCTCAGCCCTCCCTGCCAAGGAGTGATGGATAACATATCCCTGCCAAACCCTGTCCCGACTCACAGCAGCTGGAGCCTCAGGTTTGGTTTTTGGCAAAGCTAAAAGGAAAGCGCGTCTATGTGGGATGGTAGAATTGGGTGAGGCGGGATGTGAAGATGGCAGGCTGGGAGTGAGGGGCAGAGCCTGGGACTTTTTCATTGTTTTCTAAACTTCGACAAAAGGCAAGGCACCTTTTCCCTCCATTTTCTCAACACGTTCCCTTAGAAGTCCTGCTGCGAGCAAGGGAAAGCCCAGGGTGAGCCCATCGCATGGAATGGCGCTCAGTTCCTGCCCGAGAATGGTTCAGGGCTTATCTCCAGCTCTCCAGCTTCCTGCCGGATGGAGCTGGCTGGGGGAAAAGAGAACCAAAAAAGGAGCGAAGGAGCAAAAAGGCAACAGGGCTGCGAGAGCAGCCGTCAAGCACCCATCAGGGGCAGGAAGCACAAAGCGTGGAGTCACGGTGGGGCTCCAGCCCCATCCTTCCCTTCCTAGAAAGCTCCCGGCTTCTCGCCCTTATCACAGCACATTCAGAAGGGCTCCCGTCCTTTTGGTTTCTCATGAAGACAAATATGGGAAGAATTTCTTTCCCAGCCCAACACTGCCAGGATCTGCTGCCGCACGTTCCCGGCCAGGCAGCAGCCACCCTCCCTTCCAAAGGGTTTCTCCATTTCCCTCCCACAGCCTAAAACTTTCTACATTCAAAGCCCTGCAGCAGATGACCAGCACAGCCTTTCCCTGCAGCAAAGGGAGGTGGCACAGGTCCTGCTGGGGCTGGTTCAGCTCCCTCCCTGCTCCTGGGAAGCTGGATCGCGATGCTGCAACCCCCCAGCACTGGAGCAGTTCCCCATCCAGGATATCATCTCCCCTAGCTCCCGGGTGGCTGAACCCAGGAGCAAATTTGTGTGTTTTACAGAAACAAGTAGAAAAATGCAAACAGTGTCAGGAGGCCCTGGCTGGCCTACAGCCCTCTGGAAGTGGTGGCCAAGCGATAGCCAGAAAATACATCAGCAGGCGTGTTCCTCCCCTGCGGCCCCCTGCTCCCACCCTCTCCGCCTGGACAGCATGCTGTGGGTGAAGAGGACAAGTCATCCCTCCAAATTAGCTCCATCGCATGCACCCACTCCGCGGGGCTCCCTGCTGTGGGAAGAGGTGCCTGATTTACTCCAGATTCCATCAATCATCACCTACATTCCTGTCCCAGGCAGGGATATCACTGGAAAAACATGCGGGTGAAAAAGCAGACTGGGCAGACAGGTTTTTAACAGTGGTGCTGGGCTCGTGGGCAATACCTGGAGATCCTGGGGAACTCCCAGGACCCAAAAGGCCACGTAGCACCTTCTGGGATCAGCAGCATCATTCCTGCTGTGAGATTCCCGTGAAGAAGCTATTTAACCCCAGGGCTGCATCCTTCCCCTTTCCCAGGAACCCTAAATATTACAATTGACTCAGGAGTTCCAGCCACAAAACTACTGTAAAAAGACAAAGGAAAAAGTTATTGTGGCATCGAAGGGGCGTTTGGCCACGAGGTCCCCACAGACCCCAGTCTCCGCAGCCGTGCTGACTCAGCAACTGGGACACAGCCCCAGGTAGGACCCGGAGGCAGCCCAGGCTTGCTGGTGACAAACTGCCAGTGCAGGGACTTCGTCCACTGCCACACACGCCACAAACCCTGCTTCCCTGCCAGCACAGCCCCGCCAGCATCAGCTCCCCACCGCAGAGATGCTGGGGGGTGGCGGGTGGGGGGGTGGATGTCCCCACCCCCCTGTCAACAAGCCACCCCACAGCCCTTTGCAGAGATACTCCCCAGCTCCACAACGGGAAACCTGATGATTTTATCCCCTGATGGCTGCCTCCAGACCCTGTGAGTGAGGGCAGGGTCAGGCAGGGGGCTGGCAGCTCCAGCTCCATCCCTGAGCTCCCTCGCTGCTGGGCGGGGAGGCTGCAGGAACTCATGCATCCCCACGGCATCTCTGTTTTCATCTCGCAGGCAACCACACGCAGCATCAGCTTCTCTGCGGGAGAGCTCCTGGGAGCACCCAAAGCACAGATGTCTCCGCAGATTAAGCTAAAACCTTCCAGCAGCTTCTCTAAAATCAAAGTCTGGTCCAGCCTTCCCTCCAACTTTCCTTCAAGGGAACCAGAGCGGGTGATATTTCAGTTGGGTGAGACCCTGGAAGACATCATGATAATCTCCAAAGTGATTTTAGAGCCATGTCTCAGCGTTAAGGCTCAGCTGACTTTTTCCAAAAGGAAAAGCGAGTGGATGGGCACATCTATTTGTGGGTAAGAGTGGTCAAGGTTTCTGAAAACTGAATTCTCCTCTGCATCAGCACTCGGTGGGGTCAGCGATCGCAAGAAACCACAATGAAATCCTTCTGTCCAAACCCAGGATGGGCTGATCACCCCTGGCTCCTCGGGAAGGCAGTGCTGGTGGGAAAGGGCTGCAGTGGGAGCAGAAGCACAAATAAAGGCACTGTCCCTTTAAAAAAAAAAGGGGGGGCACAGTATCAGAGACCTCCCCCACTCCAGGGAAATTAAACAAACCCACAGAAAAAGCCCTCATTTGCTAAATTAAGACAATGTGGTCCAGATGTTGGAGGCAGAGTTGCTGAGCAGAGCTTACACAGCCCGGCTCTCTGGGGGCCGGTTGCTGGCAGCGGGACGGCTCCCTCTCTGCTTGTCACGTCTGCCCATGAGCACAGCTCTGAGCAGCACTGGAAATATTTCCTTTTTTGGAAACCTTTGCTGATCTGGAGGAAAAAAAAAAAAAGCCCATCACAGCCCCCACTGCAGTGTCAAGACACCAGCCCAGCCCAGGAGCAGCGGCTGGGAAGGAGCGAGTCCAGCCCAGCCAGCCATTCCCCTCTGGAGAGGGGAGCGAGGGTCCTTAGCGCCCTGCAAACTTCAGCCACTCCTTGTGGGAAATAAGACTGGGCACAAGCATCTTTATTCACACCGCACACCCGAGATCCCGGCGTATCTGATGGGCACAGCAAGCGGAGGCATCCCCCCCAGAGATACTCACTGACCCCAAAGCACCAGGCCATGCAGGCATGATCCAACAGTGTTTTCCAGCTTGGATCATTTTCCCCCATTCTTTTCCTAGTCCAAGTGGGCACCACGGGCACAGCTGGAGGAAGCAAGGCTTCAGGGATGGAGAAGCAGAAAACAAGAAAAGCCTTGCCGGAGGGGGAACGGCCCCTGGCTGCAAAGCCCGGGAGGAGGTTTCATCACCTCTGCCCATCCCAGCCTCACCTCCCCGGTCGCTGCCCTGGGGCTGCTCTCCCAGCCGGTTGGGAAACTCCCTCCTTTTACCTCCCTGATGGACTAACCCCCAGGGCTGCATTTTTGGAGGGGAGCGTGGCAGATACCTCAGGCTCCCACCTACCCGAAGAGGGTGATTTCAGAACCACAGCTCAGCTCTCACATCCTCTTTAGCTCAGTAACCAAAACCAGACACCTTGTCTTCCTTCCCCTCTCTTTACAAAGAAAAAAAAAAGGCTTTTAAACCCTGATATGGAGTTCGATTCCACACGTCAACCCCAAACCTAACTTTTAATCAGTATTTTTTCTTCCTCCCTCCTGGCTTCCTTCCCTTTCCAGCTCTTTCAACAATTAAGCTCCTTTAGCCAGAGCTTCATGATGGGTTTACAAAAAGGAAATAAAAAATAAACTAAGTTTTCAAATGCATATTTTTTGAAGGACAAAGTGAATTCCCAGTTGAAACATCAGCATTTCCCAGCCAGCTCGATGTGGCTCCCACCAATGCGTCCAGGTAAGGGACAGGCTTTCAGAGCAAGGCAGGAGCAGGCAGCCCGAGCCCCGTGATGCACATCTCAAGCTGTGGTCTGAGCCAGATGCCGCTGAGGAATGCGTTTAGACACAGTGGGAACAGATGGAGACTGAGGTTGTGGCTGTAACGCAGGGATCGGCGCCCATCACGCAGTCCAGAGGCTCGTCCCTTCCTACACACCCCCTGTCCAGCTTGGGGACATGCTTCAGCCCTGCTCAGCCACCCCCAGCTCTTACCTCTGCAGAGCACCAGGCGCAGAGGGGGCTCACGGCCAGGCACTGCTTGCAGGAGTTCACCCCGCGGGTGGTGCAGATGTTTCCCCCTGAAACAGCAAAACAGAGAGCGGTTACAGCCTGCAGAACCTGAAGCCCATGTGTGCTGAAGTCTCACTGCTCAGCCGACACCTTCATGAGCAGACACAGCCCCTCTGCTCTAACCCCTTTCTCAGCTCCAGGCTCCAGGTGCTGCCTCTTGGCCCCTTTTATAACCACCTCCCCAGCCTGCTACCAGCTGGGCTTCATCCTGCCCAGGACTGAGCACCATTTCCCACCTGCCAGCTCCTTACTGGTCCCTCCATCTCTGCAATGTTGCACAAGTGTTGGAGTGAAGCCCCCAGCGCTGGCAGGGGGACACACAGACGTCTCCCCTTGTGCCTCCCTGCAGACACCTTGGGGCAGCAGGGAGGGGGCCGTTCCCAGGGGTGCAGCATGGTACCTGCAGCCCTGCCAGCACCTGGGATACTGCCGCCCCTTCCCACCGTCCCTGACCTGGGGGGGTCGGTGCCACCTGGTGCAGATGCTAAACTCAACGGCTGATCTTGGCTCGGGTTCAAACCCAGGGAAAGGAGGGGAGGGAGAAGGCATGAGTCCAGAAATGCGCTGGTGGCATTTTGTGCCGATGTGCTGGGCAAAGGCTGGGCTCTGTCCATGGAAGCGGCAGAGGGGACTTCGGAAGACAGATGTTGGCACCAGCTGTGAAGGCCAGAGGCCAGCAGGTCCATGGGGGAGATTAAAGGGCCCCAAAATGCCCCCAGGGGCCCTGGGGCAGCACCAGTGCCTGCTGGGGCAGAAGGAGCTCCTCTGGCAGAGCCAGGGCTGTGCAGCTCTGCAGTTCCCACTGCGGCGAGTAGCTGGGGGCACGGCTGCAGTGGCATCACCCTCGGCTCTTCCTCCCTCCTGGGACACAAGTGTCTCGGCAGTTTTAGGATTCCCTGGGTAGAGCAGACTGCAGCCATGTGCCTGCTTGGCTGGGGGAACGCTGCAGCCTGGGGAGCCTGGGGGATGCCGGCGTGGAGCAGCGGGTGCTGGGGTCTCCTCTTTGCCCCGTGTCCCCCCGTCCCTGCCCAGGGCTCTCCCTGGCAGCTGCAAACAGAAAAAGCAGCATTTTCCACAGCCGCAGGAAATGCAACACAAAGCAGAAAGAGGAAACAGTGGAACAATGTCGTCAGGTCTCTGGGCAGAACTACAGCGATAGCATCATGCACTCGTGCCCACTGGCATGCAACCTGGGAGTGCGAGCACGTATGCATGTCTGCATGCATGTGTGTGTGCGCACGGCAGCTGTGTGTGCAGCGTGTCACGGGTGTGTGTGTCTGTACGAGGCTGGTGTCACAGGCTGAGCTGGACACGCTGTGGCTGCCCTGAAGGGACGTGCTTGGGGACGTGCCCCAAGGCACCAGGGCCAGCGTGCCCCATCGGACCCCTGCCACCCGCTCTCCCTGCTTGTCTCACACAGGGGGACTAAACTAAATGCCCAGCTGCCTGGCTCAGCACCACCTTTGGGGTGGCATCTGCTCCCAGAGCTCTCTCTCTACGCCAAAATACCCAGCTGCAGCATGTGAGGATGGGAAAGATTTGAAATTTAGCATCATCCAAAAGAGCAACAAGTTGATCTCTGGTGCTTTCTGCACCAGGACGCTTAGCGACGTGTTAGCGGCAACAGTGCATCCTTGGGTGGACAGGTCTGGATGGCTGGGGCTTGGCAGTGGGAAGGCAAAGGGCTCTCAGAAAGCAGCAGTGGCACCAACAGAGCCAGCTCCTGCTTCCCACGCCTGCTCCTGCTGTGTCCGTGTGAAATCCCTCCTGCCTTGCCAAGCGCTGGTGGCTGCAGCCCAGCACCGGGGCGCGTGCCTTGGATTTGCACCGTGCCGTGCAGCTGGGAGCCGGTTCCGCACGGCTGGCAGCAGCTCAGCCCTCCAGGGACAGCAGGGGAGGCATTACCCTGCCAGCCCTTGGGGACTGGGGACGGGGACAGCCCCGGCAGCTCGAGATGCTTAGGATTAAACTCAGAGCTGCCAACCCTGCGGCCACATGCCCGAGCATGGGAACCCCTTCCAAAGCTGCAGGTCGCTGGGGAGCCCTGATGCTTGGATACCTGGACTAGCACTGTGGCCCCCCGGTCAGGGATGGGGGGAGAGGTGCCAGGTAGCCACCAGCCCCATTCCAGGAGTTTCATTGCTTTCCACTCTCACGTCCCTCCCAGCAGCAGCCGTGTCCATCTGCTAACTCATGGCCGTGGTGGCTGCAGCCTTGGCTGGGGCAAGGCTATAGCACCTGGTACCACCAGCAATGCTCCTGGGCCAGTTTAACGCCAGGTTTGTTGGGGTTTGTTCCCTCAGCGGTGGGTTTAACTTGCCGTAGGATGGTTTAGTCACCTGGCTCTGCCCCAGCACCCAGCTTGCTGGCAAAGTGCAGAGCTGACAAGGGTCCCTGGCACCCATGGGTCCTCCAGCCACGCTCCCAGGCAGGGGACAGGACCCAGGGCTCACACCAGCATCCGGGACGTGAGATGCACTGTGACTTGAGCCAAGTCACTCAGCCGCTGCCTGCCTCAGTTTCCCCCGTGCAGTGCTAACCCTGCTCTCAGCGAGACCTGGCTGCACTGAAACATGATGTGGAGGATTTCCAAGCTCGTATCTGCCAGCCAAACCCTTGGCTGCCTCCTCTTCGCCTCTTCGTGCCACAAAACCTGAGCTTTGGAGCTAATGAGCCCCAGGACTGTCCCTTTGGACCAGAGAACTTATCCGCTCTCCAGCATCTGGTACAAATTACCTCCTGCCTGTGCACAGCCTCTGGACCCCAGTGGTTTCCTTTTCACCCCTCCTACCGCCACCCCACAGCTCAGGGGTCCTTGATCTGGTGTCCCCCCTCCATGCTGGAGATGTAAACCCAATTTTCTCGTTGAGTTTGGAAGGAGGGCCACAAACTGGGCTGTCCTGCCTGGGCAGAGCAGCGGCCCCATGGCTGGGGAGAAGCACATGGGGTTAATGGGGCTGCAGCACAGGGGGTCCCCGCAAGGGGGATGCTGCCATGTCCAAGGCTGCCCTGGGGTCTGCTGTCACATCGTGGCTTTGCTTGGGGGGTCCCTGCAGGTCAGTACCTGCCCTCTTGGGCTGCCCAAAGCCCCAGCCCAGGGGGTCTGCCCCAGGCTCACGCAGCCCTGTGGTCCTCGTGGTCTCCATCGCTCCATGACCAAGACACATGCTTGGGGGCAGAGGACCTTTCCCCAGCCTCCAACACCATCCAGAGCCATTCTTTGTTGCAAGCATGGGCAGGTTAGTAGGCGATAGCCAGCCCTCACCACTCACACTGCAACTCATCTCTTCAAGAGCAAGTCCACACTACTCCTCCAACCAGCTCCATCTTCCTACAGTCCTCAGAGCCATTTAGCTACTTAGCCCAAACAAGCCACAGCTGTACATTATCCACATCAGCCGACCTACCACCCCAGAAGCAACTGTATACAATCAATACTGATTAGCCTTCTACAATTCTTGGCTGCACTTCACCCAGAACTGGATGGAGCATGGCCATCCCTTCCCCCTGGGAAGGGGCCGAAATCCCCTGGGCGCCAGTGGTAATTAACACATGGCAGTTATCACCATCCAAACATGTGGCTGGTCCTGCTGCGAGCAGGCAGCTTCACCCCCCTCACTGCGGGGAAATGTCTCCGTTTTGGCATTTCCAGCATGGCTTGCGTGCCTGGATGCAGGGCTGTGGTGTCGGGAGGGCTTTGCGGGAGGGAGGCGGACAGCGGGGACCCTGGGGTGATGCAGGAGCAAAAGCACAGGTGGAGGATGCAGCAGCTTGAGTCCCCTCAGGTTTTGGCCCTGTGAGTGCCCAGCAGCGCTTCCCAGGCTCAGGGCACTGCCTGGCTGTGAGCAGGTTAACAAGATCCCAGCACAGCCTAAACTAATAAATTCTGTGTTTTTTCGTTACTTTTTTCCCCTCATTTTTTGGGGCTTGTTTTTCCAGCCATAAAAACTAATAAACCCAAGTACAAAAGCTGCATTTTTTTACCATGAAAGCAGCTGGTCTCATATAACGATCTGATCCTAAAGACTCAGGCTTTAAAAAAAAAAAATAACCTTAGCACATGAAGTACAGGGAAACAGGAGCTAAACTGGGCAGCACGGGACCCACCCGCCTGGGGCTGGGCGGCATTATGGCCCTGAGCGAGGTGAAATGATGCACTTAAAGTACCCCAGACGCCTGTGACTGAGCATTACCCTTCCCTGGCTGGAGAAAATTACTCAGTCCCCAGTCTGCACTCCAAGTAACCTCCTCTACATACTGCAGGAGCTAGCCACACACTTTGTTTTTTCCCCCTCTGCCAATTTGAGCAAGAATGTGCACACAGAAAACTTGATAAAGATATTTCAGAAAACTCAATAAACATATTTACATCCTCTCTGGCCTTTCTGCTTGACTCAGCGGTAAGGATTTGGGCTTTTCTGGCTGATCTGCCCACGCCATCCTGGGGCTCTTTTCTCTGAACCTCTCCCTGTCTGCCAACATCTTCCCGGAGATGGGATGCCCCAAACTGAGCTCAGCTGATTACAGGCACCAACACACAGGACCAGAGAAATCATTTGCACAGCCCCAAACTGCTGCTCTATAAACTCAGACTCTTCCAGGGGTTATCCTATGTCCTGTACTAATGACAGCTCGCTCTGGCAGCAGATTGGAGCCTCAGGCTGTTCCTGGGAATTCACCGAAGTCTGGAATTCTTTAGATAGAACAACGTTGCCCCAAACCCCCTTGAGTCTGGCCTCGAAAACAATGGGACTGATTTATAAATCAGGAGCTGAAAACACTGCACTGTTTTGCAGTTGCAGGATTTACTTTAAGCTCCCGGAAACACACCTGGGGAGCAGGTAACGCTTTTCTAGCCTTCTCCATGCTACAGACACTGGATTTTTTTTTTTTTTTAAATAAAAACTATATTTGTCCTGAAATCACCTGATGTCAGACACCAGAGTATTTAACGAAAAGCACCAAAATAGCATGAGAAAAAATAACACAGGACAGCAGCGCTGACACAAATGCACCCCCTGCCCTTGAAATGACACGGACACAGTGGCTACTGCCCTGCTAACTCTCCCAGCCTATTTTGTGTTGATGAAGGACAGAGCACAAGTCACACCCCAGTCGTTCCATTACAAACCGGCACCCGGAGCCAAACACAGCGTAGGTAGAGAATATGAACTTGCCACACCCAGCGTGAGAATATCACACCAAACCATGTCTTGACCCTGTAACATCTTTGAGAAACCCTCCCAGCCCTGACCTGGCCAAAACCCAACGGCTCGAGCGGTGCTTTGTGTTTGGGAGCCACGCTGCAGTTTCAGGCTGCCAGCTCCCCCTCCAAGTGATTTTCCTGGGAAAATCACAGACCCTGGGAATGCAGAAAGTCCTGAGATTTTGGGAAATAGCAGGCAAGGTAATCGCTAAATGACCTGGCTTTCAGCAAGCAACAATGCTAAGGGCTATAAACCTACCCCAGCCGCCAGCGGCGCAGAGCATGAGGACTCCGAGAGTCACGTAGAGTTTTCCCATCTTCTTCTTCGAGCCCCGGACGTGGGGGGCTGCGTGGACCAGCCCCGCCGTGAGCGATGGAGAGCAGCTCTGGGCCAGCTGGAGGTTTTGAGTAGTCCGAGAGATGAATCATGAGTCTGGGTGTATGACACACATGACGAGCGCGGCCGGCCGGAGGAAACTGCGCTGGCTCATCACTCAGTTTTGAGTGAGGGAGTGCCCCCACCCGCTCTGCCTGCCGCTCCTCATGGTTTTTTTTTACTCTCTCAGCTCAGACAAGGACCTAATAAACACTGGCAGCAAGTACATAGCACTGGTGACCTACAGCCCTGGGGCTGGTAACAGGCTCTTTCCCATAGGCTCTTTCACGGGGGTTTAATTCATTGCAAAACCTTGCTCACTCCTTCCTTTTATTAACTCTTGCATGAAAGGCAGCCGGGGTTTTAAACCCAGCCTGAGCTGCCTCTGAGTTCAAGGATTTAAGGAGAAAGAGAGCAAATACATACTGATACGAAAGTGTGGGTCCTCAGCTCCCCTCCCCAGAGCACCGGGGGGTGCTGAGGGGGACCCAGCCAAGAACTGGACCTGGTGAAACTTGCAGTTAGGGTATAAACCTGGACATCGCAAGTGGAGGAAAGTTTGGCTTTGGGTCAGATAATTGGGACTGGATTTTCTTCTCACTTGTGTTGTTTTTTCTCCTCTGGGTCCTCAGAAATTGCTCCTTTACTGAGCAAGTACAAGAGTTGGGTCTGCACGGGAACCATCCCCACTGCAATGCCGGAGCTGCTTGTGGGTGCCTCCTGAAGGGGTTTCATAAACCTCTTGTTTCCCTGCAATACCGAGGTCCTCCTCAGAGATGGGGAAACTGAGGCAGCCAAAATACAGGCTGGGGGGCAAAAGAGAGAGAAGGGCTGGTTCCCTGGCACCGTGGGATGCTGTCATCCCACCAGGTGACAGGTGTTGGGGACAGTAATGACACAACCCTGGGTCAAGATGATCCAACACACAGATGCACCAAGCAGCAGAAAACAAGCTCGTGGGCGATGTGCAAGGTGCTGTATGAGAACCACAGCCCCACACCGGGAAAGATGGGGATAATGGCACCTGCCCCAGAGCTGTGCAGCTCTCACCAAGAGGTGATGGTGTTTGCGAGGGTGAGATGTAGATAGGGACACTGCCTCAGGAGCTGGGGACTTTTCTTGGCTTTAAAAGAAGTTGTGAAGCCTCTTTGTTCCTGCCCTCAGCCCCACTGTCCCTGCGTGGAGCTGCTGCCCGCCCGCGGCTGCGTGGGCTCTGCTCAGCAGGGGATCATTCTCCACCTGGGATCCCACTCCCTCCCGGAGGCCTGGATTTGGTGAAGGAGACTAGAAGAAGCCCATTGACCCTCATGCAGCATCAAAAAGGGCTGCATCTTGGCTGGGACATCAATGCAAACCCCAGGCCTGCTTTCTGGGAGGCTCTGGGTCTCACCCTTTCCAGATCCCAGAGCCATCTCGCATTGCTGACCCCATTAGCCAGTTTTAGGGTATCCAAATTCCTGCTTTTCCTGCACTTGTCCTGCCTGGAAACGCTGCCTTATGTGGCCTTTCCCCATCAGGCGGGGCTTTCTGGCTACAGGGCAGCCCGTCCCCATGCGCTGCGCTGCCAGCATGTCCGAATGCTTCATGGAAGGGATGATGAATTCTTCTAAGTTTCTAGAGAGAAACGTGGGAGCCCTGCTCCTCTCTGCACATCCCACAGATCCAACCTGCCATCGATGTCCCAGGCCCTTTCAGCTGGGGGACCCATCCTGCCCAGCACCCGGTTGCCCAGACTAGTAAGTGCTGCTGGCTCCAAAGGGACACAGCCCGGGATGTCCTGAAACTCCCTGCCCAGGGAGAGCTGCGATCCAGCCCTTGCTTCCAGCATGGTGCAAAAACTCTGAAGACGGAAAAAGCTGCACAATGAAGTGTTTGACCTGCCTGCACCCATCTGGGCTCTCGTCCTGCCTGAGGACAAGGGTGGCATGAACTTAATTCATCACATTTGGACTGAATTTCCCTGGCGACTGCAAGAAGGTACTGCTTGTCCTGGAAACATCGCCGTGCTGTTAACTCCAGGCACTGCGTAACAGGCAGTGGGATGCTCTGGGCTTTTTAAGTCCTTGGTTGGATAGAGGCACGGAGCAGGCAGGGGAGTGTTTGAGAGCCCAGAGGTCGCACGGCCCTGGCTGCCCCATCACTGCGGGCTGTGACCCAGGAGCGATGGGTGCAGCAGCCCGAAGCCACGCTGAGGCGTGCGGGGGAGAGGAGAGGCTGGAGCTGGAGCCACCAGAGGGAGCAGAAACTCCTTCAGTCTGGGAGCGAGCAGGGGAGAGGAGCTGCCACCCGCTCTGGGGCAGCGGGGATGCTCTGCTTTCCCGTGGGGATTTTTCCAGGTCCTCAGGTTAAACACGAGCAGATGCTCTTGTTCGACCAGGGCTTTTGGCCTCCCTCCTGCAAGGGCTTCTGCTGCAGACTGCTCTCGCAGACCGGGCAGCCCTTTAGGGAGAGAGATGCCAAGTGCAAAACAAGGAGGAAAAAGCAACAAGTAAAACACAGAGCAAACAGTTTTTGAGCCCCTAAAGTCGCAGCAGCAGAACAGGGGCACAGGTCTCAGCTGCCGAAAATGAAAATCGATTGACACTCTCTCTACCAAGCCACCCACCAGCCTCACGCGCCCGCCTGTAGCTGCAATTTATCAGTTCTCATCTTAGGTTTATGAAAATCCCCTTTGGGGGCTGGGCAAAGAAAGCAAGCCAAGACGTACACAGATAAATCAGGACAAGGTCCTCACATCGTGGCTCGGGGGTGATCTGCGGTTCTGTGCCATCCCTACGCCTTTCCAGGTGAAACCCGATGGGCAAAGCTGGGAAGCTGTGACACGGCAGTTCCGCGGGCACAGCCCTGGGACTGGCAGGGTCGGGACTGAGCCAGGCATGGCTGGACACCCCGACTTGTGGTGTCACTTTTGGGGCTTACGCAGACACAGAGAGGGGAGAGGCGATGAAACTTCCCCTGGGATTGCCTCGCTGCGCTGAGGGGCCTGGGCGAGGGGGTCTGTGGTGCCCCAGCCCTGGGTGCAGCCGTGATGCTGCTGTAGGACCCAGGGCTGGGGACAGGGCAGGGAAGGGATATTGGGCAGAGATCGGGGTGCAGCGGTGCAGTGCTCCCCTTCAAAGGGGCTAAAGGAGCAGGAGAGGGAGAAGAGGGAGGCAAAGGTGCCTGGGGAGGAAACCCCCAGCCAGAGAAGATAAGGATGCAGGAAGAGGGAAGGATTCAGCTCTCATCTGGAGACACAGGACAGGCATCGCTGAGCAGAGCCGGGGGTGGACGGGGCTGGTTTCGGCCAGCGCTGCTCGAAGAAGGAGTGGGTGGCACAGAGCAGCAAGCGGTGATCAGTGAGAGCAGCAGTGACCCGAGGCTCACGGGAGCCTTCGCTGGGGGGGGACAGGCACCTGCCAGCAGCCCAGGACAAACACCGACCATGGGGGCTGCTTTTGGGAGCAAGTAGGGGGGCCGGGAGGAAGGATGAACAAGGCGATGCTCTGCAGGGCCTCAGGGGTCAGCCCCCACCTGGGGGTGGCACAGGGGTGGGTGCTGGCACCGGTTGCAGGGCAGAGAGGGGGTGCACAGGCGTGGGGAAGGGGTGGGCAGCCTGGGTGAGCGTGGAGGGGGAGGAAGGCGGTCCTGGGGGGAGGCTGGAAGGGGGTGGAGTTGCTGTTTTTTCTTTGAACACGGTGAAGACTTTAGCGTGGAACTTGCATTTGTGGAGCTCCCAGCCGGCAGGAATCAGCTCTCCCTCCTGCGGGAGAGCCCGCGGGGAGCGGGCTGAGCTGTGGGGCGGCAGCTTCGGGGCAGTGGCGAGGGCAGGAGGCATGGGGTGATCTTCGGCTGCTGCCTTCTCCCCCGCGCCCCCTTCGCCTTTTCTCTCGCTCTTTCTTTTTCCTTGTTTGGGGGCTTGTGCTAATGCTGCCTGTGCCAGGAGGGATCCGGGAGCGAGCCATCCCTCGGCTGCACGAATTGGCTTCCCACCTGCTCGCAGCCTCGAGGAAGTTTCCCCCCCGTCCGAGGCACTGTGAGAAGCAAGGCAGGAGGTGGCTCGGAGCCCACCGGCCCACGGCATCGAGCCCTGGCGTGTGAGGGGTGGGCAGGGGGACAGCAAGCTTTCTACTTGCCTTCCCCAGAGGTTTGGGATTGTGCATAGACCATGAATGGATCCTTTTTCAACCAGACTCTCCTAGAGCAGGGAGCTTACCCCAACAGGACCCAGGGCTTGGGGATGCTCATGGCCTGCTGCAACGGGACCGGCTCAGTGCTGGCGACCGATGGCAGCTCCTCAGTCCTGGCACCCGATGAGAGAAGCCTTTACATCACACGGGTGGTGCAGATCGCTGTCCTCTGTGTCCTCTCCTTGACTGTGATGTTCGGCATCTTCTTTCTGGGCTGCAACTTGCTCATCAAGTCGGAGAGCATGATTAACTTTCTGGTGAAGGACCGAAGACCTTCCAAGGATGTGGGAGCTGCAATCATGGGACTTTACTGAAGGCACCGGGCTTTTGTAGGCAAGTGAACTGTCTGGACCTGGTGCTGAGATGCACATTCCCATGTGTTTGGGGCAGCTGGGGGGGAGTGGAAAGGGCGGGAGGGGTCTTTTAATATGTCTGTGTCCATGGGAAAGCAAACCTGCGGTTACCAATCAACAAACTGTTGTGGTGAATGGGGAAGTCTCCCCAGAGTTGTATGAAGCACAATAAATGACCAGCATCGTGTTGCATGCAGAAATGGCTTAAGTTTTGCATGAAACTTACAGAAACAGTGATAATGTGCAGATCTGGACTTTTTTCTGCTGTTACCTTGGATACCACTACCTGGGATTTAGGGCTAAAAAATAAACCACAAAAGAGAGAGAGAGAAAAAAAGGCAAATAACTCACTACAAAAAGAAAACAAAAAAAACCAACTAAAGGGAAAGCAAAACACGTGTCATGGACCATGGACCATCTTTGACCATGGGGCAGGGGAAGGGAAGTTATATGTGGGTTGTACAACAAAGTCTGCATGCTTCAAAATGTGTCAGTCTGTTTGTATTTCGGACCTCAAGCATGCATCTTCTGGTAGAATTTTGTAATGGAGAAAGCATGTTTTTCCTTATTTTTCTGAGCTAACCTGTTAAATAAGCTGGTACTTTCTTCCTTCACACTATGCTGAAGGAAGAAAACCCAGATAAATACAAAAAACCACTCCAACCCCAAAACTAAAGCATGCTTGTTTTTGTACAAAACAGCCTTTTTATCAAGTGCTATATTGTTACAGTCCTTGAGGTTTTTGTAGTTTTTTGAAAGCTGGTGAGCATTCAGGAAAAAAAGAAAGTGTTTCAAAAGAATTTTGTGTTGTCTTCATTTGCTTTCTCTGTGTGTGCCGAGTTCAGGTATTCCAATCCTAGTTCCAGATATAATCCTCTCACCTTCCAACTGAACCCTAACTGGACATGTTTCTTTAAAGCAGAAACTACCATACATTTCTCACAGGCAAGTATCAGTTACCAGTAGCAAATCAATTCATCAGGATTTATGTGTTTCAGGCTTGTGTTAAATACCTGCACAGTACCGAAGCAGAGATTCATAAAGATGCACTGAGCACCTCTTGCAAAGCAAGATTTCAGCCTCCAAGTTAAAATCTCCTGCTCCTCTGATCCTGATGAGCTGTCAAAACTAAATTATGTGAGAGGAGGACGACTCCTCACCTTTGGTCTGTGATGGAATTACAGCTCTGTCTGTGGGTGTGAGATGGAAATAATTTGACTTTTGTTTTACCAACAGTATTCCTGCTGGGTCCACTTCTGTAGTGGGAAAGCAATCCTGGATGCTGGAGGAGCTGATGATCTGATGTACTTGGATGTAAATCCAGAAGAACAGCTCTCTCCCTTTCCCAGAAGGAGGAACAAGATTAGAGTACATTTTGTAACTAATCAATATTTGCTGAGCACCTTCTTCAAGGTTCCCACAGGGTACTGGTGGACTAAACACGATGCAGAGCAGGACTAGTGCGGCACTGTCAGTGCTTGCTCCCACTAACCTGTTGTCTGTGATGCCTTAAGAGCACAAAGACAACATGGCAGCAGGACCAGAACTTGGGATTCAAAGCTCTGAAACGTCCTGCTGGTGCCAGTGAAATGGCTGAACAGGCATGGCTCTGATTTTCATGAGCAGCTTGTAGGTCTGCACACCTGAGCAGCCTTCTCGGTACAGAGGGTTTGCTGTCCTGCCAGCAGACGTAAAAGTGGCTTCACACAGCAGGGTGGAAGGGGATTTAGGTCCCTGCTGTTGGAGGGGGTGTTATGGCCATTGATTCCTTTGCATATGAGTGCAAACCGCTCCCACTGTGGGAGCACAGCCTGGTCATGATGTCAGAGTGAGATGCAAATAACCCCAATGCATATGATGCCTCAGCTCTGCAAACACTTAGGACTGTACTTGCATGTATAACCTAAACGTGTAATTGCGTCTTCAGGTTGCTGTGCTATCAGAGGACAGCCCAAATGTACTCACTAAACTCTCACCCAGCTTCTGCTTTAAGCTGGTGTTTGGTCTCTCTTGCCAATCCATCCACCAGCCACAGCCCCAGCACAAGAGAGAATTCAGGGAAGATGGAAGAAACCTTCCAGCGTTAGCAATGCAAGCAAGGCACGGGAAAAGCTGCTAATACAAGGAATGTATCAAAATCACCTTAACTGATCTGCAACAATGCCCTGAGTGAAGATGCTGGGCAAATTGTCTCAGCTGTCCCTACCTGCCCGGCTCTGCCAGGGGCCGTCAGAGCTGATGTGTGTGTTGAGGGGTCCTGCTGCCCAGTGGGGAAACATGGCTCTGCAATCCCACGTAGCCACCAACTCGTCAAGTGTCCTTAGATGCCACATCCAGGAGTGGGGCATGGGGGTGAGAAAAGTCATCCACAGGAAGGTCATGGATACATGAGGTGGAGGAGCAGTAACGCCCCAGAAAACAGAGCTGGGCACCTGCTGAGACAGGGGGAGCTTGCACAGGAGTCAGGAGAGGGAAGACTTTCCCCATGGCCCCTTGGGATAAAAGTCCAACTTTACATTGGCTTATTCATCCTCTAGTTGTGCTGTGTCTCTTTCCTGATCGTAAGAGCTATGTCTATGTTACACACATATATGTCTATGTGTTCATGTGGACCAACAGAAGAGGGTCAGCAGAGCAAAGCAGCTGGTGGGCACCATACTACATGGCATGTGTCCTCAAGGGGTTACTGGGCTGCTGTCTTGCAGTGGGTTTAAGACATTTGCACATAAGTCCCCATCCTGTTAGATTCCCAATAAAAGGCTGATCACCCCACTGAGAGGAGGAATTATTTGGGGAAAAGAAGATCTCTGGAGGATTGATGCCAGCACTGGTATGGCAAGGGGAGACCAGAAGGAAGGCAACAGAGGGCTGGCATGGTGAGGGAACCCCCTGGGTTAGAGATCTGGGGTCTAAAGACCCTCTTGAGGTGAGGTCATGGTTGCTGTTTTAACTGCCCTGATTCCTTCCCCATCCTGCTTGCACAGAGCAGATGCCAGTGCAGGTCATGCCTGGTGGAAGGAAGGTGCTGAGGGCACCATGATGCTCCCCAGATCTCAGGGGAAGAGCTGCTATCTCAGACCCTGAAAATCCAGCTGTCCTGCCCCAGAGGCACGAGTCCTCCAGCCAGAGGTTGAGGTGGTTACTCCATGGCCTGTGTAAGGAAAGCAGACCATAATGGCTCTTTCTGCTGCCCTTTCCCACAGATAGCTGTATTTTTTCATCTCACACCTACTTATTTAGCTTAAGCTCACAAGTGGGTACTGTCTCCCAAGAAAATTTAAACAGGTTTTTTTTGAACGAGGCTGGTTTAATGCTATTTTGATTTATTTTTTTTTAAATTGTTGCTTGTAGCATCTTAGCTTCCAGAACATCACTGGGGTGCCAGGAGCTGTACAAGTATGACTGACAGACATTGCTGGCTATAAAGTACAGCAGGGAGACAGGGAGAGAAGGGACATGCTTAGGTGGATCATCACATCAGTGGATGAGTAAGGACCAGCCATTGAGTCTCATTTAAAACCATTTCCTAGCAGTGGAATACAAGATACCAATGCAATCCTGTGGGACTGGCCACACTGGTCTGAGCCACTGGTCCATCTAGTCTGCATCTCTTTTCTGAAAGCAATCATGATTTTAGGCAGTGCATGGTCAGTACAAGTCGTCCTACTAATGGGGAACTGCTTCTTGACTCCCACCAAGAGCAACCCGTACTGGATCTTCACCACCCTGCTTCAGGAACAGTTCCCTGTCTCTGGGCTGGTCCCCACTTGCTGCGATTCTGTTCCAGCTGGAATTTCTTATTTCTAGACAGGCATCAGAGAAACAGCAGAGAAAGGCAAGTGTGAGACCATTTCCCCCTGCTGAGCAGCCTGCCTGCAAAGATAAATCCTCTACCTCTGTAATCACCAGTTTTACAATTGGAGAAACAAAGAGGTGGCTTGACCCACCTGAGCAAACCCAGCAACCCTGGTCATACAGTCCTCCCTGCAGTGGGGAAAAACCCAAACCAAGTCCCAAACCATACCCACCTCCTTCTCCCTGCCCGGGCAGTCTTGGATGAGGGCAGTGAAAGAGTTAAACAAGAAGAGACAGACAAACAGATTAGGGGGGAGGGAGGATCCCAACCTGAGCCTGGCACCAGATGTACTGGAGCAGGTGCACCAAACATACACAGTATTTAATAATTCCTGAGAATTGCCATGGTAATGAAGCGCAGAGTCAGGTTGTTATGGTAACAGCCTTTTTTTTAGGCAGGGAGGCATTACCCGGGTTGTAACCTCAATCCAGACTGAACACATTTCTGAGAGCCCAAAAAATAAAAAAGAAGTAAAATAAAATCAAATTAGGTAAGTAGCAGTTTCCTGTCTCTTGTCTGGCAGTTCTGGGCTTGTTCTGTAGGTAGGTGGGGGGAAACAGGTTGCTCCAGACACACATTGCCCTGGAAAGCCTAGGGAATGGCTGGAGTGGATCTCCACAGGTCTGAAACTGAGTGCTGTTGGGGGTGAGGGGCTGGACTCCTCTCATGGGTGGGTCTGGTATGCTCCATCACCACCTGGTTTCCCTGCCAGACTTCTGGGCTGGCTTCAGGTGTGTCCCCAGCTGGCTAACGGGAAGGACACGTGTCTCTCAAAGTGTATATGCACAAGAGAGAAGTCACGGACAGGCTCTCATCCCAGCCAAGCCCACAGAAGGATGCTGTGATCCCAGTTTGCAGCCTGCCTACAGTTACCTGCATCCTAAGCAATGAAGGTCCCAAAGCTGGTCTCCAAGATGAGGCAGGCAGTTTGGGGGCTGGAAAGGAGGTAACAGACCACTTTTCTTAAAGCCATATGACAGACCTAAGAAGAAAACACAGCTTTCCTGAGCTCTGGGAAGGTCTCCAGGCAAAGGGGCACCCATCAAGCAAGAATGGAAATCTCTTGTGTCTCTCTCCTGCCCTTCCATCAGTGAGCAAAAACCCACTTCCATCTCCCCTCCCAAGCCATCCCCTCCAGCAAGTGGGTCAGGTTTGTCCATCTGATCCTCATATTGAATTTTAATTTAGTGCTGGTTAAATCAGCAGCTTTGTGAGCCCATTCTCTATTAAGGAAACTGTGGCAGTGCATGTAGGGGTTCACTTAGCAAAGAGATGGCTTGAAATACGCAGTGCAATTACTCAGGAACATTGGTCCATAAATGCCCGCTGCAGCTCAGCGTGGTTCTCTTGTCCCCGCTTTGTGAGAGCTATTAGCCTCCAGATAAAGTCTCTGTAGTCCATTAGCTCTGCCAGAGAGGGACAAGTTGATGCTATCAGAGTCAAGTACTCGAGGGAGAACTGAGGCCAAAAGATGACAGAATTCAAGAGCCAGCATTGCCTCACAGCTTTCAAGACTTTGCCTACCAGTTTCTCCATTTCAAAGGGAAACATTTCCCAGTTTCTGTGTCTTTCCAGCTGCTTTGCTGCTGTGGCTGCTGATGGCACTTTGGCATGGAATTCCTCAGATCCCCTGTCCTGCCCTGGCCCTGTGCTCTAGCTTGCCTGGAGCTGCTAGCCTGACACAGGGCTTGCTCCTGACTGAGGTGTGCAGAGCACCGGGCACACACCACAAAACCTGGGGCACAGAAAGCTCCTCACTTCCAAATAAATGTGGGTTGTCCCTCTTCCTCTTTGCCAAATCAGAGCTGTTACAGAATTGTGTGAGCATTTAAAGTCCTCTGCATAAAATGTGGATCTCACAGCTCCATCTGTACTAGGAAATCGAACAGGGCCAGGAATGTTCCAGGGCACTGGAACTTGCCTAATGGTACTGTTAACCTGTCAGAATAGTTGTTGGTATGGTCCAGACCTGTGCCAACAGCCTGACCTGAACAGTCCCTGGACAGCGGCAAAATGACGTAGTTAAAAGACCACAGTGCATTCAAGGACATTGCTTTGGACCATGCTGTCTGTGCAGGGTGATATCTCATTAGATTTAATGGATTCACATGCAAATGTAGATGTCCTCAAAGCAGTTGTTTGGCTTTCTGAATCCAACTTGGTTTTCTCAAGTATGAATGAGGGATTGGAAACCCCTGGTTTTAGTCCTGGAGAATATGTCTTTGGAAAAACAGTGAACACAGGGAAGCACAAGACATCCTCAGCAGCCTTAACAACTGCCTGTTCCGTGGTGTTGGATACATCTTTGGGTTCACACTAGTTCCCCCATGAAGATGACTTAGCCAAGCAATTCCCCACCAGTCTGGTCAAGTTTGCGCTGCTCTGATTTTAGAGACAGGCAATTTCTTGGACTTGTTTGTTCCATGAACACATGGTTATGGAAAATTCAGTTAAGAGAAAATCAGAATTCTGCCAGCAATCAGTATGGTTTGGCACATCCCCGAAGATATCACTGTCAACATGCTGGAAAGCGGTGGGGGCACTGGCAACGCTCAAAGACGTGAACACATATCTAAAGTGACTGTCTCTGATCTGAGAAATGCTGCTCATCTACATGTATTTCAGGTTGTAAGAACAACAGAAGTCTAGCTTCAGAGATGCCTTTGCAGCTCTCATCTTTCCCAGAAGCTCATCAGAGTGGATGACATTTTCATGTCATTAATCTAAGGCAGGTTAATCAACAACAAAGCAAAAATGCCTTTTTAATAACAGAGGTTTTAGCACAGTAGTGCAAGAAGCTGAGAGAGGAGTCTGCGTGGCAATCTTGGCTGCAGGTCACAAATGACTCCAAGGTGAAGGCAGCCGTTTTGGCACTCTGTCTACCACGTTCAGCTGGTCAGGATCTTGAGTCCTGACCATGGCAAAGCACTCTCTGTTGGGGTGTAGTCAGGGAGCAGCTATTAAATTGAACAAGTTTCCTCTTTTTGAGTTAATGAGATCTATATCAATATTGCTTATCAGATGAACGGGGTTCTCCTGCCCCAGTGACAATCTTTGAAGATACCACCTCTGCAAGGTGAATTTACTCTCCTAGCAAGGAGCTGTGAGATTAGAGGACACAGCACCTGAATCCTTTGTCAGATCTGTCTTTTCTTTCCACGTGGGCTCAGGGGCTGTTTATGATTTACGCAGCACCAGCTGTGCCTTGCTGATATGTGCCTTCAGTGAACACCACTTTTAGTTTTGTTCTGAACGACTGTAGGGGGAAAGGAGACAAGATCCATCCTTCCCATGATGCTCCAGTTTGTCTGAAAGGGTCCAGTACTGTGAGGACATGAGTTATCACCTCATTCTAACTGTGGACATGACACTGGAAGTGGAGATGATCAAGGCAATAATCAACAAAAGGCAGGAGAAACATCCACCCTGTGACAGCAGGTAACTAGAGTGACCTTTCTGGAAAAGGGGCTGGAACTGCAGAGCTACACCACTCTGCTTCTTCATTAAAGAGCTGGTTTTGTTACCTTAGTGTGTCTGTTGGTATTGTTCAAGTCTGGTACACAAGTGTGGGTGTGAGGATGGATGCAGGTGCTTGCGCAGAACACTGCACCTTCCAGGAAAACAAGGTGTGCATGAAATCAGGCTCAGGGCACTGTTCCCTTTCTGTGACAGCTGCCTGGTTGATGCTGGATGCTGGCTCTCTGTCCTGGCATGGCTCAAGCTTTCATGAATGTGGGGTTAAATCCAGATTCATCCTTTCTGGCAGGCCCCACAAGTGTTCACAACTTACAGGTTTCTGTGCAGCTGTGAGTACTCCCCTCTTGCCTTACTGAGTCCCAAAATGCAGGTTTAATAGGACAAGGCAGCTGAAGAAGCAGGCAAAATGTAATTAGGCTTTAATTAGCTAAGTTCATTCTCTCAGATAATTGAAAATCGGACTAATTGGTTGCAATGAATTCCCAGTACAGCCAGCCATCCAGCTTGGCATGTGCTATGCCAGCTGCCACAGCATTGCACAAGGACCAGCCTGGAAACTGAACCCATTGACCTGCAATACTCTTCAGGGCCTAGTTTCTCATCTCCAGAGAGATGCTAAAACCCCTAAACTCCCCAGGCTGCAGTCAGGATGGATTAGTGACCCATGTACATAGCAAGGCTCATTGTTCTTCATTCCACACTTCAGAAACCAGGGAGCCAGAGGGTCACTAAACCTCACACAACCAGACAGGAGCATGCCAAAAATCCGTGTGACAGGACCTACCCTGGGCCATTTGCAGCATGCCAGAGGGTTACAGCTGGAAAGGACAACAGCTTTAATCTCCACTTGCCTCCATCATGCTTACAGCATGCAAGCAGTTGGCTGGCCTCAAAAACTGATTGCGTTTGGTTAGTGCTGAATCAACTGTGCTGGTTGCCCCTTCTCCTGTCTCTGCTGCCCAACCTGTCTCAGATGGTGGGTTTCCAGAAGCTCTGTTTCATGATCAGGACTGTCCTGGGCTGATGGAAATCTCTAGGGCAGAAGTTGGAGTTGGCAGTGACACTTCTAGATCTGCCTTGGCAATGCTTTCTGGTAGAAACCCATAGATTTGGTAGATTCTGGTTGTACTGAAGCTCCCTTCTACCTGAACGAAACTGAGCATCTCCACCATGAATGTGACACGGTGAAGGGACACAATGGTTCTGGATGAGGAGCTTCAGAAAATAGGTTGTTTTACCCAGGTGCACACAATTTTTCTGGCAAGTCCCTTGTGAGACTCCTCATACTTGTTTCATGGTATTTGGTACAGATGGCAGTTTCCCAGTGGCCAGGGATGGTTCCGAGAGACTTGCACAGGTAGGAACAAACACAAGGTTGTTTTTTCACTGCAGTGCTTGAAGGACCATGCCTAGAAAAATGCTGGACTTATTCTGTTTCCTTGGCTCAAGTTTCCCTTCTTCTCACTGCTAGGCAGCGTGCTGTGTGCCAGGTGGCTGCATTTCATTATGGAGTTTGTAAAGTGCCTGGGGAAACAAGGCATAGGGGGATGAAAAATTATGCACACATTTCACTCAGAGCTGACTGTTCATCTTCTCATTGTACAGAAACGTAATAATCACTGGGGCAGAGAGGAGGTGCAGAAGGGAGGTACTAATCACATTTGCACCGTTCCTGTAGTTTGTGGCTTTTTTTCACACTTCCATCTGCCTGGGATATATCATTAAGGATATTTCTTTTGCTTTGGGGTTAAAACTGTTTCCAGCTTTATATGCTTCCCAAATGAATGGAAAGAAAAAAGAAAGAAGGCAGCTCTGAGGTGACAGACAGCTCTGGATGTTGCTACAGTTTCAAGTCAAGACCTGACACCTTATCTTTCCCTTCTCTGCACTGACCACATTTCACAGTGGTACGAATTGCTGTGCCCACTCCATCCTCTTGCGTTTGAGGTGCTGTTTTCAAAGCACTTTACACTCGAGATGAAGTCTCCAGCATGGCTGGATGAGCCACAACAAACCCAGCTCCTTCTCCTTGGCTCTATGTGGAGCAGCAAAGGCTGATGGGAGAGAGAAGTTAGTAAGAACCTCAGCTTCTTAGGAATTTGCCACATGCACAGTTACTTTAAATGGCTCAGACCTGCTGCCTGCAGGTGTCTTATTTCAGGGCTTTAGGATGACTAATAGCTCCATTATTCTCTGCAAGGTATATACCAGGTTACCCTTTAACAGTCAGGAGGGAACAACACCTGGCAACAAAACACAAAGAAACACAGCTGGCCATTTAGATGCACTGGGCAGAAGTCCCTTTTTATAGCTCCCTCCTCATGTGCAGGGGGTTGTGGGATGAAGAAATCGAAGAACAGCAAAGCCAAAGCTCAGCATCAGCATTCTCCTCTTTGTGATGGTGGAAATGCCCAGCTGAGCCTCGCAGTTATGGCCATTTCTGGAGGAGGGGATCGTTTAGGACTGTGCTTTCACGTGCTAAAGCTCATGGCAGCTACAGCTTAGAGCATCCCCAGCTCCTTGCATCCTTGCTGTCTCTTCATGCCTCCTCAGTTCACACATAGGGGAGTCATGCTGTGAACCAGATCAGGGAACATGAAAAAAACACCATAGTAAGCTAACATTAAACATAGGTTTCCACATTGGTCAGTTCATTCTCTGGTTCGCCATGCAGCCCTCAGGCAACACTGCTTGCACAACTAAGAGGAACTGTGTCCTGCTACAGAGAAGAGGAGGGAAAGGCTGTCACATTGTGAAAGGTATTTCTCTAGCTCCCCAAAAAACAGGTTTAGAAGAGTTCTCAGCTTTGGATCCACTAAAATGCCAGGACCATTCCTGTATAAGCTGCTGCCTAGCTCATTGTCCCCCATCCACAATTTGCGTAGCTGATGACCAATGCAGGTTTGCGGAACTCTGCATTTATTCCTAGTGAACCCCGTCACAGGGGCTATTTCAGCACCATTTCTCCATTTCACTGGGCTCCTTTCAAACTCTCATCTTGTCTTATATTACTCATACCTCTCCTCCCAGTGTGGGGTGTCTGCAAATGTATTACACATCCTGGTCTCCTTTGTTCAAGCCACCTAACAGTCCTTGTGCAGAAGCCCCTTGTTTTCTGGTAGCTTCTCCCTTGCTTTTATTTTCTGGGTGCAAGGAGGCATTTTTGGGAAACACAGGCAGCATGCCACCGAGTCTGTCATCTGCAACAGTAAAAAATGCCTTGGTCAAAGCAACTTACGTGGGACCTGTTGCTACCTTACTCAACATAAAGTCTTCAGTTTAGATCAATTCACTACAGTGGAGCTGGGAAGCTTTACTCCTGCTTTGAATTTGGATCACAATGCAGAGATGGTGGGAGTATGTGGCATTGGTTCCCTGCTGATGGGTAATTTTGGAGCTTGGGAAATAAACAGAAAGAGACAAAACATTAAAATCTCGTGATAAAACTTGGCTTGCTTTGCCTTAGTCCAGCTGCCACGCATAATTTCCATTTCTCAGGCTTTTTCTCCCTTGTTTTAATCTCCATTTTTTGCAATGTGACAAGAAAATAACTTCTTATTACAAAACTGGCCCTTGTCATCTTGCCTATGTCAAAATGTCTAACCTCCTCTTCTTGCCCCTCCCCAACTTTCTTCACCCCATTTCCCTTCAGATTTGCTCCCTTTGCCCACCTGGGGGAATCTCCCTGTGAATCCAGGCTACTCCAAGGAAATTATTCCACTTCAAACTATCCTAGGGTAATAAATTCTAAGCCATTCTTATCATTGTTTGATTTGTGTGGGTCTCCTGCAAGTTATTTCCTCCTGAAATCCCAAGCTCAATGTAAAAGAATTACCTGTCTTTTTAACCAAGGAATAATTTCAGCTGGGTAATGAATTGCCTAAGAAATGAATATGGAAGGAGCCGACATCCTCCAACAGCACAGCCTCCAGTTTTGCGCTATTAATGCTCCTTATGAAATGTGTCAAAACTCTGCCAGCCTTCGCTGTGTCTGCTCCCGGGACTCTGCCTCGTGACTTGGAAAATGAGAAGACAGTCGGGGAAGTGTGCCCAGAGCAGGACTTGAGGAAAACATCTCCTGAAGGCCAGAGAGCTCTGGCATGGCTGCTGTATTCACGCTGAACACAGGGAGCCCATTGTGCTGTGCTGGGGTCGAAACTTGCGCCGAGCACTTCACTGCTTTGTCTGCAGGCTGCCAGAGATCCGCGGAGCTGCTGAGAACAGGCTCCAAGTATGCCCAGTCCCTTGTGCGAAGCCCTGCTTAGCTAAATCAGGTCCTGCGCTGACTGCACTCTTACACCAGCTGAAACTGCAACTTTATGATCACAGATCAGTGCATGTGCCACTGGAGAAGGGGGTTCCCTCCTCCCGTCCCCTCTCCTGTGCCCATCAGTGAGGCAGCTCACGGAGCTGATCTGGCTGAATATTGGAGTTTTTTAGTTCTCAGTTCTCTGGAACAGCTTCCTGGCCTGACTCACAGCAATGAGCCATTTGCTGCCAGTGCCATCACAGCGGAGATAAGTGCGAGCATAGGATCCTCCATCTGGCAGTGGTCTGCATCTCCCTGACCACAGCCTTAAGACTGCGGCTGAATCTTCAGACAAATCAAGTCTCCATCGTGAAGGTCAGTGAGGCAGAGGGAGGAGCCCTGCAGTTGGAGACAACATGGAGCAGCAAAGATACTGGTAGACAGTCCTGCAGTGACTGAGCCCCATCGGTGGCTCGGGGTGCACAGGGTGCTGTGTTCTATCCCTGCAACGAAGCCAGCAGTCCCAACATGAACGCTGCCTGCCTGCTTGCTATGTGGGATCCATCGTCCTGCTTGATGCTGATGAACCAAAATAACTCTCTGTTTTTCCCAGCCAGTACTGAGCTGGGATGTGTTTGGGAAGGCGACTGCGACACTGTGACAGATGGCCAAGAAAGCAAATGCTGTTTTTTATGTCACCTCCGTGTTTCCTCCTCTGCTGTCTCCTGCACTGGAGGCGGTGTTTGGAGATGGTGTGTGCTGCCAGCACGCGGCTGGCGCCAGAGCCGAGGAGACAGCAGAAGGCTGGAGTAGGTGCTGGCCACCTTGCACACATTTCTCCCCTGGCTTTCTCCTGGTTTGTGACCTACATCAAGGCATTCTCCTACAGGAATTTATGCCAAAGATGGGGCTTGGAAGTGGACTGGTGCTTGAGGTGGAGTGTTTGCTTTTGCAGAGCCACTGAACAGCCCCTCACAACCTGCCCGCGATGACTGCTGACCCAGCCTGTTTCCTTTTGCCCTGAAGAGCCAGATAGGCCAGGAAAACTAGGCCAGAGTCTCCTTCTGCCAGCTGGTGTCTGATACTGGGTTCGAGGCATGGTTTAGTGGTGGACTCGGCAGTCCTGGGTTAACAGTTGGACCTGATGATCTTAGGGTCTTTTCCAATCTAAATGATTCTATGATTCTTCTTACAGATCCAACACTAACAGCACATAGAAGACCTGGGCAAGACAAAGCTTTGATAAAAGCCGGTTTCTGAAGCTCCTTGATGTGCCACTGCCTCTCCTCTGTCTTTGTGCATGTCACTCAGTATCTTTGGGCAAGGGACCACTCGCCTCCTCTCCTGGGGCACAAACATCATGGCAGTGTTCAAGGAGGGCTGGGCTAGTGACAGATGGAGCCCGAGATCGCTGACTCACAGCGGAAGTTCAGCAGGGAGAGAAGCACACTTCAGCAAGAGAAGGGGAGCACAGAGAAGCTGGTGACTGTAAACTGCTTGGGTTATACCTTGGAGGAAGCAGAAATGGCCCTGCACAGGGACACAGGCATGAACCACACCAGCCCGTGCAGGTGGCTCCTGCTCCACGCTGTGGGCTCTGTTTCCATGGCAGGAGAGAGCTGCTTCTGCCGCACCACTCGGCTGCCAGGACACCAGCTCCTTTTGCAGCCTGCCTGGTGTGGAAGGAGTGCCTGACATCTCTGTTTGGCACAACATCTATCTGCCTCCTGCTTCTGCCTTGTTGCACTTGGCAATTCTCCCCCTTCTCCCTCTGTTTTTCCACTAGGAGATCTCACACTCCTCTGCCTTGGCAGTGAGTAGACAGACGAGAAGGGGTGGACAGAGATATGGGCTCCGAACAGCTCAGCAATGGCTTTCCTGTCTTTCCCTGCCTGCGATGGAGGAAGAGTCTCCCTGAATTCAACGGTCCCTGAATTCAAGGATCTGGCATTGAGTAGTAGGGATCACAGGTATTTAAGGCAGTCAGAGCCTCTTTTCCTAAGATAGGGAAACCGAACTCAGAGAAGCTGGTGAAAAATTAGTGTCACACTAGGTGACAGAGCTATGAACTGGACTAATTTCCATAGTGAGCTGGGGGCATTCCCTCGTGGGCCTGGGGATCCCAAAGGGCTCTGTTCAGCAGCTTCCAGCCTCATGGCCCTGAGGACCACAAGCGAAGGATAAGCAGCTGGCTGCAACTCTGCTTTGGGCTACTGTTGCACTGGGCTTTCTGGCTCACTGCCACCTCAGAGCCCTGGGAGGGGTAACTGAAGCCCCATCTACAGAGGGTTCAGGAGAATAAAGCAAAAGAGATAGTGGTGGGCAGATATGAAGGTGAGGGAGCAGGGCAGATATGATAACAGGAAAATTCTGCAGAGAAAAAGCACAAGGTAGGGAGAAGCAAAGAGGAGCTGCTCTGCACCCACACACCCAGGCCCAGCCCTTCCCTGCAGCAGGAGCACTGAAATGGAAATGACTTGCTATTTGCAGTGCCAGCATCCTTCCTGCCTTGGGCGGGCAGGGAGGGCCCCAGTCTGGCTCTGAGGGGGGAGCAAGAAGGATGCTGGCACTCTGTGTGTGTGCGTGTGTGTGGAAACAGGGATGCTGTGAGGCTTAAGAATGCCGTGGGGAGCAGGCTCGGCTCCCTTATCCTCTCTGGACAGCACAGAAGCTGTCACAGTGAAGAGGAGCAGCATGCTCATGATTAAATACATTCTGCCCTTGCCATCTCCCTGTGCTTCTCCATAGCCACCCAGGGATTTAGATCAAGGCAAGGTGGGAGACACAGGGGCTGGGCAGAACCACAGTTTCCTCCAAGTGGCAGAATAGGCCAGGAAGTATTTCAGACTGCCCTAGAAGGCCCTGGTCATTATTCCGCAGCAGTATTCTGCTATGCAGGGAGACACATGCGTGAGAGTGCGTAAAAGCAATGCCAGCCCATGACCTGGCTTCATTTACCCATAGACGTAGCATTGGCAGCAGAAAAGAAACTTGATTCCATGCTGCTCACTGCTGCGGCTGCACCCGCCTGGCCCCAGGGGAATTACTCAGTGTTGTAAGAGCCAGGCACTAGTCCAGCTCCTTGGGGCCAGCATCTGCTGACAGGTGCCAGTGAGCAAGAGCTGAGGCTGAGCTATGCCTGGAGCCCAACACCCTCCCTCTGAGCTGCTGAGCAGCAGCTCGTGCTTGTGAAGACCTCCCACCTCTCTGTGGTCCCCTGGAGCTCAGCCTCCCGGCCCACGCTTTCCTGGAGTATGGAGCAATGTCAAGGTCAGGCCTGTCACAGGGATGTGTCCCTAGTGCTCAGCAGAGAGCAGATGATGGGTCATTTGAGAGCAAGGCTGTGAGGACACAAAGCTTCAGGACAGCACTCAGGTTTTCATCTCTCTCCACACTGCCACACACCAAGGACAACTGTCCCAGACCTGGAAAAGGGTCTGTAAAGACACAGAGAAAGTCTGTGAGGGGTGGTCTGTGGTGTGATGGGATTAAGCCCACCTTGCAGAGCTCTGAGTTGCAGAGGTTCTTGATATTTCCCTTTCTTTGCCTTCATCAGGTCTACTTTTAAGTGTCACTTCCACAGCACAAGTCTTTGATGTGGCACTCTGCGTGACAAAAGAGTTAACCGTCCCCTAGGATGGGGCTGAGGCTGGCAGAAAAGCAACTGTGAAGTCAATTAAACAGAAAGGTCCTCCAACTACTCCAGGTCCCTCCCTCTCAGCTCTTTCCCACTAGAAACAGGGCTGGAGGATGGAGGCAGAAGAAGGGAAGCTAATGACTAACACTGGCATTGCCTCCCTGGGCAAAGCATGAGAGCAGCCTCACACAAGTCCTTTTGCAAAAAACAATAGAAGTGGTAAAGCTACAGACCTGGAAAGTAAGAGGTTTTTCAGCCAGGTATTTGGTTCCCTATGTGGCACAGTCCAACCATTTCCCTGCTCTTATTCTTCCCTCCCTACATGCTCCCAAGCATTCACACCAAATCAAATGGCTCATACCAGCTAGCCCAGTTCCCAGCCTGGAGACCCGCAGGGTTGTTCTCTAACTGGGATGTCTCTGGCCAGATGGCCGGGGGTCAGGCTGGCTGGTAGGCAGTGGGCGTGCTCAGCACGATAGCTGGTGGGGCTGGCCAGATGGAGCACGTCTGGGCTCAGATGATGGCAGGGCCTTTCACACAGCCACCTCCTGTTTCAGCAGAGCTGGCTGGGAGGGTTCCCAGTGGGTGGCTTCCTGGCTGCCCGAGGACAGCTAGACCTGCTCGATCCTCCCCTTTCCTCCTGCATGGTACCCACATTCATTCAGATGCAACAGGCTGGCAGGAGTGAGGCTCAAATCAGATCAGTCAGGCACTCGTCTATTTTGTAACTCTCCGTGGCCTTTCTGAAAGAGCTGCCACCTACACGGCTCCCACGCTGCAGCACAGCTTGCTCTGACATGACAGAGCTGACCACGGGAAGGGTGCAAGCCTCCACAGGAAGGGACCTGGTCAGTCACTGGCCGAGATCAGCATCTCAGGGCCTGATCCTGCAGCACCTTGAATGAAACAGAGCTAGTTTGTTACACAAAGACTGTGTAAAAAGGAAGTCATGTTTTGAAGTAATGCGGTTGTCCAACATTGCAAGGATCTTTCCTGTTTTCCTGGGGCAGCTGGAGCTCAGTCCTGGTCATGTGACAGCCCAGGGTGGAAAGAGCTCAGGATCATTCTCACTTGGCTCTGGGCTGCTTGATAAGTAAGTTGTTTCAGTCAGGCAGCGTGCCTTAGTTTCTTCATCTATAATGTCACTGATGCTCAGCTTCTGTAGAAGTACTGCAGCATGCAGTTTACAGTGCTATGGACCAGGGCCTGATCCTGGCTGTTACTTATCCCTTATCAGTTCCTGGACCGTATCAGACTCCCTTCCTGTTTGTACCATTACAAGAAAACAAAAAGCCAGGATGCTCTGGCTTTGCTGGCAGAGGAATGTTATGGTTTCAGCTCTTCTCTCTCTCCCATGGCAGTGCAAGAAGGGACAGGGGACTGACGTGGTGCCTGTGTTGCAGCTTTAACAGAACTCAAAAGAATCAAAGATCGGAAGTGTAGAACAGCTCCCCTACAAGGATGGACTAACCTAGAAGTCTTCAACCTGAAAGAGAGTTCAGGGACAGGAAAGAAATGGCTGAGGTTTGTAGGATTTTCAGACATTGACCAGGAAGCAAATACTTCAAAAAGCTCATTCTTCACTCTCAAAGAACTAGAAAGGTGAAACTCAGAAGAAATGAAAAATCAGCAGGTACAAAAGAAATATAGGACAGTGCTTTTGCACACTGCAGGATTCATGTTTGTTTGCAGGAGCCAAAGCCAGCAACAGGCTCGGCGTGGGGTGAGACGCACTCACTGAAATCTCCTCACCAGGACTTTAAGCCGTAAAACAATCCCTAATCTGTTCCTGGTGAAGGAACATGTACAAGCAGAGCCAGACTGTCTATCTCTGCCCTGTTACTCACGTGCTTCAAGAAACAGCACTGCCTGCAGGCTGCTGCCAAGCCACATGCCCTTTGGTCTGACCCAGCATGCCTGTTCTCACCCCCTGCGTGCTGCTCGGCCCCATGGCTGGGAAGAAGAGACAAATTCCGCACGTGCCTGCCTGCCTTGGCTGACGCAGGGCAAGCTCAGTGTTATTTCGGGACAAGATTTCCACGAATAACTCCCCTCATCTGCCAAACCCAAATTAAAATTTGCTGCCAACAGTCATAAGCCCTCCCCCCCATTCCTCCCTCTTTTCTTTTCTTGTTTTTTGGACAATTTCCTGCATTAAGATAAATCAGTGATAAATCCAGATTGTGCATTAAACACTGGCCCACGCGGTCTGGGAAACAAAGAGCATGAAGGAACACTGTGATTCAAATTGTTGCTAGCCAATACGCATTTGGGCATGTCAGCTTTTAAAGGATTTTCTCAGAACAATTCTTTCAGATTTGCTAATGAGTCTGTAACATGAAATTTTGTGAAAAAGCACTACAGACTGCAAGCATGTGAGCCCCAGACCCAGAGATGTCCCAGAGGGCCCAGTATTGATGCCTTTCTGTGCAGGGAAGAAGTCTGGTTCAGGACTGGGAAAAGCTATGGTGTGAGGCCTGCAGCTCTGCTCACCAATTTTTGGCCAGCTTTAGAAGGCTCCCAGCCTACTTTTTAGGGTAAAAGGTGCTTGCTTTCACTAGCCATACCTGGCACTTCCTTCAGAGGGCTGGGGAGCCCAGGCAGAAAACTCATTGCAAAAATGGTCTGGTGTTTAATCTGACAGAGATTTGTCTCTTTTGCTGTTCCCTAGAAATCTACAGGAGTCCTGGGTGCAGTGACACAAAACCTCTTTCTTCTGCCGATGAAAGTGTTCTGCAGCCTTGGAAAGGTGAAAGGAGTGGCTCAATGGGTGGCTTCCACTGAAGAATGAGGGTGGACTCATCCAGCAGCCATCCCCATATGCTCACAAAGGCAAACAGCTCTCCCCTTTCCTCACAGAAGCAGTCACAGAGCGGATCAGTATAGCACAAAACTTCCCAGCAGCTAGGTTCAATGTAGCTCAGGCAACCCCTTCACTCACTGAAGCACTGATAGTAGCTTTGTGTGTGAATGCGAGTATCTGCAAACCAAAGGAGTGATGGAGAGGGCACCAGCAAGGCACAGAAGTGGGGGAAGAAACCTGTTGGAAGAGACCAGACCCAGGCACTGCTGTGTATCACGCACACCCCAACCCCTGGCAGCTAAGCCTGAAGGGGAGGCCAACACATCTCCATGGCATTCATTTCCCTTCACCTCCACCGGGTCTATTCTAGGAAAGCCTGCCTATAATTCATCCACCCAAAGCGTCACACTTCACAGCTCCCTTCCCACGCAGAGCTCACCCAGCAGCTCGCTTCCTTGCGCTGAATAAACGCTGCTTCGCTGCCTGCCTCCTCACAGCCAAGCTGCACTGCAGATGAGCCCTGCCCCACAGGCAGGCAGGGGTACCTGTCTCCCCCGGTGCCCGGGGGGAGGATGTGGCAGGCCTAATCCATACCACACTGGTCTTGGGCAGCTGTGTCCTGCTTCCCACCAAGGGCAGGAAGGGGTAGGGCTAAAAGCTACACCAGAGCCTTTGCTCCTTTGTTTCTGTTTCCAGCCAGGGCAAGCAGAGGCAGATGCTCCCAGGTGGTATCACCAAATGGTTCAGTGCTCTGGACCAACCTGGTGATCTGGTCCCAGGCAGATCCCAACCCACCTCTCAGGATCACTTTGGTGTTAAGCTATGGGCAAATGCCTGTTTTGAGGACAGAAGAAGGTTTGTGGCTTGCTGCAGAAGAGTCCCAACTCCTCTCTGGCTCCTTGACGCAAAGAGAGCCAGCAGTGCCCAAACACCCTTGGTTGATGTGGATTTTGACCCAGCCTTTCCTACACTAGAAACAACTAATTTTCATGAAAGGTCCGCATCAGCAGTACATCACATCACAAGGTGAGAGACTCGGTGAACCACCGCTCTCCTGAGACAGAGGCAACCATAGCCATAAGCTATGCGCAAGTTCCAGAAACTCACTTGCTTCCGGGACTCAGGCCAGTGCTCATTAACAAAGGAAAGGTACTGATTCAGAGCGCAGAACACCATCCTGCTTTGAAAGGACACATTCAAGAAAGCAAAGACTTGGTAACAGTGTTTCGACTGTGAAATATGCAGAACAAATTTTTCAGGAAATTGATCAAGCCCTGCTTCTGTGGGGACTGATAACATGGGATGTGAAAATCCAGATGAAAGCAAAGAGGGAACTGGCCCCTTGGGGAATGCACTCATGGAGAGCCCAGCAAGCCCTGACACAGGTGACAGACAACGATCTTCCCACCACTAGAACAGACTTAGATGGTGAGATTGTGAATATTTCTGCCCTGTTTCACTGTCTTGCAGAGGTAGTTGGCAACACATGGAAACTTCAAGCAGCCCCATATTCAAGTCTCACAAATGGAATCATCCAACACGCTGCCTCCTCTCAAGACTTCATTTACAAAAAACTCCAAAAGAACTAAATTCACCATTTCACCTGCTTGTAGCGATCAGCTCAATGTCAGACTGATGGCAGGGCAGACAATGGCTTGTATCTCTAGAAATCTGTTATGTCATTTAATCTCCCTAATTTCAACCCTCTCTGGCCTGAGCAGTCTTTCAGTGGCCCCAGGCAGATATCTGTATAACCACAAACAACTCTTTCTTCTGATAAGTCTCCCTTCTCCCAATTATTTTCAGACTTCCAGACCTGGCTGTGGTTTAACTGAGTAATTCTCTGCAGATTTTCCTTCCATTAATTTGTCTAGTTTCTTTTTGAATTCATGTAAACTTCTACCACCCTAACAAGACAAAGACTTTCACAGGTCAACTCCCCTCATATATAAAACTTCCAAAAAATGTAAGTCATCCTGTGGCCACTCAGCTTTGGCTCCAGAGGACACTCTGCCACTGTTCCAATTTTGTTAAAAAAACACCCCATACCATACTCTGGTAGATGGTCTGGCCCAGAGTTTTTGGCAGGTGCTCCTTGAGACAGCCGTAATCACTCATTTAAATCTCATTTATTTTTATTTTAGAAAGCTCCCTAACAACACAAAAGATTTCTTTGCTGCATGTCACTGAAATTGTGTGCATATTGCCATGGCAACCATGCCAGAGATTTTTGTGGTCCCAGACCCATTTTATTGGTTATTAGATATCTGTGCAATAAAAATATATATATAGCTTTGTTCTCCCATCTGTCTGTCCCATCTGCTTATTTCCAAGTGAAATACAACCATTTGGCTCAGCCACAGCTTGCTTTCCTTCCTCACGGGATTGGCTGAAGGAAACAGAGATGCATCTGAGGGTGGTCAGGGAAGTGGTGAAGGGAAGGAAGAGGAATCAAAGACATTGCTGTGGGCATGAACATGACTACCACATACATGGAAAAGCCTGTCAAACTGTGATGACAACACTTGCAGGGCTAAACCAATTCTTCCTCACAGTCCAAGTCCCTGGCCACCATAGCTAGCCTGCCCATTATCAATTATCTCCCAGGTGTGAAGAGGAAACAAAGCTCAAGAGAACTCTGGCCAACACAAACCTCATTTGATCCTGGTGGAACCGCTGTGGCCCGGCTGCAGCTCAACCCCAGCTGGTTGGTTTCCTGTCACTGGGGAAGTCGAGTCAAACATTATGTCATCAGTCAGCGAACAGGAAACTCATCACAGCTCAGCTGTATCCATTAAGAGTCCTTTCTACCTTTCCAAAAGAGAAGGAGAAAAGTATCACCTCATCCCAGTACATGCTGTTCCATGGAGTGGGAAAACACCAGTAACGCGACCGCTGTGCCAAACTGACCATGTTCCTCCCTACAGTCACCTGCCTCAGATCAGAACCCATGCTAAAAGCTATTCGACATGTCCCCACCTGAGGGACTAATTCCTTCTGGCAGTGTTTGCATTGCCTGCCCACCCCCGCAGCCTCTGCTGGGAGAGAAGATGTGTTTCCAGCCTCCCAGCTCCCTTACATTATTTAAGCTGTCGGTTGTTAATTATAGCGCTGCATTTCAACTTGATGCTTCCCAGGGGGCCAAACCACACTAACAGAGTAAAAGCGGTTCCCAACTGAACACTTTGGGAGCCTCTGCCTCCATCAGCCAGGGTGAGACATTCCCTACCACTCTGACTGCTCCTGGGAGACTGGAACTGCACCTTCCACTGTAAGACCCGTATCTGCACTACCTTACTCCACAGAACGAACATCCCTGCTCGTCAGATGGGAGCCACAGCTTTCTGGCAAGGGATGTCAAATTGGCCTTCAACTTTCTCAGTGTAAATGTCTCTTTGCCTGACTCCTTGTCAGCTCTGAATCTCTATGCAGGTGGAAGGGCCAGGGAGGATGCACAGCCTTGTCTACTTAGGGGCGCCTCAGAGTTAAAAGCAACGAGTAACCCTCACTACAGCCTCCCACACTGCTCTGCCTGGCTTCCACCTCATCTGCAGAGCAAGGCCAGGATGACTCTGTCTCATCAGTCAAGCTCCCCATTTCTCACAGGCTGGAAAAACTCTGCTGCCCTTCTGTTGAAGCAAATCAAGTCTCTCAATCACACAACCATGACCACTAAGCCTGGGGGACTCCCACACCCCTCTCCACGAGGAAGATGTTGCTAAGCAGTTGCTAAGCAAGTGGTCAGGTCAAGTGAGAATAAGCAAATGAGAAATTGATGTGATGTCGATGCTTTCTAGCTTGTAGCAGTATCGCCCAGCCAGGCTGCCCCTTTGCCTCATGTGAACACGGAAACATCTGCTTCAGTTGCAGAAACAAGTGCAGCAATCAACTTGCTCAGGCCAAAAGCATGGAGGAAAAACAAAAAAAAGGTGGAAGTAGATAGTAGCATGGGGAAAGGATCGAGGATCCCAGCCTGCCAGCTCCTGACACAAGAGCATCTGTTTCCCTCAGTTGTGTTAAGGGCGATGCTGCTTTCTGGGGATTTGTTTCCAGAAGAATCAGATCTAATGGCTCCAATACGCCAGGGGAAACTCAAAAGCTGGTTGAAGAGTGCTTCAGAAAACTGCTGCTGCTGGCACCACCTTCCAGTTATGGTCATGTGAGCCTGTGTCCTGCTAGCTGAGCATCATGAAAAGCAGCACAGCCCAGCGACTAAAGCCAAAGGAGGCCCAGCTATGTGCCCTCTGCCACCACTCTCGACTGTTTGGAAGTATTTTTCTCAACATGCAAAGAGCGATCACCATAAGAGAATTCACAGCATGCTTAGCAAGGTGCAACTCTTCCTAAAAACAAGAAAAAAGCAGAAAAGAGGCAATAAACGAAAAAGCAGAAAACCAGAAAGATGAAAATTTTATTGCATTGAACTGTAACTATAGTTGAGAATATCCTTTAGACCAGGAGATTCAGGGTGGCTGTTCAGCTCCTACGTGCTTTGTCAAATTTGCATAAACAACCCACAGTAATTATAATTTCATCTTGAATGGGTATTATTTTAATTATGACTGCTCTTCCTGCTCAGCACTAATTGGAGAAATCACAAAAGAACAGTGAAGCGGGAACACTGTTGATGACTTTGGCCTTTCCTTCCTTCAGCCAGCTCACAAGCCCCATCAGACCCCCCTTCTGGTTGATCCCCCACCGAAGCTTTATGCAATGCAAAACAAACCACGCAGTGCTGAAATAACTACAGCCCCTAAGTGGCTGTGCTGACACCAAGGACCTTCCTGCCCTGGATGATTATGGCTCTCAGCAAAGCTGCCACAGAACATGCTCCCAACCAGACACCTGCTTTGGCACTTGGTGGTGGGGTCTGTACCTCAAGCTCTGGGTGGTTTCCCCTTAAAAATCAGCTGCTCAGACAAACCACTGTAGTTCTGGGAGAGCTTAGGCCCACAGCAGCGCCTCAGAGAAACCTGCTTTGGGCAGCAACGACCTGCAGACAAACCCCTCAGGGGAATGCTCTTTGGATAACAACCGCCCCCAGCTAAACCCCTCAGGGGAACCCTCTTTGGGTAACAACAGCCCCCGAGTAAACCCCTCAGGGGAGCTCTCTTCAGGTAACAACTGCCCCCAGCTAAACCCCTCAGGAGAACTCTCTTCAGGTAACAACTGCCCCCAGCTAAACCCCTCAGAGAAACCCTTTTCGGGTAACAACCGCCCCCAGCTAAACCCCTCAGGAGAACTCTCTTCAGGTAACAACTGCCCCCAGCTAAACCCCTCAGAGAAACCCTCTTCAGGTAACAACAGCCCCTGGGTAAACCCCTCAGCGAAACCCTTTTCGGGTAACAACCGCCCCCAGCTAAACCCCTCAGGAGAACTCTCCTCAGGTAACAACAGCCCCCCAGTAAACCCCTCAGACAAACCCTCTTCGGCTAACAACAGCGCCCGGGTAAACCCCTCAGAGAAACCCTCTTCGGGTAACAACTGCCCCCGAGTAAGCCCCTCAGGGGAACCCTCTTCGGGTAACAACCGCCCCCTCAGAGAAACTCTCTTCGGGTAACAACCGCTCCCGGGTAAACCCCTCAGAGAAGCTCGCCTCACACCCTCCCTCACCGCCGCCAGCACGGAGGGTGCTAACGGTCACCGGAGGAGCCGTATATAGCCTCGGTGCGGCTCGGCTGAAGGGGATTGGCCAGAAGCCCCGGCAGCGGCGCTGGATTGGCCAGCGCGCAGCCCGGGTCTCGCGCGGCCGTGCGGGGAGACTGTGGCGCCGCGGTGAGGGGCTGGGCGGCGCGCGCTTCCCGCTCCTCTGCTGGGCGTTACGGGGCGGGGGCTGTCCGTGAGGGGGCTGGGGGCCTCGAGGGAAGTTGGGCACAGCAGGATGGGGTGAAAGCGCCTGACTGGGGCTGATGGGGGAGTGGGTGGGCGCCTGGGGCGCTCGGGAGGTGAAGCGTCATCTGCGAAAGGGGCTTCTGCAGCTGCTGGTGGGTGTTGGTGGCTCCCGTGGCGTGGGTTGGAGCCTGCAGGGCACAGGGGCGGTCACCGGGCTCTGGGGTGTGTGGGGTGGCCTTGGGGGGGGGCCGCGGTCCCCTCTGTGGCGGGGGGCCGCAGTCCCTCTGTGGCGGGGGGCTGTGGTCCCTCTGTGGCGGGGGGCTGCAGCCCAGCAGCAGGCCGTGCGTGGCCATATCCTGCACAGGGCTGGCTGGCGCTGGCCCCCACCGCCCCCTCTGCCCCAGCCCCGGCTGTGGAAGAGGGCCTGGGGGCAATACACAGCTGTTGGGTTTCTGGTGAAGGCAGCTGCAGCTCTTCCGCTAACTTCTTATTGCTGGCTAGTCTGATAGCCAGCCTTTGGGCTGAGGGTTTGGCTGGTTTGCTCACTTGCCTCTCAGCGGATGCGGATGGCCATTTCGCAGCGTGGTTTCGGGGGCTGGCAGCCTGCTCCTGCCCCCTTAGCCAGCGCTGACCTCCTCGGAGTGTACTTGACCTCTCGGTTCTGTAGAGGGGGTGGTTCAGGCCTCCCAGATGTCATCTGCCCTCTCTAATTTGTCATCGTTTAAGGCATGATGCTCAAAAGTGGACAGTCTCCAGCTGGGAACTCCTCAGTGGTGAGCAAAGTGCACTAATTATCTCCTGCATCTTGCATACGATAGTAAGGATGTACCTTTGGAGGAGAAAGAGCAGACCAAGTAGACAGTGGTCTTTTTGGACTTGAAAGAAAAGATACGCAAAATTACATGGAACACTTTTAATTAATTGCTGCCTACTGAGAGCAGCTAGAAAGACAGCCCTTAGCCCCTCAGCATTCAAACAATTAGTTAACTCTGTACTCCACCTGAGATGGTGGAACAGCTCTGTATTTATTCAAATTTTGGATAAGATCAAAGTGAATCACTTCCGTGATCTATTGTCTGCAGAGAAAAATCTCTACATCTCATTTCTTCAAAGAGTGTAGTCTCCAGTTCAGGGATCAAAGCACTGCCAGGGAAATGTTCTCTTCTGGGGAGGGCTCATGACTGAGCTTCTCACTTTCTTGGTACCTTTTAGCAGGTGCTGTGTGTGACATGGAGCCTGTTCTTTGCTTGTGTCACCAAGGACTGTCAGCCCAGAACCACCTTGCTCACAGTGGTGGGTGCTACCTCAACACTTTGTCCTTGGCATTGCCGGCTAGGCAGCCCTTTTTCCTGGAAATCACAACTGGTTTGTGGTCAGGCAGGAGGAGTCCTCAGCTGCAGCTGGCCTGGGGACTGTAAGGGAAACAGCAAGAGAGCATGGGCTGCTGCAGATGGACCTGACAGCAAGTGTCCTGCTGCCAGCACTGATCCTGGAGCTACTGCTGCCTTTGGAGTTCATTTCTGAGACAAAAGCATCAGCCAGCCCCCCGGGGCCTCCCATGTTCTCCTTCTGCACCTGAACTAATCAATCTGCGTCTCCCTGTAGGTGCTGGATGAGACGCAATGGTCTGGGCAGAGTGTGTTTTCAAGAGTCTGGGGTGGAACATGTTGTGTGAGGCATGGGGCCATGCTCTTTCCTTGGTCCCTGGTGAGTTGTGATGAGGTCTATCGCACATCACATAAGCAGCAGAAACATCTCGATTTTTCTACTAGTTCCCTGCCTGTAGGCTGTTTGCCACATGTGCAGGGGTACTGCTGTGTGGTGGGTAGCCGGGATCCGAGGTACTCCTGGAGTTGCAGTGAATTAATACAAGGCTGTCATTAAGCCATTTATACCTCCATTGGGTTAGGCAATTTTAACAAGAAAGAAACAGTCCCAGATGCTCAAACTCAAAGCAGGCCTTGCTTAAGGCTGAGGTTACACAAGCAGGGAGTGGAACTGCAAATTGTAAACTGAACTTGCAGTTAACCTCGAGATAGGAAGTGTATTATAAACTGTCACAAACAGCAGCAGTTATGGTATTTGCTCATGATTATTTTGTGGGTTTTTTTCCATTAAAAACTCCAATTGTGTATCAGGTAGGTAGTGATCAGATATGTTTTAGAGGTGGTTTTATTCAGCAGTCCCAGAATCCACAGGGAGAAGTTGTGGATTCCTGTCAGACTGGCAGTGCCATGTTCACCTGGCTTACCCTGCTGCTGGGAGGTCCCTGAGTTTCAGGGAGCACCAGGAGCAAAGCAGCAGCAAAGCCCAAGGAAAAGGAGAGAAAACGAGCACTAAAGAGGCAGAGCACTTCTGTAGCAGAGCAAATTCCTCCTCCTGCTTCCACCTCCACTGCATCCATTCTGACTTGCAAAGGAAGATGGACTCCTGCAGCACAGAAAACCTCGCAGGAGAAGGGGACAGCCTCATGGCACAAGCCTCCTCCAGGAGCTTGTCACCTTGAAGATCACGTGAATGTGGCCCCAATCATCCTTCATAGGATGGCAAAATTTGGTGTGGCTTGTGGCACTGAGAAGCCCTCAGCTGGCTCCAGGTTTTTCTCTGGCCTTGTTCTACTGTTCAGTGACAATCCCTTTGCTCGAGCCTGGCAGCCTGCAAGAAAGGCAGAGAAAAGCTCAGTTTGCAATTGTGCAAAAATCCTCCCCTCCCTTGGGGTCGTCTGGGCAACTAGAGAACTGTGAGCTTGTCACTGACGGCTAGAGACACACTAAACACACTGCCCTTCACTCCTGCACCCACCCACCATGCCTCTCCTGTTCCAGGCAGTGCCACATGCTAATCAAAAACCAGACCTTAATTTTCTGCCTTCAAATTCACCCCATCCTGGGGGAGGAGGGCTGTGAGCCAGATGGGGGGTCTTTAATGCTTCTCAGCAGGCTTGGCCCTACTGGCCTGAGTGGCTGCCTCAAAGAGATTTGGGTTGCAATTCGCCTCGTTATTGGTGTTGGTGCTGACGTGCAGCCTCTCCAGGACACATCCTGTGCCCAGGAGAGCTACCTAATGAGACATCACAGGAGCCGAATTGCCCTGCTGGTGTTGACTGGGGAAGGGAGCTGGGCTTCAAAGGACCCCACTCACGTCCTTTGTGTGGAAGAAATTTCCCTATGTCATTAAAACCAGTGGGCCTGCGAATCTGTAACCCTTGGTGTTGGAAAACAGGATGGTGGTAGCACTGCAGGGCAGGGTAGCCATCCTGAGAGGGATTCACTGGGGTCACTGATGCTCTGACACGGGGGTGTCTCCTGCTGTGCTGCAAAGTGGTGCTGTGCTTGCAGGGGCAGCTGTGAGCTGATGATTTTACAGTGCATGGGAGACATGGCTGCTCGCTGGGGGCAAGGTCGCTTAGGGTCTGTCACGTCCATGCCTGCTGCCACTCTGCACTTGGGGGTCAGGGGCGCTGGGGGTGCCTCTGGAGTCCAGGGCAGATGCAAGGACGGAGTGACTCACCTCTGGAGGGTCTGTACTTCACCACTGATGCCAGAGCGCTGAGGGCAGTGACACTCACAGCCCTGGCGCTACGTGGAAAGTTTCTTGTCCTTGTGAGCGTTGCACCTCTGTGCCATCCCTGACTCATCACACTGCAGTCCCTTGGCTCCTTTAGACCCTCAGCAAGGGGGTGCAGTCCCAGCAGTGGTGCAGGAGGAGAGTTTCAGCAATTGCTGTGAGCAAGTAGGAATGAGAGGTTGTCATGGATACCAATATGCAATTAGGGTCCCAATTCTGCACTGCTCTGCTCCTCTTGTCCTCCCTTGCCCTGTTGTGTGGGATTCGTGGAGGCCCCATTTCATATCACGGAGGTAAAGGAAACTGAAAAACTAAAATTGCTAGGAATGTGGCTTTGGTTCCTAACTCTTACTCATCCAGCTGTACCTCCCAGCTCCCATTTCGCTGGGATGAGTCTGGATTCAAAGAAGTCTTCATGAAGGCAAAGCTGGGACAACGGTTTTGAGTGCAGACCCCTCAGCCTCTCAAATCAGCATGAATATTCCAAAATGCACAAAGCCAGCATGTGTTTTGGGTTGCCCAATCGCTGATGGTGGAAAGGAAGATGAGGGAAGAGGTATGTGCAAGGATAGGGGTTTGGCAGCTTGGGGAGAAAGCCCTAACTCTAAATTTACTGGGGAGATTAAACCTCTCCTGGGCTGGATTCAGGCTCCTGCAGAGAGCTGGGCAGCAGTTTTACTCAGCATTTCCCCCTTGGACTGTGTAGGACTGGCTTCGTGACCTCCAGAAGTTTTACAAAGGCAGGCAAGTTTCACCGTGTGTTCATTTTCAGAGGAAAACATCTCCCCAAATATAAAACTGAGAGGTCTGATTATTTCATGCTGAAATGTTTTGGATTCCCCATTTGCAATTAGTATTTCTATTTATTTATCCAGTACCTTTTTTTGTTTTTCATTCTGGCTGATAAAAAATTCCCCTTGCCCTTTCCCCATAGAGTTGATCACAGTGTTCTAGTTGGATTTTAGGCATAAAATAAATTCTGGACCAGACCCTTTTTTAAAAATAGCAGTTACTGAGGGACCTTGGGAAGATGAAATTTTGGTTCATGTGTTACTTCTGAAAAGGTTCTATTACATGCACACACATGCACAGAATTTCCCTGATTTAACAGAAGACCTTTTTGGATCCAGCAAGACTGAAATCTGACATAAATAAGAATATTTTCAAGATGACTGCTTGCAAACATAAACATCAATTATTTATCTCAATCTGGTTAAATAGCGTGGGCAGATGACTACAAATGATTGTGATGCTGCCACTTACTGCCTTATCACCCTACACCAAAAATCCTTTTGGTTTTCCAGAAATCTGATGACCTTGGTCTTTCTCTGAGATCCCAGTCCAGGGAAGCACCTAAACACATGCTGACACAGACATCCCAGATGCTGAAAATACCATGGGTGCTTAACAGACTTTTGAATTAAACCCAGGATGGGAGCAGCCTTTTTTTTTTTTTCATGTTCATGTCAACAGCAGCAGTAGGAAGGCAGTGGGGTAGTTAACTCTGACGTTGTAGGAAAGAACCAGGAACCCGTAAAACATCATGAAATGAAAGAGGCTTTTGACCAACCCCATAACAGAGCGTTCAGAGATGCGTGTGCTAGACCCATGCTTGTTTGCATCCATGCCGTCATTAGCTGGACACCTTCTGCCTGTCTCCAGGCTACCAGCCCTGCTCTGCCCAAACCCCTTCCATGGCCCAGTCCTTTGAACCCTCCTGGAGGAGGCTGGCTGGGGTATGAGGAGTTTCATTGCCAGGCTTTTTGCTCGGCCCTTGATTGCAGAGGCCAAACAGCCTGTATTGAGAGCCAGCTCCCCCCAGCCCTTCCCCACCAACTCACAGTACAGCCCACGCAGCCGGGGACTGGGGACAACCATGACTCCCACCCACAGCCCCCACTACAGACCTGCAAATTACACTTGTCTCAAGATTAGTCAGAAGGAATCTGTTCCCTCCAAGCTAGGCTGTGGAGCTAAGTTGGGCAGCAGCTGCCAGTGCCTCCTCACTGCAGCCCATGCCAAGCGAGCAGTCTCCTTGCACATTGCTGGGTCTCTGGCATGTACACGGCCTCCTCGAGGCAGTGGGTGGGCATTAGCTTTGCCTCATTAGCGTGATTGTGGTTTGGGCTGCAGCCCTGCTGGCAGGCAGGTTCGTTCAAAAGGCAGTTTGCAGCCCCCTTTAGGATTTTGCAGAGGGGAGAAGCTGAGAGTAAGTGAAGGGGTTGAGCACATCCAGGCTCCACGGCAGAGGGAGACCCCCGGTGCTCCTCAGTCCCCATCCTCAGGCCCTGTGTCTCTGGGAGCTGTGCACAGTCTCCCCCCAGGGACTTCACCTCCAGCCTGGCAGAGCAACTTCAAGGCGATGATTGATGATCGCAGAACTGACTTGCCCGTTCCCTCCACCTCCTTTCCTCTGGCTTTACTCCAGGTCTCCGCCCTCCCTGCTTCGGAGACCCTGGAATCCAACCCTCCCATCACTGCCTTTTTCCTTACCTTTGGCTTGCTGATGCCAAAGCTGTGTTTAATCACCTGCTGTGGTCCCACCGAGGAGCCTGGTAAGCTGGAGAAGAGCCACGAGGAGCAGGAGAACCACGGAGCTTTACAGCTAACCAGGGGCCCTCCTGTAACCCCCTGCCCACCCCTCCTGCCTGAAGACCCACAGCCCCCACCCCTCAGACAGCACATCACTGCTTAGCCTCTTCTCCACTTCGCTTTTCTCCCTCCCTTCATCTCCCAGGTGGTTTCCACCGTTCCTGCCCGGGGACTGGCTGCTGATGGGCGGACTGGTCTGCAGGCAATGGATGAATGGCACCTTCTCATCCTTCACTGGCCCTCAGCAAACAGTTGCCAGCCCACACTTTCTGCTAAGGTTCCTTGGGACAGCTCAGTGCCCCTGGAACTGCCGTACTGGACGCAAGATCTGGGGCTGGACCGATGTCCCTGCTCTGAATTTGCTTCTTCTACGCTCAAGGAGCAGAGGAAGCCCCTTCCTTGGCTTGCCTTTTGCCCGCAGACCTCCTGCTCCCCCCCCGCTCCCTGCCCAGCGGCGGTGCTGGAGCGGTGCCTCCCGCACGGCATTGCTGCCCTCTCCTGGGCTCTCCCACCGCCGCTGGCCGCGGCGAAGTGCCACCCGCAGATGCTGGTCTCTTCTGTGCGGCCACCAAGGTGGGAATCCTTCCCGCAGCCCTGTGTTCCTCCCGTGGCAAGGTCTGGCTCTGAAAATGAAGAGATGTGAGGCTGAGCGTTCTCCTGCCCTGTCCTTTGTCACCTTGACCCCAGCAAATGCTCTGGCTTAAGCTCTTCCCAGGAACTGCTTTTTCAGAGGTGTATGAAAAAGTGGTTTAGGAAGGAAACGGAGTCATTCCTTAGTGCAAGGCTGATTGGGAATGACGCTTTCCACGACTAAAGACAAACACTTGGTTCAACCTGTACGATAGGTCCCCTCCTCGTAACACCCAAGTCCTGCTGCACCTGAAGCATCCAGTGTGGCAGAGCTGGAGTAAGTGGCAAGGAGTGAGGCTGTGGTGAGCAGGGCTGGTGCAGACCACGGAGTTGGACTGGACCATCTCTGCTCGTGTTGGCCGTGACTGGAAAGCCACATCCTTTGCCCGGGTCGTTGGCAGAGTAGTCAGTGAGGAGAGGGTCCTCCCACCAAGACCTGGACACAGGGTGGTCAGGAACACTGTTTCGCCCTGGAAAGAGGAACGCATGGGTCAGGGAAGTCCAGTGGGAGAACTTTGCAAGTCTCACTCCTTGGTGTTCCCAGCTGGAGATGGCTGGCAGGTCCCAAGGCAGGGATGCTGGCTGTCCTGGGAGGAAAGCAGAGGAGCAGTGCTCAGGCTCAGCTTGGCAGGTGCTCACCTTGCTCTGGTCTCCTCTCCAAGGCCCCTGTTGGCCTTCCATGGAGTCAGAGCAGAATATATCCACCTCCATGCTGATCTTTCACCTGAGCAGCTACAACTACCAAAGTCAGGATCCCCATGGTCCCCAGCACCTTGGGTCCCCCAAGGTATGGCCAGACACGTGGAGCACAGAGCATCCTGCCCTGCTGCGCAGCGTGGAACATCATGTTACCATGGCAATGAGCAATCTGCTGCTGTTCCCTGTCACCTTAGTGATGGCTAACAGGCTGGGCAGCGTCATGTCTCCTGCCCACCTTGGTCACACTCACCAGGGCTGGGCTTTGTGGGAGACGTGGCCCTTCTTCTGGGGACCATCTGGGCAGGAGCCATGAGAGGAAATATAGTTGGGAACACGCTAGTAGAGGAGATGTGGTCAGAGAGATGATCAGGGGGAAGAAGGAGGAGATAGATGATGAGAGTGCTATGCAATGCTTTTTTGGTGGAAATCCTAGCAGCCCAAGAGGCAGGGAAAACCCAGAAAGCCTAGACTGAGGGTGAGTTTGCCCCTCAACTCTAGAGGGAAACTCCAGGCTCTCCAGCTATGGAAGGTACCTAGAACTGGCTGTGGAGGTTATCTGAAGAAATAAGAACATGTTGAAGAAAATAGGAAATTGTGGTTTTGAAAGGGAAATTACACATGCGCGAAAAGTCTCAGAGGGAGAAATGACAGAAGTTGCTGAACAAAGGAGGGCAAGATGTGGCCACATACAAGGGGGGACTTTCTTTCTGCTACCTTGGGTGCATCCTAAGCAAGAGCTCAGCCCATAGCTTCCAGCAGGAAGTTTGGATTCAAGCCTGGGACACTTCAGGCAATCTCGTGGTTCAGATCAGAATCTCTTAAAAAGGGTGTGTTTTCTTAATGTTCCGGTTTGTCCTGGAAATGAGATTTAGGTTCCTATGATTGTCCACTGAGAACTAAAAATGTGCATTTAAAATACACGGACAGCCAGAAACTTGGGAAGAGTAAAGCTGAAAACTCCCTCTCACTTGTACCAGCGTTTCTGGAGGCGAGGTGTAGGGGGAGGGAGAAGTGCTTTTTGGGTAAATATGTTCAAATCATCCTACTGGCTTGTGAAAAAGATGTATACATGAGAAAACAGCACAAGTTAAAAAAAAAACCACCAAGAGAAATCAGAAAACACCCACCACTTCATTTAAGATACAACAGAAATACAGAGCATGCAACAACTTAGAGACAGTCGAAAGCACCAGCAATTATTCTTGGGGAAAATAATGACAAGCGAAGGCAGCCCTCCTTCCCTGTCCTTCCAGAATGAGGAAATCATGAGAGAATCAGTGAAAAACCTTACACTTCCAGCCCCGTGGCTGGGAGGGGCGGGGGCCAGATCCAGCCTCACCCCTCCATCCTGGAGAGAGCTGAAGGAAAGGGCAGGGCTGAGCAAGAACCTCCGGAGGCTGGTTTTTTTCAGGCTGTACCTATGGACAAAGCTTCACCCTGGTGAATAACAGGATGAATGAATCCTTAGTGTTTCTTTAAAAAGGAAAATAAACCCAAAACCCCAACAAAAACCAACCCCCTACACCCTAGATCTCAAGTTTTTCTGACAGTTTTAGTTTAAATAAACCAAGTCTGACCTGAAATTGCTTGGGATGAAAATACAGCCTTGTTGCGAGCAGCAGAACGAATGGAGGTTTCCTTTTGATGTACGGTACGGGGCTGTGCATTCCCATCCTGCCTGGTGCAGGCTGAGTCACGGCACAGCTATGGCTTTTCTCCCTCATCACCTCTTTTTACTAAATATGCAGAGCTTGATAGTATCTTTGAGATCTCCACTCCGTCAAATTCAAGTAAATTCATGTTCAAAAGTTATTACAAAGAGGGCAGCCAGCCAGGCCAGACTCTGAATGACTCCATGGATCTCATTTCCTGAGGGAACCAGGCTAAAAATGTATAGGATCTGAGGCAGGTGTGACATTTCTGAAATTTCCTATTTTTGCTTTCATTTTAACTCACCAGCTCATTAAGGGATTTGTTTGTGAGTTCTCAGAAAATGTGTTTAGCAGTCACTGAACATGTGCTGCGGCATCAGAAGGGATGCCCTTCTTACATAGCAAAGAGCTCGGATCCCTGCTTGAAATACAAAATTCAGGCTCACGTATGAAGCTGAGCTTGGGTCACCCATAGTAAAATGCCAAGAATATAGATCCCCTTTCTTATAGCATTTGTTACGCATTTGCTTATCTTGGAGGGAGCACAACCACTGCTTCAGTAAGTACATAGAAAGATCATTCCTGGTATTGTTCTGACTAGGAATTAACTTTCCTCCCTCTCTTGCTCCAGAAGAGCGATGTGAGTTACACTCGCATGCAAACTCCATTTATAAATAAGAACCGATACGGGAGCACCTCAGCAGTTTTTGCATCCCCACGTGGCTGGAAAGGGGGGATCTGGGCTTTGTGGGCATTGATATCAAGGAGGTTTCGTTTTCCCTTGGCTGGCGTGAACTGCAGCAGTGCCCGGGAGCATCCTGTTGTGCTATACAAACACAGACCTACCTCCTGCCTCTGGCACTGTCCCTCCCGGTCCCCTGGGTCAGACCTCATAGGGTGTCAGTTTGTATGTCCTCGCAGCGGTCCCCTGAACTTGCCTGGGGAGACCTGGATTGCCAGAGATTAAGCTAAATCTGGCGAAGGCTGGGGTACATCCAGATTCACGAGGAGACAGAGGTGCCCAAGTTTGATCTCTGGTGGAGATTAAACTTGTCAAACAAAACAGTCACCAGCTTCAGCACTGAAAGAGAAGGTGCCCCAGTTCCCTGGGGACTCCCCAAGGGCATCCAGGGAACTACTGCTGGGCTCCCAGAGGAACAAGTGCTTTATGACAGTGGCTGGCTCTGAGCCATGAAATCCCGAACCCCTGTGCTGTTTAGCACAAAGGGAACGTGCCCCTTTCTGCAGCCCTTGATGGCCCATGGAAGCCAGTGCTGGATCTCTTGAGATCGTGATGCCTCCTGAAAAGACCCTTTGGGCTCCCGCTGCCCCAGAGCACCGCCTAGACCGGGTCCAAGGAGCACCGCCTAGACTGGGTCTAAGGAGCACCGCCTAGACCCGGTCCGAGGAGCACCGCCTAGACCGGGTCCAAGGAGCACCGCTTAGACCGGGTCCAAGGA